>JAANYP010002385.1:0-465302 GCA_020465985.1 Centrapalus pauciflorus | reverse complement strand
ACCAGGAAGACTACAGTACTCCTGACCTTGACATATATACACGACTCGTCTTCGCTTATAGAAAATCCAAACTCTGTGATTTTCTCATGGAAGCAAAGATTCCAACTCCGAGAAGCCTGTTTGAGTCCATAAATGGCCTTCTGAAGCTTACACACTCTCTTAGGATACTTTGCGTCTACAAAACCATCGGGTTGTGTGATAAACACATCCTCAATCAATCATCCGTTAAGGAAAGCGGTTTTGACATCCATCTGCCATATTTCATAATTATGAAACACAGCTACGGCAAGCATTATCCTAATAGACTTTATCTTAGCGACTGGTGAGAAAGTCTCCTCATAATCAATCCCGTAGGTTTGAGTATAGCCCTTTGCCACCAACCTAGCTTTGTACGTGTGTACCTTTCCATTCATGTTTGTCTTTTTCTTGAATATTCATTTACAATCCACCGTCTTGAGACCGGGTGTGGGATCAACCAAGTTCCACACTTGATTGCCATACATGGATTCAAATTTCGCTATCCATAGCGTCCTTCCACTTAGCAGCCTCAGGGCTTGCCATCGCTTCCTGGTAGTTAGCTGGCTCATCCAAATCGACTAGTGTACTATCACTAATCATATCCTCATGTTCAATATGGAAGCCATAGTAGAACTGAGGAGGATTGATAACTCTACTGGATCGACGAATGTGTAAGGAAATGTGAATTGGCTCAACAGGCGTTTCCGCCTCTGGTTGAGTATCAATGTTTTTAATTGGTTCTTCATCGGCTGACTCTTGAATCTCATCAAGATCGATCATACTCCCACTGTCCTCTTTAGACATCATTTCCCTCTCAAGGAATACTCCTCTTCGAGCTACAAACACTACATTTTCATGTGGTCTGTAAAACAGATATCCAAACGACTCTTGTGGGTAACCGACGAACAGACACTTTTCAGATATTTGCTCAAGTTTGTTTGGAGTTTCTCGTCTAACGAAAACCTCACAACCCCAGATCTTGATATGCCCAAGGGAAGGACACTTTCCCTTCCATATCTCATAAGGTGTCTTCAAAACCTTCTTAGTGGGTACTAGATATAAGATACGCGCTGCAGTCTCCACAGCGTAACCCCAAAAACTCATTGGAAGTGTTGTTTGACTCATCATAATCTGACCATATCCAACAAGGTCCTTTTTCTCCTCTCCGCTACTGTGTTGAGTTGCGGTGTTCTGGGAGAAGTTAATTGGGAAACTATTTCACAGCTTCTAAGATGGTCGAGAAACTCAATACTAAGGTACTCTCCTCCCCTGTCGGATTGGAGAACCTCTATCTTTCTGCCCAGCTAATTCTCTACTTCACTTTTGAAATCTTTTGAACATACCAAAAGTATCAGACTTATGTTTAATCAGATAAACATATCCAAATCTATTATAGTCATCAGTAAAGGTGACATAATACCGGTTTCCGTCTTTTGTGGTGCATCGAAATGGTCCACACACATCTGTGTGGATCAAATCCAAGAGTCAGTCACCTCTTTCACATGTTCCTGTGAATGGTGATTTAGTCATCTTGCCCAGTAAACAAGATTCACATACATTTTCCGATGTGAGGTCGAATGATTCCAACACTCCATCCTTTTGGAGTTGGGCGATGTGTTTCTTGTTTATGTGTCCAAGACGACAATGCCACAATTTGGACTTATCAATTTCATTTGGAGAATCAACATTCAATATCAAAATGCTATTACATTCAACAGTTTTATATATGCCATTGTAGGCAGAAACTTTGAAAATAAAACAATCATTGTGATGAATTAAAATATCACCATTATTATTATTAAAAGTAAAAGAATAACCATTCTTGTACAATGCATATAAAGAAATAATATTTCTATTCATATCAGGTGAATAACAGCAATTATCAAACATGATCCTAACTCCTGACTTGAGCAAAAGCTCGAACTTGTAAATTTTCTTCACAGGTGTGATATTCTTATTTCCCATGACAAGGTTCAGCTCTCCATGCCTCAGATTCCTACTCTCCTTTAGCCCCTGCATACAGAGCAAATGTGAGTACCACATCCTGTATCGAGGACCCACGAATTAGAAATAGAAGTATTGTGGAGTTCGATCATAAACATACCTGAAGTGCTACCCTTCTCGACCTTCCCGTCCTTAAGGTCCTTCAGATACGTTGGGCAGCTGCGCATCCAATGCCCCTTCCCATTGCAGTATAAACATACTGCCTCATTTGGGTTACTCACAGATGCAATTTCAGACTCTGTCTTCCTTTGGGACCCTTTATTAGACTTTCCTTTAGGGGTCTTACAGGAGGACTTCCTTTTCTTTGAAGCCTGACCAATGGATAGCACAGGGGCTGCAGGAGCTTCATCCTTCTTGATGCCCTGCTAAGCTGTTTGAAGTAGATTGTGGAGCTCATTTGGTAAGAGACCACGAATTGGTTGTATACCGCACGCAAACCAGAGAGGATGATGTTAGTAGAAAACTCGGAGTCGAAAACCATGTTGAGAGACTCCAGCCTATCGAAGTACCCTTTCATCTCGAGGACGAAGGCACAGATAGAAGCTACAGGCTTTGGCTTGCAGACCATGAGGGATTTCACCAATGCACTCCTTGCTCGCTTTAGCCTGGAACATTTCTTTAGGCTGCTGATTCATCTCATAAGCTCACATATTCTCAAAGGTCTTTTGGAGTTCGGGGCTCATTGCAGACTCCATGATGCACGACACCTTGTTAGCATCATTGTAGTGTTTTTGGTGTGCGTCAATCTCTTCCTGGATCGAATTCTGATCGATTGTGGGAATCTGTTCGTCGAGAACATACTCTTTGTTCTCGTATCTTAAGGTGAACCTGAGATTTCTCATTAGTCCATGTAATTCGGACCAGTCAGTCTTTCCCGTCCCAGAACAGAGAGGAGTGAGAAGTTTGATGAAGAATTTTGAGTAGGAGTGAGAACACCATTGATGGCAGACATCTGTGTGATAAGGTTTTAGTTAGTATGAATATTCCTTAATTGATCACGCAGTTTAATTTAAGGCTAGGATCCATATTTTGTGTTCGTTTTGTGAAGAGGGTCGCCGTAATCACGCCACGAATTATTTTAGGTAGACAATACTCTTGTCGATTTCAATCTCTATGAAACTCCTAGATCTTTTGAGATTCACTGATTTTCATCAACGACATGTTAATCTCAGTTATGCTCATCTACTAATTCATGACTGGGAAGCCGAGGATCATAAACTAGATGGTGAATCTAACCATGCAAAGCCTGCGTGATACCCGACACGAGTACGCTCGAGAATCGTGAGTTTCACATCATTTCTAATATGTCCTCATATTAATGTGTCGGTTAACCACACACGCTCCGTTAACAGTTCATATAAGGAATGTGCATTTTTTATGGGTTAGCTAGCTAATTCATTTTTGATATATCTAAAACGGGATTTTGTTTTAGTACTTTAGATTAATACTTTTAATCTGAACATTATCCTATCAAAAGTCCTCGGTAGCTCCATTGAACGCACAACGAAGCGGAGGAGACAGGTCAGCGCGAAGCTTGTTAAAAACCTACTCCTTTAGGGAAGCATATCGACCCGCCTTATACCTCTCTTATAGTTTGTTCACTATGGGTGAACAGATTTATCAATTGACTGACAATGTATTTAGATTTAAATGTTACATATATATAGTTCATTATAATATATATATATATATATATATATATATATATATATATATATATATATATATATATATATATATATATATATATATATATATATATATATGTGTGTGTGTGTGTGTGTGTGTGTGTGTGTGTGTGTGTGTGTGTGTGTGTCTTTTAAATTTTGGGGTCTATTTTAGACATTTTATACTTGGGGTATATTTAAAACAAATTAAAATGATTAGGGTTTAAATTCTATATAAATTGTTAGAATCTATTTTAATTGATGAATATAATAAGTCTAAGGGTTGTTTTGTAATTATCTCATAGTTAGGTATTTTTGTATAAATAGTATGTTGCTTTGTAATGGGACGAAATCTGTCATTGTCATATTGCACGTAATTTCATAGCTACAGTGTACGAATTAGGACTACAGTACGATTTCTTTCATCTTTCTGTATTTCCCATTTTGGTGCAATTAAACATATGGTTAGTGTTTCTTGTGTTCATAATTGTTTGAGTTTATATTTGTGATTGATTAATATGAATTCACAATTGGTATCAGAGCACAGAAATCGAAAATATTGATTGATTTTAAATTTTTTTTTCAAAACCCACTGTTTCAGCGAAAATTTGCAAAATCTGAAAAACCCTTGGGGTTTTTGATTCAGTGTGAGGTTGATTGTATAAATTGGATCGAAGATCAGGATTTAAAAAATGAACAGATTGAATCTAATTTCAATCTGTAATTCAAAACACACAAAAAGATTGGTTTATTTTATGGATTTTTTTGAAAAACGGTTGTTCTTGACTGTTTTTGATTAAAACAGGGTGTTTGATTTGAAAATAACGAAAGTGCTTTCATAAAAAGTATTTGTTAGTGAAAAACACATATTCGATTTCAATTTGGGGTCAATTCATGCAATTTAATTGAAAATATTGAAATCTGGACTTGAAATTTTTCAAAAATCATAAAACTCGAATTGGATTGAATTTCATGTGTTAGTCGAGTTGAAAACTTCTTTAATCGAGTTGAAAAGGTATTTTAATTGAGTTGAAAGGTGTTTCAATTGAGTTGGAAACTGGTTTTAATCAAGTTGGATTTTGTTCCAATCGAGTTGGAAGGTAGTTTTAATCGACTTGATAATTAGATTCATTCGAGTTGAATTTAGTTCATATCGAGTTGAATTGAACATAAATTCGAGTTTGTTTAAACATTCATTCAAGTCCGTTTAAGCATATTCGAGTTTGTTTAATCATAATCAAGTTGATTTTCAAAACTCATTCGAGCTTGATTAAAACATCATTCGAGTTTGATTAAACTTCAGACAAGTGAAATTCAATTTGATTCAAGTTTTGAACACAATTAATTCGAGTTTAATCAATCATAAGTCAAGTTCATTCGAGTTTCATCAACTCATCATTTGAGTTTTATTACTAATCATTTGATTGATTCTTTCTAGATTTGAGTTTCATTCTTTTCTATTCGAGTTGATTCAATTCATTGATCGAGTTTTACTACTCATTGTTCGAGTTTGATCCCATTCAAATCAAGTTTTATTCATTTTTCATTCGAGTTTGATCAACTTATCAAAAGTTTGATCAATTTTTCATATTCATTCAAAATCAGTCAATATCCATTTAAAAGATCTTGGAAGATTCATTTTAATCGGTCAAAATGTCAAAAGATGCACTAGCCATGGGGTCGGAAAACAAACCTCCTATTCTCTACAGAGGTGAATACGTTCAATGGAGGGAAAGATTCCTAGAATTTATCAATTTTCATGACTTCTCTCAAGAAATGTTGAAATCCCTAAATGAGGGACCAACTATTTTTCTTGAAACCATACCAGCTGTACCAACCGGCAACCCTCCTATCTTGGAAAGAACAGTAGAGGTCACAAATCCGATTGAAGCATAAGAACGAAGGAAATTGGGAGACAAGACTGCCAGAAAGCTCTAGCTAATTTCAATACCCAATGACATATATATCAGTCTAACCAATACAAAAACAGCCAAATCCATCTGGGATAAGGTATGTACATTGATGCAAGGTTCAGAAAGGAGCAACACCTTTGAACACTTCAGAGCAAGAGAAGGATAAATGCTGGAAAGTACTTATCTGAGGTTCGTCAATCTAGTAAGTGAAATGAAAAGGAATGGAGTGACAGAATCCAATGTGGATATAAATGTCAAATTCCTGAACGTGCTGAATCCGGATTGGGATAAGTATACAATGATAATTCAGCAAACAAAAGAGATTGACGACATTATAACATCCCAAAATTTTATTATTGAAAAGTGTGGATATTTAGTTTAAATTTCATAATTTATATAATTAAGTTGGGTTTTGTATTCAGAAATTTGAAAAGTTGGAGTCCATGTTAAGAAATTATGAATTTTGGAATTTAAATTAATAAGTAAGTATAATGAATTATACGTGTTAGTGATGATAAAATAAATGTGGAAACTTTATTTTAGGAAATCAGATAAGTGGAGGGGCCACTTATAACAATATCCGAAATTGATGAAATAAAAGGCCATTTGGTCATTCATTTGATTCATTTCAACTTCATTTCCAAGAACACTCTCAAGCTCTCTTTCTCTCTCTAGAAAATTCTGCTGGAAATCGAAGATTCAGAGGAGAATTCGTGAATGAAACTGATAAATAACAAGATTCAAGTTGAAATCAAGGTAAGAACACCCCTAAACTCTTCATATTTTCAATTTGAACAAAATTTCTGATTCTGAAATTGTTTGGGGGCTGTTTGGGCATTTAAATGAACTGAAAACGCATTAGAAATAGACCTAGTTTGGTCATAGGCATGTCCCTTAACGTTCTTATGAGTTTTGACTTGGAAATGCATGCTTGAAGGCCGAAATTATGAACAAAATCGTGAAACCACGATTAAGTTCGTGACCTGCCTCATAAGTTCGTGACCCATCACCTAAGTTCTTGGCCAACTAAGTTTGTGACCCATCACCTAAGTTCTTGGCCAACTAAGTTCGTTAGCCACATAAGCTCGTGACCTGCAACATAAGTTCGTGAGCCACATCATAAGTTCTTGAGGCCATGAATTTATGAGAATAAGTTCATGAGGCATGAACTTGTTCAAGAGGTATGATTCAGACCTTGACCAATACATGAGTTTGATGTATTTTGACCTTATAAAATTGAATTTATGTATTTGACCTGCTGTTTCAATTGTTGGGCCTCGTTGGGCCTAATGGGCCCGATTAATGCTCATTTTTTTAATCATATTTAGACGAATTAATGTGTTAAGGATCTGAATTCTTATATATCAACCACACTTTTGAGATATCTTTTGTGACATAATAAAGTAAATAACGGAGGGTTAATTGCGAATAATAACACCTCAAATAATGAGATTTAAATGTGAGTTTCGGATGGCGGTTCCGAATGTTTTGACACTTTAATGGTACAAACTGGATGCTCAGTTGTTAATGAACATGTGTATGATATGTTTTCCTTATGGAAATGTAACAGGTCCCTTGTGGTGTTGTTTAACCCACAGTGGGATACTTTTTAAATCCGGTTGAAAGCCCGAGGAGAAATAAGATAAATTGAAGTTGATTAATGCACCCACTGTGAGTACATATGATTTTGCATGTCTATATCTGATTTATGTTAGCTATTGCCTGTTGAGACCTGTTGTTTCACCTTCATTTGGAATTTTACTAACTTGCATAGACATAGATGCACATTGTTGCTTGTTGCATGTCCGTTTCTTTGTTGTGCATCTTTCCATGGATCGGCGGGTCGCATTTGTATTCCGATGTTACTGTGCTATATGACCCGGAGCTGATCCCTCTGAGGTCCTGATAGGCATTATGTCATCCCCGATGTTATGTTTGTCTCAGATGGTTGGTTTAAATGCCGAGCTTTGGCTCGAAGGAGCTGCGACTCTTGTTCCGTACTTGGTGTACGTAGAGAGTATACAACGTGTCGTCGATGTTACTCTTGGGAGGTTTCATAAAGATTTATAGAATGCGTAAATCTGTGTATTCACTAAGCTTTGCTTACCCCTCAGTTGCTCAATTTTTACAAGAAAAGGGAAATCCGCTGCGGGACCTTCTAGCTAGGTCATTAATTGAAGTATTTGAAGATCATCTACTACTCAATTGGTAATTGAAATGAGGGTATATTGTAATATTTGGGATGTTGTAATAATGTATTGAGTTGTAGATTTAGATTGGAACCGTTTAGCATCGTAGAGTGTTTAAAACTTGTTTAAGCATTCAGATCATTATGTATCAAATTATGTGGTGTTTAATACTGGGTTAAATGTAATGGTGGTTTTTGTGGCAAGGGTGTCACAGGGAATGGTATCAAAACAGTAGTTTGAGATTCAAGTGTCTGTGAGATATTGGTCTCAAACATTAGGTGATGATATGTAGTGGTTTTAAGTAATAATCTGAACTAAGATAGGATATGATCTAGTGCTAATAGGAAAGTGACTTCATACAAGACAACATGTGTTGTACTTAACCATGTGATGGGATCATTAAATGATTTACATGTTTGAATTTTCAGAATATGTCTGGAGAAGGAATGACACCACGAGAGACGAGGGAAATGATGCTATCAGTGATAGCAGAACAAAACTGAATGATTCAGGATCAATTTCGGGTTCGAGATGAGGCCAAAGCTAAACGAAAGGAAGACAAGAGAAAAGAAAAGAGGGAACATGAAACAAATTATGTTGTGGATGACATAAATTTTAGAAAAAAAGCGGAACGTAAAGACAAGGGCAAGGAAAAGATTGAGTATAAAACCGGAATTGAAGAGAATTATATGAACTATGTAATTAGATCATTCAAGGACTGGCAACCACCAACATTTTCTGGATCCCTGAGAATTGAGAAATCAAAAAGATGGATTACAATTATGGAACAGATTTTTACGGAGATGAATTGTAAGGATGAGTACAAGGTATGTTTGGCTAAGAATCAATTAATTAGACAAGCCAAGAAATGGTGGAACTGTTGGGAAAAGGAATTGGGATCAGAGTTGATTACTTCATTTAGTTGGGAACAATTCAACTTGTTGTTTTGTAGGTAATATGGTGAGTCTGGCATTGTACCTCACATTGACCATGAAGAAAGAGCTATCGAAAAGATCGCAAATTTTGGAGGATATGAACTAAATGGACCGTATTCGATATCAAGGACAAGTAAATGTAATAGATGTAAAAGATGTCGACATTGTAACCAAATTGGACATAAGGATGATAAATGTCCAAAGAAGGCCGATGCTTGTTATAATTGTGGAAAAGTGGGCCGTTTTAGCAGAACTTGCAGATTTCCACCAAGGAATTAGCATGTATTGACATTACATGATGAAGCTAAGAATGAAAAGTTCAACAAAGGAGATGAGATCTCTGAGACTAATGTTATAACTTTTGTACCTTAAATTACGAAATTAGGAGAGTACTTTAAAGATTCTATATGTAATATTTCATTGAAGTTTTATGATTCTGAAGTTAACATGAACTTGAGTGATATGAAATTTTATTACTAGAATAAGTATAATCATGTTTGTGAATGAGAATACTCGAGTATATAAATAGGTATTAGATGAATAGCCAAGATGGATTTTGAAGCTCTGAATTGGAAAAGATGCTATAAATATCTTGGAATTTATGAACAAGTTTAGAAGTTGTAGTAAAGTTTAAGTTTGCCCATAATGGGTTAAAGAATTGGAAATTAATTGTATTAATACCATATATGACATGTTCGAGGAATTGGTGATAATTAGTTATGGTTATCATAAAGCATGTAGCATTAGCTTTTATTAAGAGAAGCTGTATGATAAATTGTGTTGTTATTTTAAGCTTAAAAGGTTGTGGTTAAGAACAACAGGATACAAACTGTTCATGAGAATTTTGATATAGTTGGATTCAAAGAGACTGTTTCCATATTGGAATACGTAATTTTTATAACGGAGAAAGTAATTCAAGCATTATTGAGAAAATGAACTAGGGTATGAGAATACACGACTTGTGTTAATCTTTAATGAGATTTGAAATATATATACAATGCGAGATATAAGTTAGCTATGTACGTGAGCTGTAATCAATCGGAAGGGGGATATAATACTACATGAGGATAATATACTTCAAGATATGGTGATTTGAACAAATATAAAAAAGTTTAAAAGGACTTTTGGGCACTGATGAATTATACTTATAAAGCAAAGAAAGTCTTATACTACGATCCAAAATCTAAGGAAGACCCAGAGGTGGTCATGAGTTCTGTTTGATTCTGGTGCCGACCAATTATTTTTATCTACTGCTTTTGCTCAACAAACGTTGATGCCTTGGGCTAAGTTGTCTGTTGTGATTGATGTTGAAATTGCTAAGTAACACATTACTTAAAGTAGATCATGTGTATCATGATTGTACTCTAGTGATTGAAGAGGTAGTATTCAATCTTGACTTGATTCCAACAGAGGTTCGGTGATTTTGATATAATAGTTCGAATGAACTGGTTGATCGAGAATGAGATCTATGTAGTTACAATAAAGGAATGATAAAGACAATTACACCGGAAGGATGAGAAGATTTGTATATATGGGGAAAGGAGAAGTGGGGATCAATGTTTATTGATAATTGCTAAGGCCGAAAGCTGATTGCTAAGGGCTGTGAGTCTGGTTTGGCAGATGCTATTGATGCCAAGACTGAAGAGAAAACTATGGCTGATGCGCCTATTGTCCCAAAACATTCCAGATGTATTCCCGGAAGACTTGTCTAGAGTGCCACCTGAAAGACAAGTGAAATTCTGCGTTGACTTGATCCCTGGAGCTTCTTTAATAGTTCGTTCTCCGTAACATTTTGCACTTACCGAAATGTAAGAGATGATGAAACAACTCCAAGAGTTGTTAGATAAGGATTTCATTAGTCCGAATCCTTCGACATGGGGAGTCCTGATATTGTTTGGGGAAAAGAAAGATGTCACGATGAGAATGTGCATCGATTATTGTGTGTTGAACAAGTTAACCATAAAGAACATGTGTCTGTTATCGAGAATTGACGAACTGGTTGATCAATTGCATGAGAGCTAATTATTATTCAAAGATTGATTTATGTTAGCAGTATCACTGGTTGAGAAGCTAAAACAAGGACATTCCAAAAACGACTTTTAGGACTCGTTAAGAGTACTACGAGTTTTTGGTTGTGCTATTTGGGTTAACCAACGCCCAGCTGTTTCATAGACCTAATGAATAAGGTTTGTAGACCGATATTGGATAAATCAGTAATTGTAGTCATTGACAATATTCTGGAGTACTCTAAGTTTAAAGAAAAGCATGATATACACCTGAGGAAGTTGTTGGAACTATTGAGAATTTGGAAGTCGTCTCCCACTGCTACAGAAATAAGAAGTTTTCTACGATTGGTAAATTGTAGACAACTTGATTAATTTGGTATATTTTATACCCACTCGAGAAAGTTATTGCCAGATTGACTTGCACAAATTTGCGTGAGTAAGGTTATTACTCTTTATGGTATTCTAGAATCGATTATGTCCATATAGAAGAGTCGTTTCATTTTTAATTCTTGGTCTGCTTTACAAATGGGATTAGGCACACATATGGCTATGAGTACAGCTTGCCGACCACTGACAGATGGTCGAAATGGATGAACTATCTTCACATTAAAATATATGAGGAGAACATGTATCCTGGATTTAAGTAAAAAGATCAATTGTTTTGATGGAAATTTCGTATAACACTAGTTATCATGATAAAATAAAGAAATTATTGATCAAAGTTTTACGGGAGGACATGTAGGACCTCTACATGTTGGAAGAAATTGAAGGGACTCTGATTGCGGAGTCTGTGTTATGACAGAAGTGTTATTATGATGGGATACCTAAACCAATCAACTTTGAGGTAAACGATGGGGCATATTTTTTAGTATCACCGATGAGGGGTGTTGGTACACCCTGTGTGACGATAGCAGTCTAGATATGTAATAGATAGTCAAATAATATAGATAAGGCTTTATTAATACAAGTCATATATGTTTGATCATAATTGTGTATGATGTTTACATTTGCATGATAAGTTCTAAGATAAGTTCTAGAATAAGTTCTAGAATAACTTCTAAGGATAAATTCTAGACTAAGGTTTGAACTTATCATAACCCAGTCGAACTTAGTGAAACTAAGTTCAAAGGGTATTGGACAAGTTCATGGGCTTGGGCCTAAACGAACTTGATTTGTTAAGTTCGAACTTAATTAGTATAATTATATGTTAATTCGTTTTATTGAAAGACTTTTGCGAAATTCGTTTTCAGAGCTTGTATTTGTGCACGTAATAGCTAGAATTGATTTCAGAGAGTATTTTGGAGAAATACACCGTGTCGGGTCGTTTGTTGAATCGGCTATCATAGTGTTTGTCTCCAGTTTCCGTGCGTGATCAATCCGTTAAGCCACTAACGAGGATTCCGCACTGGTTGGACGACGTCGCGTCAAGATTAGATCCGTGACAGTGGTGACCTTACAAGTGGTATCTCATGGATCTAATCTCGACTCGACGCCGTCAACGAGTGCGGAATCATCGTTAGTGGCTTAACGGATCGATCACGCACGGAAACCGGAGACAAACACTATGATAGCCGATACAACGAACAACCCGACACAGTGTTTTTCTCCAAAACACACTCTGAAATCAATTCTAGCTAGTACGTGCATGAATACAAGCTCTGAAAAACAATTTTGCAAAATTCTTCCGTTGGAACTTTTACCAGCTTAATCAAGTTTTTCTCAGCACAATCACGTATAAAATGATGTCTTATGTCTATGTGCTTAGTCTTACTGTGTTTAACTGGATTATTTGTTATGGCAATAGTGATTGATTGTCTATCCTAATGGGAGTATGAGTATAAGTCAAATCGTAATCCCGCAATTGTTGTTAAATCCACAAAACCTGTGAACAGAAACTACCAGCAGCTACATACTCGGCCTCGCACATTGATACGGCTACCGAAGTTTGTTTCATGCATTGCCAGGATACGAGCCTCCCTCCAAGGAACTGACAACCTCCAGTCGTTGATTTTTGGTTCAAGCTACATCCTCCATAGTCTGAATCCGTGTAAGCCACCAATTCCAGATCTCCATCAGCATGATACCAAAGTCCCAGCTTCAGTTTCGACTTCAGGTATCTCAGAATCCGCTTCACGGCTATCATATGAATCTCTTTTGGATTAGCTTGAAATCTGGCACAAATACACACAACAAACATTCTATCTGGTCTAGAAGGAATTAAATACATAAGTGAGCTGATCATGGCCCGATATAAAGTCGGATCCACATCAGTATCGCTATCTGTACCGGTCCGAGACTATGATTCACTTGAATCGGAGTACTGAAATGCGCGTTAAGCTTTGTTCCTTCCATCCCGAAGTGCTTTAAAATGTCGTGGACATTTCATGATTTATGTGTATTAAATGCTACCTTGAATGATAGATTAAACGTAGTTCTAGAGACACATAACACCTTGACAGCTCAGGTCCAATCATTAAACTCAGATAATGCTAGTCTTCTAGATAATAAGGAGGATTTAAGGGCCAAAATGAAAGCAGAAACTCAGGATGTGATAGTTCTCAAACACAAGTTGAGTGAGCAATGTGTCCGGTTAGAACTGATGTACGAGCATGTCGGATCTTTTAGCAAAGAACTCACCCTTAAAGATGTAGAGCTAGCTGAATCTAGAGTTA
The DNA here is from genome assembly GCA_020465985.1 of Centrapalus pauciflorus. Lineage (NCBI taxonomy): Eukaryota > Viridiplantae > Streptophyta > Magnoliopsida > Asterales > Asteraceae > Centrapalus > Centrapalus pauciflorus. The sequence goes on along the minus strand of JAANYP010002385.1, from coordinate 451,898 downwards.
AGATTGCAGAGGCCAATAGCAAGCTTGAAAAGTTTAGGAACTCATCTCTAAATCTAGGCAAAATCTTAGAAGCTCAAAGGCAGTCTAAGAAACCAATGGGCCTAGGTTATCAGGAAAGTCCTCCACCGTTCAACAACAACTATGTGCCTCAATCTCAGGATAAAACCACTGAAACGGTTGAAACAGAGGTAGCAACTGTAACTGAACCTGGAAAGGAAAATTCAACTAACGTGTCTACCACAACCCCTAAGATTAAGAAAGTCAAGTTTGTGCAGTCTACTAGTGACACTAAACTAGCAGAAGCTAAAAATGTAAGTGACAATCAGCAAGAGGGTGTAAACACTATAGTTGAATAGAAAGAACATGCCACTAGTGAGACACCTAAATCAAAGGGTACTAATAAGAAGCCGATTGATAAAATGTCATGCTTTAGATGTCATGAGAAAGGTCACGTTGTGTCTAGCTGTCCTTATAAGAAAATAGAGTCTACAATGATAGTAGGGAAGCTAGATCAACCAGCCTTAAAGCCAGTACCTAGTATTGCTAGTACAAGTAGTTCTCAACATATTGAAAAGAACTTGAATGCAACACCTAGGGTAGCTGCTAAAAAAATACCGGTGTCGGTCAGTTAGAATGAAGTGATTAGGACTAATTCACTGAATAGACTCCCTAGTCAATCTAGGTCAGGATCACAACAAGTCTATAGGAGTACAGCGCCTAGGAGGACTTACACTCCAGTTAGGTCACACACCCCTAACAGACAACAGACACCAGGTAGATCCCAGGGATATAATAATGAAATGCACTATAATAGAAATTATTCTAGGGCTCAACCGCAAATGACAGCCCAAAGGCCAAGAGTGAATGTCAATCACTCAGCACCACAACAAGTTCTCAATTCAAAACCCAAGTCACCTGAAAGGAGAGATGGGTATCTGAAAGAGTTTAAGTATGTGGATGGGAATGGTATTACCAAGTCAGTCATGGCTTGGGTTCCTCGTGATCACTAACTTGTTTTCTTTCATGTGCAGGAGCTAACTATAGGTCTTAACATCAAATGGTTCGTCGATAGTGGTTGTTCTCGTCACATGACTGGGGAAAGAAGTCTATTAACGGACTTCAAGGGAGGGAACAAGGGCTTTGTATCATTTGCTGGGAACAAGGTAGGAAATATCACTGGAATAGGAGTAGTCACTAATGGGACAATAACTCTTGATCAAGTTTACCACGTTGATAAACTTGATCACAATCTCATTAGTGTCTCTCAGATCTGTGATAATAAGAATTCAGTTATCTTTACTGAAAAAGAGGCGTTAGTGCTGAAGCCGGGATTCAAGATACCTGAAGAGTGTATTATGATGCGAGCCCCAAGGGTGAATGATCTGTACATGATTGACATGAATGTATTAGATTCATCGATGGGAACGATTTGTCTACTATCTAAAGCTTCAGAGTCCGAATCTCTGCTGTGGCACAGACGCATGGCACACTTGCACTTAAGGAAGATGAACTTCATCACGAAGAATGGTCTTGTGCAAGGTGTTCCACTGAAGAGTTTTCAGTTCGAAGACAAGTGTGTACCGTGCAAAAAGGGAAAACAACATAACAAGTCACATAAGTCCAAGACTCAAAACTCAATCGCTTCCACCTTCGATTTGCTGCATATGGATCTCTTCGGTCCAATCAACAAAAGGAGCATAGGTGGTAGTTGGTTTTGTTTAGTTATTACTGATGATTACTCACGTTTCTCTTCGGTTTTCTTTCTAGGTACAAAGGACAAAACAGCAGGCACGCTGATTGGGTTCTTAGACCAAGTCGAGAACTCATACGGGATGTAACATCCTCGGACTTATTTTGATGTATTTTGATTAATTAGGTGAAAAGTTATGTATTTAAGTTGAATTTGGGCGATTATTATGCATATTGGATATTTAGCAAAGTTTGTTGCTATTTTGAGAAAATTGAATTCAGAATCAATTTTGTGGATTATTATGAATTTAAAAGCTATTTATGATATATCTAAGATTAAATCAGTATTTCATGAAACCGGTTAAGTCGAGTGGTGAAATGTGCAAAATGACGAAAGTAGTATATAAAGGGCAATAGGCTTCATTTTCTAGTTTACACTCTCTCTCTACTCTATCTCTCTAGAAGTTTTCTCTCTGCATCTCTCTAAGATAAATCACAAACCGACCGTCGGATTTTCGGGAATTATACGTCATCGGAAAGGTATCGAGGAGTACAACAATAATCTGCAAACGGATTTCAGATTTCGTGCGAATTGAGGTAAGAATCGATCCTTTTTAAGTTATGGTTTCGGTTTTGGAAGAACAACATCTCGAATCTATCATTTTATGCATATTTAAGCTTGTTTTTGCTTGAAATGTTGTTAGAATATGATAATATATGCTTAGTAGAATCGAATCTAGGTATTATACATGATATATGCATGATTTTTGACTTAGAAATGAAGGGTTTAAGTTGAAACGATGAACAGACTCGAATGGGTCAAGATCAGAGTCGAAGTGCAAGAACAGATTCGAGTTTGGTGCTAGATTCGAAGGTGTACCATTAGATTCTAAAGGGTGGGCTTCGAATCTAGGCATAGACTCGAAATGGGGTTCGAATCTACCCTAGATTCGAAGGGTTCGAATCTGATGATGGGGGGGGTTCGAATCTATGGCTATGGGTTCGAATCTAATGCCTGGTTTCGAATCTAACCCATTAAATTCAAGTTTAATACCTAAAATTTAGAATACTACTCCCTAGACTTGGGTATTTTGAATGAAACTTATAAACAACATATAGAATGGCATGAATTATTCAAATGGGGTCAATATAGGAATTTGGAATGGGTTTCAAACTTAGTTATGGTTTAAATTTGGATGTAGACCCGAAATGGGGGAAAATGTTGCAAAAACTTACAAGACTTGATTTTTATGAGTTAAACGGATAATAATATGAGGAATTTGTTGTTATTGATAATAACAGGTCCCTTGTGGTGTTGTTTAACCCACAGTGGGGTACTTGGTGGAATCCGGTTGAAAGCCCGAAGAGAAATAATAATTGGATAAGAGTTTAAATTACGCACCCACTGTGAGTACATATGATTTCGCATGTTTATATCTGCTTATTGATTGCTTTTGCTTACTGAGACATGTTGCTTCATTATTCGTTTGGAATTCTACTAACTTGCGTAAATTTTGGATGCACATTCCTATTTGATGCATGTCCGTTCGTTTGTTGTGCATCTATGATGGACCTGCGGGTCGCATCTGTTACTACGATGTTACTGCTCTATAAGACGCTGGAGCTGATCCCTCCAGGTCCGTAGGCAGTATGTCATCCCCGGTGTTATGTTGGTCTCAGTAGTGTATTAAAAGACGAGTTGCGGGCTCGTAGAGCGACGGCTCTTGTGTGATCGTACTTTGTGTACGTGGAGAGTGCACGACGTGCGTCGTCGGTGCTACTCTTGTAGGCATCATAAGGATTTATAAAATGCGTAATCTGTGTATTCACTAAGCATTCGCTTACCCCTCAGTTGACTTTATTTTACAGGAAAGGGAAAGTCTGCGGCCGGACCTTCTAGTTAGGTCATTTGGAAGATTTGGGAGACTCATCACTATTCCATCGGTAATTTATGTTATGAAATGATGTTGTAATATTCGGGATGATTGTAATAATTACATGGGTGTGTAGACTTAGACCTGGTACCTTATAGCACCGTAGGGTGTTTAACACTGTTGCACTATTTCATTTATGTATATTAATGCTTCCGCACTTAATTTAGGTTTTCAGATCATTATGTTTTGTATGTTGGTGATTAATCCTGGGTGATTTGTGATTGGTGGTTGTTGTGGCAAGGGTGTCACACGAGATGGTATCAGAGCAGTTGTTTGAGATTCAAGTGTCCGTGAGGTCTTGATCTCAAACATTAGGTGATGATATGTAGTGATGCTAAGTAATGATCTGAACTAAGATAGGTTATGATCTAGTAATTTTAAGAAATTGACTATCATACGGAACAAATGAATGGTGTCTTTAAATTTATGACATGTTACTAAACAAGTTATATGTTTATATTTTCAGAACATGTCTGGAGGAATGACACCTGAGGAAGCCAGAGAGATGATGCTAGCCATGATGGCTGAGCAGAATCGAATGATTCAAGAACAGTTTCGGGCTCGAGATGAGGCCGATGCTAAAAGAAGAGAGGAAAAGAGAAAGAATAAGGAGAAGGAAGGGGGTAACAATGAGGAGCAAGATGACAACACTGGGTCATCTAACAAACCCCGAGGTTGTCGTTTTAAGGACTTTAAAGGAAATGGGGCTGTGGAGTTTAATGGACTAGGAGATGCTGTTGCCGCGCTGGAATGGATAACAGCAACTGAACAAACATTCCGAATCAGCGACTGTGCTGAGAAGGACATGGTTCGCTATGCTACAGCAATGTTCACGAATGATGCTATCATGTGGTGGAACGCTATGGTGAATGCGTTGACATTGGAGAAGATTTCTGTCATGACCTGGGCTGAGTTTAAGGACTTATTCACTCAGCAGTACTGTCCGATTGATGAGCGTCGGAGATTAGAGGCAAGGTTTATGGCGCTGGTACAGGGGACGAAGACGGTGTCCCAATATGCTGTGGAGTTCACGAGGTTAAGTCTGTTCGCACCTCATCAGGTGGACACTGAAGAGAGGAAAGTGACCAGGTTCGAGGCTGGTCTTGACATTGAAATAAGGAGGGTTATGAGCAACGTCCGCTATCCTACATTTGCTGGCTTACTTGAGGCTGCCAGAAATGTAGAGCAGATTCTAATCATGTCGGGCTATACTACTGGGTCTGCTGCTGCTTCCACCAACCCAACACAGCCGTCGCCGCCGAAGCGCCAGCGCGAGGGAGGATATTCTGGTTCTTCCCGGTCTTCACAGTACTCACCTCAGCAGTCGTATCGTCGACCATCTGGCTTTTCCGATCGTGGTCGTGCTCGTGCTTACTCCATCAACACCGAGCCGAGATATTGCAATAGGTGTCACTTGGAACACTTCGGCAAATGCACCAATGGACGTGCTTGTTTTTGTTGTGGCGAGTTGGGCCATTATCAAAGTGATTGCCCCAGGAAGGGAGATGCGTGCCATAAGTGTGGTGTATTGGGACACTACAGTAGGAATTGCAGAAAGTACGATCCAGCTGCTGCTGCTCCATCTACAGCACGGTCTTCGGGAGGTTCAAGCGGTGGATCAGTTAACCGAGGTCGGGGTCAGTCTCAAAGGGCACCGGCTCGTGCTTTCCAGATAACTGCAGAGGAGGCTAGGGAAAATCCGGAGGTCGTCACGGGTACGTTTATAGTTAACTCTTTACCTGCAAGAGTGTTATTTGACTCGGGTGCCAATAGATCGTTTGTGTCTATTATGTTTGCTCAACAATTGTCTATGCCTCTATCAAAGTTATCTGCTGTGCTAGATATTGAAACTGCTAGTAACACTTTAGTAAAAGTAGATCATGTCTACCGCAACTGCACATTAGTAATTGAAGATGTAGTCTTCAATTTGGACTTGATTCCTATAGAATTTAGTGAATTTGATGTGATAATCGGGATGGATTGGTTGATAGAGAATGAAGCCCAGATAGTGTGTAAGAGCCGAATGATTAAGATAACTACTCCGGAGGGGCGTGAGATTTGTATATACGGGGATAGGAGAAGTGGGGATCTGTGCTTACTGACCATTGCAAAAGCTCGAAAGCTTGTTGCAAAGGGGTGTGACGCTTACCTGGCATATGCTATTGATGCCAAGGCTGAAAAGAGAACGTTGGCCGACGTGCCTGTTGTTTCACAGTTTCCGGATGTGTTTCCGGAAGACTTGTCTGGCGTGCCGCCTGAGAGACAAGTTGAATTTCGAATTGACCTGATCCCGGGAGCTGCACCGGTAGCTCGTTCTCCTTATCGCCTCGCCCCAACTGAGATGAAGGAAATGATGACACAACTGCAAGAATTGTTGGATAAGGGCTTCATTCGGCCGAGTTCATCGCCGTGGGGAGCTCCGGTACTGTTTGTAAAGAAGAAAGATGGCACGATGAGGATGTGCATAGATTACCGGGAGCTGAATAAATTGACGATTAAGAACAAGTATCCTCTGCCAAGGATAGACGACTTGTTTGATCAGTTACATGGCGCTAGTGTATTTTCTAAGATTGATCTGAGATCGGGGTACCATCAACTGAAAGTTCGAGAAGAGGATGTGCCTAAGACAGCATTTAGGACACGTTATGGGCATTACGAGTTCTTGGTTATGCCTTTTGGGTTAACCAATGCCCCGGCTGTCTTTATGGACTTGATGAATAGGGTTTGTAGACCGATGTTGGATAAGTCGGTGATAGTGTTTATTGATGATATACTGGTATATTCTAAGTCTGAAGCAGAACATGCTGAACATCTGAGAGAACTGTTGGAGTTGTTAAGAAAAGAAAAGTTGTACGCCAAGTTCTCAAAATGTGAGTTTTGGCTGCAACAGATACAGTTTTTAGGGCATGTAATTTCTGGAGCCGGGATTTCGGTAGATCCGGCTAAGGTTGAAGCAATAAAGAACTGGGAGCCGCCGTGTTCAGCTACTGAGGTTAGAAGTTTTCTGGGGTTGGCAGGATACTATCGGAGATTTATCAAAGATTTTTCTAAGGTTGCAGTTCCTTTGACTGCTTTAACGAAGAAGAATGCGCCTTTTGTTTGGGAGACTGTGCAGCAAGAGGCATTTGACGTTTTAAAGAAGACTTTGAGTGAAGCACCGATACTTGCTTTACCGGAAGGTAATGATGACTTCGTGGTGTATACCGATGCTTCAAGGTTGGGATTAGGTGCTGTATTGATGCAGCGTGGGAAGGTTATAGCGTATGCTTCAAGACAGTTGAAGCAGCATGAGAAGAATTATTCGACTCATGATCTCGAGTTAACTGCGGTAACATTCGCATTGAAGTTATGGAGGCATTATCTTTACGGGACTAAGTGCCAATTATACACGGACCATAAGAGTTTGAAATATATTTTCAGTCAGAAGGAGCTCAATATGAGGCAGAGACGATCAATGGAGTTAATAAAGGATTATGATTGTGAAATCCTTTATCACCCCGGGAAGGCTAATGTAGTAGCCGATGCCTTGAGCCGGAAAGCGTATGCTAAAGATTTCTGTTATATGATGACGTCTACAATGCTGACCTCCACGATAATTGATGATGTCAAGGCCGCTCAGGAAGAAGCCTTGAAAGATGAAAATATTGGTGCTGAGGATATTAAAGTACAAGTTAAGAACATGGAAACAAGTGAGTCGGGATTGAAAGGAATTTATGGAAGGATATGGGTGCCGAAGTATGGTGGTATGAGAAATGTGATCGTTGAAGAGGCACATCAATCTAGGTTTTCTGTACATCCTGGAAGTACAAAGATGTACAATGACTTAAAGGCAGATTTTTGGTGGCCAGGATTGAAGAGGGACATAGGGCAATATGTAGAGAGATGCCGAACTTGTCGGTTGGTAAAGGCTGAGCATCAACAACCTTATGGCAGTCTGCAACCGCTTCCCATTCCGGAATGGAAGTGGGAGCACATTACTATGGATTTTGTTACGAAACTGCCGAAGACTAAGCGACAGCATGATGCGGTTTGGGTAATCGTGGATCGGTTAACAAAGTCGGCTCACTTCATACCGATTCGTGAAAGTTATTCGTTGGAGAAACTAGCTCAAATTTACATGAACGAGATTGTTTCTAGGCATGGAGTGCCTAAGTCTATTGTATCGGATCGGGATAGCCGATTTACTTCGAATTTTTGGTCGGCACTGCAAGAAGGGTTAGGAACAAGGATAGCAATGAGTACAGCTTACCGCCCGCAAACTGATGGTCAGAGTGAGCGGACCATCTTAACTCTTGAAGACATGATGAGATCGTGTGTGTTAGATCTCGGTGGCAATTGGGACGATCATCTGCCACTCATAGAGTTTTCGTATAACAATAGTTACCACGCTACGATAAAGAAAGCTCCGTTCGAGGCTTTGTATGGAAGAAAATGTAGGACTCCTACATGTTGGAGAGAAACGGGTGAAACACCAATCGCTGGGCCGGCCTTGCTTCAGGAAACAAACGAGAAGATACAGTTGATTAGGCAGAACATGAAGGCGGCCCAGGATCGTCAGAAAAGCTACTATGATCGGAGGCACAAGCCGATAAATTTTGAAGTGAACGACTGGGTTTATTTGAAAGTATCACCCATGAGGGGTGTTACTCGTTTTGTTAAGAGGGGCAAATTGGCTCCGAGATTTGTCGGACCCTTTAAAATTGTTGAAAAAGTTGGAAATCAGTCATATCGATTAGAATTGCCTGAAGGGATGTCGGGCGTACATCCAGTATTTCACGTTGGGAATCTTCGAAAATCGTTTAACACTGGAAACGAGGATTGGGCCGACCATACTGAACTACAAGTTGATGAAAGGCTCCGGTATGTAGAAGAGCCGGAGTGTGTACTGGATACTAAGATGAAGAAATTGAGAAGTAAGGAGATAGAAATGGTGCTTGTACGTTGGAAGCATCATAAAGGAGCAAATCATACATGGGAAACTAAGTCAGAAATGTTAAGAAGATATCCGAAGTTGTTTGAGTCCGAGTAACTTCGAGGACGAAGTTGAGCGTGGTGGAGCCCATGCTGTAACATCCTCGGACTTATTTTGATGTATTTTGATTAATTAGGTGAAAAGTTATGTATTTAAGTTGAATTTGGGCGATTATTATGCATATTGGATATTTAGCAAAGTTTGTTGCTATTTTGAGAAAATTGAATTCAGAATCAATTTTGTGGATTATTATGAATTTAAAAGCTATTTATGATATATCTAAGATTAAATCAGTATTTCATGAAACCGGTTAAGTCGAGTGGTGAAATGTGCAAAATGACGAAAGTAGTATATAAAGGGCAATAGGCTTCATTTTCTAGTTTACACTCTCTCTCTACTCTATCTCTCTAGAAGTTTTCTCTCTGCATCTCTCTAAGATAAATCACAAACCGACCGTCGGATTTTCGGGAATTATACGTCATCGGAAAGGTATCGAGGAGTACAACAATAATCTGCAAACGGATTTCAGATTTCGTGCGAATTGAGGTAAGAATCGATCCTTTTTAAGTTATGGTTTCGGTTTTGGAAGAACAACATCTCGAATCTATCATTTTATGCATATTTAAGCTTGTTTTTGCTTGAAATGTTGTTAGAATATGATAATATATGCTTAGTAGAATCGAATCTAGGTATTATACATGATATATGCATGATTTTTGACTTAGAAATGAAGGGTTTAAGTTGAAACGATGAACAGACTCGAATGGGTCAAGATCAGAGTCGAAGTGCAAGAACAGACTCGAGTTTGGTGCTAGATTCGAAGGTGTACCATTAGATTCTAAAAGGGTGGGCTTCGAATCTAGGCATAGACTCGAAATGGGGTTCGAATCTACCCTAGATTCGAAGGGTTCGAATCTGATGATGGGGGGGGTTCGAATCTATGGCTATGGGTTCGAATCTAATGCCTGGTTTCGAATCTAACCCATTAAATTCAAGTTTAATACCTAAAATTTAGAATACTACTCCCTAGACTTGGGTATTTTGAATGAAACTTATAAACAACATATAGAATGGCATGAATTATTCAAATGGGGTCAATATAGGAATTTGGAATGGGTTTCAAACTTAGTTATGGTTTAAATTTGGATGTAGACCCGAAATGGGGGAAAATGTTGCAAAAACTTACAAGACTTGATTTTTATGAGTTAAACGGATAATAATATGAGGAATTTGTTGTTATTGATAATAACAGGTCCCTTGTGGTGTTGTTTAACCCACAGTGGGGTACTTGGTGGAATCCGGTTGAAAGCCCGAAGAGAAATAATAATTGGATAAGAGTTTAAATTACGCACCCACTGTGAGTACATATGATTTCGCATGTTTATATCTGCTTATTGATTGCTTTTGCTTACTGAGACATGTTGCTTCATTATTCGTTTGGAATTCTACTAACTTGCGTAAATTTTGGATGCACATTCCTATTTGATGCATGTCCGTTCGTTTGTTGTGCATCTATGATGGACCTGCGGGTCGCATCTGTTACTACGATGTTACTGCTCTATAAGACGCTGGAGCTGATCCCTCCAGGTCCGTAGGCAGTATGTCATCCCCGGTGTTATGTTGGTCTCAGTAGTGTATTAAAAGACGAGTTGCGGGCTCGTAGAGCGACGGCTCTTGTGTGATCGTACTTTGTGTACGTGGAGAGTGCACGACGTGCGTCGTCGGTGCTACTCTTGTAGGCATCATAAGGATTTATAAAATGCGTAATCTGTGTATTCACTAAGCATTCGCTTACCCCTCAGTTGACTTTATTTTACAGGAAAGGGAAAGTCTGCGGCCGGACCTTCTAGTTAGGTCATTTGGAAGATTTGGGAGACTCATCACTATTCCATCGGTAATTTATGTTATGAAATGATGTTGTAATATTCGGGATGATTGTAATAATTACATGGGTGTGTAGACTTAGACCTGGTACCTTATAGCACCGTAGGGTGTTTAACACTGTTGCACTATTTCATTTATGTATATTAATGCTTCCGCACTTAATTTAGGTTTTCAGATCATTATGTTTTGTATGTTGGTGATTAATCCTGGGTGATTTGTGATTGGTGGTTGTTGTGGCAAGGGTGTCACACGGGACAAGGGTAAAACGTATCAGGAGTGATAACGAAAGAGAGTTTAAGAATGCCGTAATTGGTGTTTATTGCCTAACTAAAGGCATAGTGCATCAAATTAGTGCACCTTATGAGCCACAACAAAATGAGGTGGCAGAACGTAAGAACATGACTTTGATTGAGGCAGCAAGGACCATGCTCTCGGATTCAAAGCTTCCTACCATGTTTTGGGGGAGGCAGTGAATACCGCGTGTCATGTTTTAAACCGGGTCCTTATTGTCAAATCACTGAACAAAACCTTTTATGAAGTTCTGAATAAAAGACCACCAAATTTGACTGGGTTTGAACAGTTTGGGATACTGTGTACTTTATTGAAAACAAAACATCAACCTAAGTTTGGTGAAAAGGCTGACGAAGGATACTTCCTAGGTTATGTTCCTAATTCACCAAACAAGAGGGTTTTTAACAAAACAAATGGTATGGTTGAAATTGTTTTTAACATTGACGTAACAAGTTATTCACATGAACCCCAAACTGATCCTGAATGGTTATTTGATTATGACTCTGTGTTTGAATCATTTAACATACCGTTTAGTGGAAATGCAGGTTCTGTGGAAAATGACTTCTCATCATTGAATTTCAACGACGAGGGTAGAGGTTTTCCAAGATCAAGCATTCCATCAACATCTGAGACTACAACGAAAGAAGATGGGTCTCCAGCAGAGAATGAACCTGAATTACCTACGAATGAGAATCAGACAAGTAATTCTACCTCCGAAGATAGTGATCATGAGGAAGAAGATATTCCGTCTGAAGTCATACCCCCAGTAGGTGAAATAGAATCGAATTTGGGAGATAATCTTCAGGTCAATGAAATTGAGACATCGAGAATAAATAAGGATCATATAATTGAAGGTATCATAGGAAATCCACATGCCGATATGAGAACTAGGAGTAGTGTGAATAGTAACACAGTGCTGTTATCGATGATCAACGACCCCGAGGCGTTTCACACGTGTTTATACTCGTGTTTTATTTCACAACTAGAGCCGAAATGTGCAAATGACTCTGAAAGACAATTCTTGGGTTGAAGATATGCTAGAGGAACTGTCACAGTTTTGAAAGCTTGAAGTATGGGAGTTAGTGACGTTGCTTCGAGGAGAAGTTTCTATAGGGACCAAATGGGTCTTTAAGTGCAAACGGGTTGATCGGGGCATAGTTACTCATAACAAGGCAAGACTCGTGGTAAAACGATTCAACCAGGAGGAGTGGATAGACTATAACGAAGTGTTTGCACCAGTGGCGAGGCTTGATGCGATTCGATTGTTTCTAGCTTTCGTGTCCTTCAAAGGGTTTAAGGTATATCAACTCGACGTCAAGAGTGCCTTCTTGTACGTCAAGGTGAAGGAGTTGGTGTATGTCGAGCAACCGCCAGGGTTCATTTATCTCAAGTATCCTGACAGAGTATATCGTCTTGATAAGGCTTTGTATGGATTGCATGAGGCACCGAGGGCTTGGTATGAGACACTGTCAACTCACCTCTTAGACAATGGGTTTGAGAGAGGAAGAATTGATAGTACACTGTTCGTTAAGAGGAAAGGTGAAGACTTTATTCTGGTACAAGTGTACGTGGACGACATCATCTTCGGGTCGTCAAACGAGCAAATGTGCAAGGATTTTGAAAAGGTTATGAAGTCGAAGTTTGAGATGAGTGTTATGGGAAGGCTAAACTTCTTTCTCGGTTTACAAGTTGAACAAAGGAATGATGGAATGTTTATTCATCAGACGAAGTATGTCTACGACATTTTAGAGCACTTCGGGATGCAAGGAACAAAGCTTACCACGCATTTCAGTACTCCGATATAAGTAAATCATAATCTCGGATCGGGTATAGATAGTGATATTGATGTGGATCCGACTTTATATCGGGCCATGATCGGGTCACTTATGTATTTAACTGCTTCTAGACCTGATATAGTGTTTTCTGTGTGTATTTGTGCCAGGTCTCAAGCTAATCCAAAAGAGATGCATATGAAAGTCGTGAAGCGGATTCTGAGATACCTGAAGTCGAAACTGAAGCTGGGACTTTGGTATCATGCTGATGGAGATCGGGAATTGGAGGCTTACACGGATTCAGACTATGGAGGATGTAGCTTGAACCGAAAATCAACGATTGGAGGTTGTCAGTTCCTCGGAGGGAGGCTCATATCCTGGCAATGCATGAAACAAACTTCGGTAGCTGTATCAACATGCGAGGCCGAGTATGTAGCTGCTGGTAGTTGCTGTTCACAGGTTTTGTGGATTCAACAACAATTGCGGTATTACGGTTTGGCTTATACTCATACTCCCATTAGGATAGAAAATCAATCAACTATTGCCATAACAAATAATCTAGTTAAACACAGTAAGACTAAGCACATAGAAATAAGACATCATTTTTTACGTGATTGTGCTGAGAAAAACTTGATTAAGCTGGTAAAAGTTCCAACGGAAGACAATAATGCGGATCTTTTCACAAAAGCATTTAATAGGTCACGCTTAGAATTGTTAGTTCAACAAAATGGCATGCGTAATCCGGAGTAAATTGACCTTATTTTGTAGTAAGTTATTAGTTTAATTTATTAGTTTATTTTACTTAAAAATGAAAACAAAGTAAAAAACAGAGAAAACCATAAAAAATTTCAAAAAAAGAGAATATTGAAAAACTGAGATAAGTCTTAGAGTCATAGGTTCAAAGTGAAGAAAATTAGCACAGTCTAACAAACTCTAAGTGTTAAGCTTTCACACAAAATGCACCATAATATCTAAGTGATATACATATTTTTGTCTGATATGTTGGTTGGCATAAGACATGAAGAATTTCCGTAAAGCTAATAAAATAATCAAGAAAATGTCTTATGTATAACTAACTTAGATGTATGACCAAAATGTATCAATTTCTATGTTAAAGACATACAGACAATGACTTTGAATGAGGTATGCAAATTTATCTGGGGATGTATAGCTTCATCAAAATGCATCTTAATCAAAGAAAGAAAAGTTTTGTAAAGAACAGGGAAGTCAAAACAAGTTGCTTTGTTGTACGTAAGTACAGACTTGTCACTGCTGTTTTGACTTAAACTAGTAAGATATGCCGCTTTGTTGTATGTAAGTATAGACCTGTCACCGCTGTCTTGCTAACATAAGAGGAACTCTAAGACAAACTAAGACACTCTGTCGTATGTAAATACAGAATTGTGTCCGCCATTTGCCTTTTAAAAATAATTTACAAATACCAAAAAGCTTAATCATTGTGTGTCTGCCTTGATCATAGAAGTATGTCGAAGTATGGGACACGTAAGGTAGTTTCTTGATAAATAAAAAGGCTGAAGGAAATTCCCAAGTGTTGAATGTTTAAATGGAAAGACATACCGACAATCGACTTGGAATGTTTGTCACGACAAACAATCAAAGGAATAAGAAATTCCTAAGTGTGAGAGTGCAATACTGAAAGTGCGTTTGACACCGCTATCTGATTGAACCTTCTTTGACTATCTCACAAAAACATTCAGCTAGTGTATTATCATCCTTAAATTATTTTTTTTGTTTTTAGTTAAATTTAATTTTACGTTATGTTTATTTTATTTTATTTTATTTTATTTTATTTTACTTTAGATTATTTTGTTAATAAATAGGAACGAGGTCAAAGTTACTAGGATGCATTTTTAGTTGAAAAAACAAAATTGCGTGATAATCTGTTGCTTAGTGTTAATGTCTTGCAAAGTTTGAAAAAGTTCCGTCAAGTGAAAAAGTTGGATTTTATTCAAGAATATTCAAAATTTTCAATTAAGTTCGAACATCAATTAAGTTCGAAGTCACATTCGAAGTTACTGGAAGTTCGAACTTAATTTAAATTCGAAGTAGTTTGGATATAAATAGGTCAACAGTGTTCATTTAATGTACCTACTCTCGAACTTACCCTCTCGAACTTAATCAGGCGATCTCGAACATATCATTTTTCCGAATTTGAAGCCTATTCCTCGAATTTTACCCACTGAACGTTGAGTATTCCCATACACTTAGGTGTTTCTACTCAAGATTCACTAAGTAAATGTATTTGTAGGACTTGTTAGTGGTTAAAATCGAGTAATTTTGAGTTTTTGTATAACTAAAAACTAGGTGATTTAAATCACAAGTTTTAGGCTATAAAACTTAAAATTAATTCTTAATAAACATGATTAGAACCTATTAGGACTAGATTCAACAGTTAGTTGAGTCTAAAAAAGGTTTAAATCATGATTTTGAAGTTTGAAATTGCTGACTTCGAACTTGTTCAACAGGCTTCGAGCTTGTTCTTTAAGGTTCGAACTTGTCAGGACTTCGAACTTGTTTAAAATATCTGTAAGTTCGAAGACAGACATGTTCGAATAGAATTCTCGAACTTAAATAAGTTCGAAGGTCAATAGACTGTTCGAACTTAAGTAAGTTCGAAGGACTTATATTCTCGAATTTAAGTAAGTTCGAAGATGTTAAAATTCGAACTTAATCAAGTTCGAATAACTTAAAATTTTTCCAAAATTAATTTCTACATTTTAAGTGTTTGTTTTGTGTGCAGATATGACAGATCGTGCATTTTTCAACAAGCACAATATGATCATGGCAGTTGATCTTCAGCTAGCAGAGGCTCAACCATACAGACAGATGCTGGAATTTATGTCGCAATCAAGGGTGGCATATGCTCTCACGCATAACCCGAAGATTATACTTTCGTATGTCCGCAAGTTTTGGCAATCTTTGCAAGTGGACTGCACTGCAGTTCCTATGCTTCTGAGGGCCACAATCGGTGCCCGACCGATTGTGTTTTCAGCAGATCACTTACGCTCGATTCTGTAGTTGGGGACAATAGACCAAGAAGATGGTCCCATTGACTTTCCAGTGTCCATGAGGCAATCGGCCTTCCTGCGGATGGGATACGCTCAAGATATTACGAAAGCATCATATGTCAAGAGTGGGCTTATTGGCCAATGGAGATATCTGGTGCGTGTAATAATGGTCCGTTTTGTACCAAAAAAGGCTGGTTTTGATACAATGGTTTCTAAGCTGCAATCCGGCATGATCTCATTAGTTTACAACAAGCCGTACAACTTTTCTGAGTTTTTATTTGGGGAGTTTGTGCATCAAATCAAAGCTCCAGCTCGCGAAAGATTTTTGATGTATCCATGGTTCATAATGATGATCATCAGGCATTTCTTGCCAGAGCTACCGGCATTAACAGAACAAGTTGCGGTAGTTGCTATCGATAAGAGGCTTTTTGCTGATTGTCAATCGCATAATTCGCGGAGGGCAGAACTAGTAAGGCCCCAAGTGGCTCCGTTATTTGGAGCAGTCATCGATCCTGATTTTGTAGCTCTGGAGGGAGATGAATGGATTAATGAAGCACCTCAACAACAAGAACCCGCACAACGAGCACCGGTTGCGCAAGAAGTACCATCAACAAGTTCAGCATCAGCGGCGGCTGAGGCTTCCACATCGGGACCTCAGGCTGACCCTAGGATGCAGACTTTAGAGGAGATTTTTACCTAAGGCTCAACAGCTCAGGAGAATATTACTGAGGAGCTCGTACGAAATATTTTGGAGCCGCCTTCCGACATGGACGACATTTTCAGGCAGATAGATGATTATCAGCCTCCAGCAACAGCAGCTGAGGCAGAAGAAGGTCATGTAGAGACAACTTCCGAATCTGATTCAGATTCAAGTTCACAAGAAGTTTTAAGGGAAGCCGCAAATCCACGAACAACTTTTGCAAGACATGGATCTAGGCAGGCTAGTTGTAAGCAGACGAAAATTGACACGACCTGCTTTCAGAGACGAAGATGAAAGTGATGTAGATTTTGTTTTGGAAGAAGAAGCATTGATTATAAGTCAACAGCGAGCAAAGCGTCAACGAATAATTAAAGAAGCTCCATCCACCTCTACTGTCGTTCCATCTGCCGCAACCACCACTCCATTCACAACAACCACTTCTCCATCAACATCCGTTCCATATACTGATAACCAAAGCTTCTCAGAATTGAAATCCAAGGTAGATCTCCAAACAATCCAACTCTTTCAGCTTTCGCAAGCAGTGAATGAGCTACAACAACACAACTCTTGCTTGGAACAACAGAATGTTTAGCTACAACATCAAGTGACTACCCAACAAGAAACAATGATTGCCCAGCAATCTCAAATATTGACTCTTCAGACCCTAGTGCAACAAATTTTAAAAGATCTTCAAGCTCAGGGGGAGAGTAGTTGCAGGGGTGATCAATTGAGGGCAAGCCGTAGAGATGGAGATGATGAAGGAGGTGAACCAGATACCCAACAGAAAGACAGTGAGCTAGCAGATCTTCCACATGAGACTGCTCAGCAAGCTGAAGTTCAGGGGGAGCCTGGATCATCAAGCTCAGGAGACGGTCAAGAAAGAGGTAAGGCTCCCGAAGCATCAGAGTTCACTGAACAAGAAATGATTGGAGCCTTAGCCGGATTAGACGATGAAGATGTGAACTTTGACTTTGAAGACGATCTACAAGATCTTGAGGAATGAGAGTTTGTTCCAGAAGATGTTCTAGACTGGAAGTCAGATGATGAAGTCTTGGTTGATTAAGAAGACGAGGCAAGTGAGATTTTCATTCAGGGGCAACCGGTCAATTAACAATATGTATATACAGACCAGAATCCGATAGATCTAGACATGCTGAAGTCTACAATTAATGATGAATCGGATGATGATGTAACTCAAGAGACAGATAAGGAGCAAGCCAAAAAAGTAAAGAGGAACCTCTGGTTCAAGAAAGAGGAAAAGAAGACTGAATTAACTGTAAAAGAGAAAATAAGATTTCCAAGCCCAGGAAAACTATCCGGTGGCATTCTTAGTTGGTTCTTTGACAGGGAATTGCAGTTTTTTGTACTTAAAAGAAGAGATGGACTCCAGTATCTAAGGAGAAAACTTAAAGTCTTCAATACATTTCCTAAATGTGACGTGAAGGAGCTGGTATGGAAAAATTTGATCAACCTATGAGACGACCAGTACGCTGAAGTGATAGGAAGAATAATCGGAAAAGAAGGTCGGTTTGGAAGATTCGATAGAATTAAGCCAAGGTCAGAAAAGAGAGTCATTGATGAATCAAGAATAGATCCATTGACTCAGAAGCTGTGGATGAAGATATTCTACAAACCGGTTCGATGCCTAAAGAAAGTTCCTTTAAAGCCAATGGCATAAAATGTTTTGAGTAATATAAAGTGGTGGTATGTCGATAATGAGACAGTCGAGGCAGTAATGGAAGATCAAGATGAAAAGGTAATTTTGAAAGCATATGATCCTTTGCATCTTGTCAACCTTTCCAAGGATGACCTGAAGAAGCTTCATAATCAACAAATTTTCTATCATGAAGGCTGGAGTTTGAATGAAGGAAGTTTCCGAAGATTGACAAAGTTTGTGTAGAGCAGGGTCTGTATGCAGGTAGTATTTTGAATAAGCCTAGTTCTGTAGACTAATGAATATCTTACTAGAAGCTATCGTCAAGGGGGAGTCTATTAGTACACCCTGTGTGACGATAGCAGTCTAGATATGTAATAGATAGTCAAATGTAATAGATAAGGCTTTATTAATACAAGTAATATATGTTTGTTCATGATTGTGTATGATGTTTACATTTGCATAATAAGTTCTAGAATAAGTTCTAAGGATAAGTTCTAGACTAGGGTTCACACTTATCACAACCCAGTCGAACTTAGTGAAACAAAGTTCGAAGGGTATTGGACAAGTTCGTGGGCTTGGGCCTAAACGAACTTGATAAGTTAAGTTCGAACTTAATTAGTATAATTATGTGTTAATTCGTTTTATTGAAAGACTTTTGTCAAATTGGTTTTCAGAGCTTGTATTCGTGCACGTACTAGCTAGAATTGATTTCAGAGAGTGTTTTGGAGAAATACACCGTGTCGGGTCGTTCGTTGTATCGGCTATCATAGTGTTTGTCTCCGGTTTCCGTGCGTGATCGATCCGTTAAGCCACTAATGAGGATTCCACACTCGTTGGACGGCGTCGCATCAAGATTAGATCCGTGATAGTGGTGACCTTACAAGGGGTGTTACTCGTTTTGAAAAAGTGGCAAGATAGCACTGAGGTGTGTTGGCTCATTTTGAATAACTATAAAGTTCGGAATCAGTTGTATCATTTGGAATTACCTAAGTAAATATCAAAATAACACTTGGTATTTCAAATGGGAAACTTTAGGAGATCTTTTACTACTGGAAATAAAGATTGAGCGGATCACACTGAGCTGCAGATAGATGAGAGGCTCCGATATGTGGAAGAGCCAGAATGTGTTATGGTTATTAAAGTAATGAAGTTAAGAAACAAAGAAATTGAGATGGTGCTTATACATTGGGAGCATCACCAAGGAGCGATCCACACATTGGAAACTAAGGTAAATATGTTAATGAAGTATCATCATCTGTTTGAAACTAAGTAACTTCGAGGACGAAGTTTGAACGTGGTGGAGCCCATGCTGTAACATCCTAAAATTTTATTATTGAAAAGTGTGGATATTTAGTTTAAATTTCATAACTTATATAATTAAGTTGGGTTTTGTATTCAGAAATTTGAAAAGTTGGAGTCCATGTCAAGAAATTAAGAAATTTTGGAATTTCAAATTAATAAGTATAATGAATTATATGTGTTAGTGATGATAAAATAAATGTGGAAACTTTAATTTAGGAAATCAGATAAATGGAAGGGGCCACTTATGACAATATCCGAAATTGATGAAATAAAAGGCCATTTGGTCATTCATTTGATTAATTTCAACTTCATTTCCAAGAACACTCTCAAGCTCTCTTTCTCTCTCTAGAAAACTTTGCTGGAAATCGAAGATTCAGAAGAGAATTCGTGAATCAAACTAATAAATAACAAAATTCAAGTTGAAATCAAGGTAAGAACACCCCTCAACTCTTCATGTTTTCAATTTGAACAAAATTTCCGATTCTGAAATTGTTTGGGGCTGTTTGGGCATTTAAATGAACTGAAAACGCATTAGAAATAGACCTAATTTTGTCTTAGACATGTCCCTTAACGTTCTTATGAGTTTTGACCTGGAAATGCATGCTTGAAGGCCGAAATTATGAACAAAATCATGAAACCATGATTAAGTTCGTGACCTGCCTCATAAGTTCGTGACCCATCACCTAAGTTCTTGGCTAACTAAGTTCGTGAGCCACATAAGTTTGTGACCTGCAACATAAGTTTGTGACCTGCATAATAAGTTATTGAGGACCCTCATAAGTTCTTGAGGACCATCATAAGTTTTTGAGGACCTTCATAAGTTCTTGAGGAACAACATAAGTTCTTGAGGCCATCAATTTATGAGAATAAGTTCATGAGGCATGAACTTGTTCATGAGGTATGATTCAGACCTTGACCAATACATGAGTTTGATGTATTTTGACCTTATAAAATTGAATTTATGTATTTGACCTGCTGTTTCAACTGTTGGGCCTCATTGGGCTTAATGGGCCCGATTGATGCTCACTTTTTTATCATATTTTGACAAATTAAGGTGTTAAGGATCCGAATTTCTTATATATCAACCACACTTTTGAGATAGCTTTTGTAACATAATAAAGTAAATAATGGAGGGTTAATTGGGAATAATAACACCTCAAATAATGAGATTTAAACGTGAGTTTCGGATGGCGGTTCCGAATGTTTTGACACTTTAATGGTACAAACTTGATGTTCAGTTGTTCATTAACATGTGTATGATATGTTTTCCTTATGGGAATGTAACAGGTCCCTTGTGGTGTTGTTTAACCCACAGTGGGGTACTTTCTGATTCCGGTTGAAAGCCCGATGAGAAATAAAATAAATTGAAGTTAACGCACCCACTATGAGTACATATGATTTCGCATGTCTATATCTGTTTTATGTTAGCTATTGCCTGCTGAGACCTGTTGTTTCACCTTCATTTGAAATTCTACTAACTTGCGTAGGCATAGATGCACATTGTTGCTTGTTGCATGTCCGTTTCTTTGTTGTGCATCTTTCGATGGACCGGGAGGTCGCATCTGTATTCCGATGTTACTGTGCTATATGACCCGGAGTTGATCCCTCCGAGGTCCTAATAGGCAGTATGTCATCCCTGATGTTATGTTTGTCTCAGATGGTTGGTTTAAATGCCGAGCTTTGGCTCGAAGGAGCTGTGGCTCTTGTTTCGTACTTGGTGTACGTAGAGAGTATACGGCGTGTGTCATCGGTGTTACTCTTGGGAGGCTTCATAAAGATTTATAGAATGCGTAAATCTATGTATTCACTAAGCTTTGCTTACCCCTCAGTTGCTCAATTTTTACAGGAAAATAGAAATTCGCTGCGGGACCTTCTAGCTAGGTCATTAATTGAAGTCTTTGAAGATCATCTACTACTGAATTCGTAATCGAAATGAGGGACCAATATTGTAATATTAGGGATGTTGTAATAATGTATTGAGTTGTAGATTTAGATTGGAACCCTTTAAAACTTGTTTAAGCATCATAGGGTGTTTAAAATTGTTTAAGCATTCAGATCATTATGTATCAAATTATGTGGTGTTTAATCCTTGGTTAAATGTAATGGTGGTTTTTGTGGCAATGGTGTCACAGACATGGACTTTCATATGGTTTTTGAGAACCTTAACAACTACCAAGAAGTTGTTTTAAGGAAAATGTCAGGAAAGAAACAGGCTGAAAAGGCAACCGTAGATCATTTAGCTCTCTTGGCTGACAAGAAGTTTAAGTACAAGCTAAAGAAAGAAAAGCGGGTTGTGTTGAGCAGTAGTTCATCAGATACAGATTCAACTGATTCCTTAACTGATTCCGAGATTGAAGAGATGAAGAAACAGATGGCCTTGCTGACGAAGGCATTTCAGAAGAAGTTCTACCGCAGACCAACCAACAATAAGAAGGTATAAGACAGGCTCAAGGAATCATGAGAAGAAAGACAGATATGAAAAATCGGGAGAGAGCAGTGGCAAGAAGACTGAGAAATATGAGAAAACTGATAAGCCTGCCAAAAAGCATACTGAGCAAAAATGCTATAACTGTGGCAAGCCAGGCCACTTTGCCAGAGAATGCAGATTGCCTGTTGTAAAGAATTCTGAATATTACACTCCAAAGGCACTGCTGGCAAAGGAAAAAGAGGCCAGTAAGGTTTTAATGGCTGAATATGATCACTGGTTTCAATTATCCGAAGATGAAGATACTCTAGACGAAGATACCCATATTTGTCTGAAATCTGAAGTGTTCAATGATTCTGAACTCGGTGAGTTTGCTATGATTGTTGAGGATGAGGTTCGGGTAGGACTGACAGATGAGGAAACTGAAGAACAAAAGGAGTCTGATTCTGATGATGAACTGACAGAAGAGATGACACTGATGGCAACAGGACATGCGGGATGCAGTAAGGAAAAAGAAGATGATGAATCAGATACAGATGCCTCAGAATGTTCAGAGACACCAGATGTACAATCTAATTCTGATTCAGATGATGATAACTCTTGTATGCTTGAACGGAAACTGACTCAAATGGCTTACATGTTAAAAAGATTTGAAAAATGCTTAAAATCCGAAAAGAAAAATGTCCATTCCTTGGAAAACAAATTGAGTCAAGAAGATGCCTTAGTGTTAGAATTTTCCAAGGATAAAGCATTAGCATTAAGAGCAAAATCAGATTTACAAGATAAATCCAATGAACTGCAAAGTGAAATTCAGAAACTAAACAACAATATATCTAACCTAAAAGAAAAACTGAATTTAGCCGAGTTAGAATCATCAAGTTATTCTGTGAAATACCATTCTATATTTGATTAAAGAACGAAGCTATATGAGAAAATTAAATCTTTGGAAGACGAGTTTATTAAAAGAGGTCAAACAGGTCAAACTATATATTTGAATCAACCTAAAGATACCGAAT
Source organism: Centrapalus pauciflorus (assembly GCA_020465985.1). Lineage (NCBI taxonomy): Eukaryota > Viridiplantae > Streptophyta > Magnoliopsida > Asterales > Asteraceae > Centrapalus > Centrapalus pauciflorus. Next base: position 429,227 of record JAANYP010002385.1, on the reverse strand, counting down.
TTTATAATTCAAAATCAGGTATAGGTTGGACAAATCCTAAATATCTGACAAAAGCAATTTCAAGTTCACCAACTATATATGATGTCAGATATATGAATTTAGGATTACAAATGGTTTTTATGAAAGCTTCGGATGAAGTAGAATCAGGTGAAGATTTAAAAAGGTTGAAAACAGATAAAATGTAGAATACTGTAGATTATAACAGATTAAATGATAGTTATCATAATACTTGCATTTCAAAGGAGTATATTCAGACTTATTCTGAAAAGGATTTATCTGAAAATACTACTTCCTCTCAAAAGCCATATATACCAAACTCAATTCTTGAAAATATAAATTATGATCTTGAATTGAAAATTAAAACTTTTGAGACTGAAAATGAAAAAGTTTAGGCTGAAATAAAAACTTTGGAATTAAAACTGAAAAATCAACTTGAAAACAAAACTCAACCAGATAAGAAACATTCAATTAAACTTGATTCTATCAATTCTGAACATGAATTTTATGTGTATATGAACTCTGACTTTAACTCATTAGAAGAAATGTTTGTCAAAATTGATGAATTTGTTAAACCTTCAAATGACAAACAAACTAATAAACCTTAAGAACCTGTAAGTATCCTGAAAAGAATATCTACAGAATCAAAGGTTAAATCAGTAAATTCACCTGTCTTACAAAAGAACAAGGAGAAAACAAAAGTTACTTTTGTGATTCCAAAAATTGAAAAAGGTGAATCCTCTTCATCAAAGGATTCTATTGCAAAGAAGGCACATACTTCCCAAGGTAATAGAATTTTGCAGAATAAACATAATTCTAAAATGACTAATTCTCGTGTTTCTATTATGTCAGATTGTATTGTAAAAAGTTCACGGATGAAAGATTGGAGAAAGAAGCAACAAAAGAAAATTTTGTTACTCATAGGATTAGTCACTTAGATAATTCTGTCTGTAATAAACTTTCTGATAAACATTGTGCAAAATACTCTCGTATTGATTTACTTTCTTTGAATTCTGCCCATTGTCATGTGTTGCATGCTAAATCTTTACATAAATCTGATAAGCTTGTATGGTTACCGAAGAAAAAGGTTCCTACTTTTAAACAGGAAAAGGTTCCAAAGAAGAAAATTTCAAAATCAGTTCCACAATGAACTGCACAAAAATGGATACCTAAACATACTGTTAAAAAGTGGGTTCCTAAGTCGAAAACATTATATGTTGAGAAGTCTAAAGACTCACCACATGATTTACCAAAATCCAAAGTACCCAACTATAAGTGGGTACCTCACGTGTTTCTTCGTTTTATAGGTAATTCATGTGTGGTACCTTGACTCTGGGTGCTCAAAGCATATGACCGGACAGAGAGAAACCCTCACAAAATTTGTTGACAAATTTTGTGGGACGGTTCGGTTTGGAAATTATCAATTCCGTCTGATCAAAGGATATGGGAGTCTTGAGTACGACAAAATTACAATTCAAAAGGTCTTCTACGTTGACGGTCTAGGTCATAATCTGTTCAGTATTGGACAACTATGCGACAAAGGATTAGAAGTCAACTTTAAAGCTAATCGGTGTAGCATTAGATCTGGGGAAGGGAAGGAGATTCTTGCAGGGAATAGGAAAACATATCTTTACTCTATAGATCTAGCCAATATCAATCTGAAGAAAGATGTTTGCTTATTGTCCAAAGCAACATCTAAAGTATCATGGCTATGGCATCGCCGTCTTTCACATCTGAACTTCAAAGAATTAACCAATCTTGCAAAAGGTGGGTTAGTCAAAGGGCTACCAACTCTTAGATTTCAGAAGGAGCAGTTGTGTGCAGTACGTGAAAAAGGGAAGATTGTGCGAGCTTCTCACAAGTCAAAGGTTGAACACTCTTCAACTAGAGCTTTAGAACTTTTACATATGGACTTGTGCGGGCCTATGCGAGTACAGAGCATTAACAAGAAAAGATATGTGTTGGTCATAGTCGACGACTATTCAAGATACACATGGGTATTCTTCCTGAGATCCAAGTCTGATGCTACCGAGATCATTATTGACTTCATTCGCAAAATTCAAGTCAAGTTGCAACTATCAGTTCAAACCATTAGATCTGATAATGGTACAAAATTCAAGAATAAGTCACTCAAGATGTTTCTGAGTTCTGTTAGAATAACTCATCAATACTCAGCAGCTCGTACCCCACAACAGAATGGTGTAGTTGAACGACGAAATCGCACCCATGTGGAATCTGCTAGGACGATGCTGGCTTACTCAAATCTTCTGTTATTTCTTTGGGCTGAAGCTGTAGAAACGACTTGTTTTACTTAGAACAGATCAATCATTAACAAGAGATTCGGAAATACTCCATACCGAAATGATAAATAAACAAGTCCCTAATGTGAAATTTTTTCATGTTTTTGGATGCAGGTGCTTTATATCGAATGACAAAGACAACTTGGGAAAGTTTAATCAGAAAGCGGATGAAGGCATCTTCATTGGCTATTTCTAAAGAGTCTGTAGCTTTCCAAGTCTACAACAAAAGGACGAAGACTGTTAACGAGAGCGTAAATGTTAAATTCGACGAAGGAGTTGTAATGGCTTCTGAACACACCAGTTAAGGACCCAAACTTAAACAGTCGACTTCTATGAAGTCATTTGAGCAAAATGTTGAAACAAATTATCTAAATAAATTGTTTGAGAATTTTTATGAAGACTACTTTGAAAAGACCAAACCTAATGTTTCAAATTTAGTTCCTGACAGGATTACTAAAGATCCAGTCATAGTCTCTGATCATCCGCATCAACAAATTTCAGAAGATACCGGAGAAGTTTCAACAACAGATTTACACTTACCCGTTGATAGTGTACAACCAATTCAAGCTCCAGAATCTTTTGAAACCCCCATGAATTCTGAAAACTCAGAAACCCCCACCTCAGTAGATATTCATCAACTTCTGAAGTAAATCCTCGAATTCCCTACCTGGACTTGAACCCCAATCAATACCAACTTCAACCTTACCCACATACATTGAAATGGACAAGGAATCACCCACCTGAAAACATAATTGGTGATCCTTCTGCTTCAGTTAAAACCAGAAGAGCAACCATGAAAGAGTGTCTCTTCTGAAACTTTTTGAGCAAGATTGAGCCAAAGACTGTGAAAGAAGCTCTTCTGGATGCTGAATGGATAGTGGCTATGCAAGAAGAGTTAAATCAATTTGAAAGGTTGAAGGTCTGGCAATTGGTGGAATGACCAAAGGACAAATCTATCATTGGCACGATGTGGATCTTCAAGAATAAGAAAGATGAACATGGTGTCATCATTCTAACAAAGCTCGCCTCGTTACCAAAGGATACAGCCAGCAAGAGGGAATTGATTACGACGAAACATTTGCCCCAGTTGCTAGGATTAAAGCCATTCGAATGTTTTAAGCATTTGCTGCACACAAAAACTTCATTATATATCAAATGGATGTGAAAACTGCTTTTCTAAATGGGGAATTAACTAGACGAAGTATATACATATCAGCCCGAAGGGTTTACCGTTTCTTCGAAACCTGATCATGTATATATTTTGGACAAATCACTGTATGGCCTTAAACAAGCACCTCATGCTTGGTATGATGCACTTTCAAATTATCTTTTGAAATGTGGATTTAACAAAGGTGCAGTGGATACAACCCTGTTTATAAAATGTCAGGGTCTGGATATTATAGTCATTTAGATATATGTAGACGATATAATATTTGGGTCTACAAATACTGAGTTTTACAAGAAATTTGCATTTTTAATGTCCCAAAAGTTTGAAATGAGCAAGATGGGAGAAATTAACTTTTTCTTTGGTTTACAAATAAAACAGCTGAGTGATGGTATATTAATGAATCAGTCTAAATATATTCAAGACATGTTAAAGAAATTTAACAAGGTCAACAGTACACCCATGAAAACTCCCATGGCTCCAGATTCTAAATCTAAACTCGATGAGGACATTTCAGGGAAACCTGTAGATGTAACTCATTATCGAGGGATAATTGGGTCATTAATGTATTTAACTACCAGTAGATCAGATATTATGTGTGCTACGTGTGTCTGTGCTAGATATTAGACACATCCTAAGGAATCACATTTGGATGCTGCCAAACGCATTTTAAGATATCTGAAAGGAACACCAAACTTAGGTTTGTGGTATCCCAGGGAATCCTTTTTTACATTAACTGCCTTCTCTGATGCTAATCACGCAGGTGACAAAATGGATCGAAAAAGCACATTAGGAGCAGTACAATTTCTTGGTGACAAACCTGTATGTTGGTCATCCAAAAAGCAACATTGTGTATCTCTATCAATAGCAGAAGCTGAATATGTAGCAGTATCGTCGTGCTGTTCTCAAGTGTTGTGGATGAAGAGCCAACTCAGAGATTACAAGTTTACACCGCAAAAGATTTCCATTTACTGTGATTCACAAAGTGCCATAGCAATAGCTTCAAATCCGGTGCAACATTCAAAAACTAAGCACATTGACATCCGGTATCACTTTATAAAAGGTCATGTAGAAAATGGTAATGTGAAGTTATATTTTGTTCCCACTGAATATCAACTAGCTGATTTTTTTACCAAAGCCTTAGATGAAAAACGATTTAATTTTTTTGTATACAAATTGGGTATGTTGAATCGTTAGATTTAAACTTTCAGCAGTTACAAAATATAATTTTAAATTTACATTTTTTATTTGATTAAATTTGTTGTTAATCTCATGTGATATTACAGTTTAATTTTTCTGAGTTTAACAGATTCGGATTGTCATGTGCAGGGGGAGCAGACAGAAGTTTTATCTGATTTTCAAAAATCTTATAAATTTTTATCTGTTTTTTGTAGGGGGAGCTGTCATTTATAGAGGTATACATCTGAGGGGGAGCTAATATGCAAAATTCAAGGGGGAGCAACATTTTTTTATCTTTTAATATTCTTTGTTACAATTTTTTTGTTGTTTTTTTGTTGTTTGTTCATTTTAATTTTTTTTAGTTGTTAAAATTTTTTTTGTTTTTGTTTTGTTAGTTCTTATTTGTTTTATTTTTTATTTTTGTGAGTGTGCAAATTTTTTTTAATAAATGGGCTTCAATTTCTAAAAAGGGAATGGGCTTATAATATTCTAGAATGGGCCGGAGGTATCTCAAAATTTCAAATTTTCTATAATTTTGAAATTTGAATTCAAATTCAACTATTTCCACAAATCGGTCACTGTTAACCTCCTTCACCAAAACTCGTTCTCAAACATTTCTTACACACAAAGAAACCATTTTCAGATCAAGTTTTTCAAATTCTGAGTCGAAATTATAAGTTTTTTAACTGTTTTTGTTATCCTTTGTTTATTTTCAGAATATTTTTCGAGATTTATGCATATATGGTGAACTCTATGTGTGTTCGTGGTGTGTGAAGTATGTATTTTTGGGTTATGTCGATTGGGTTGTTATAATCTGAAATTGATAGTGTGTTTGAACTCGTCTTAGTAATATGCACTTGAAAATTAAATTTCAAGTTTCATTTAAGAACACACAAACATTAATTTGAATTTTAAATGTTAAAAACTTTCGAGTTTTTAAAACTATGAAAAATGGATTTTACGTATTGAAAAAGGTGTTTCTGGACAAAGTTCAGTAAACAAAAGATGTTTAAAATCCAATTTCGAGTAAGAACCAATAAATTGATAGGCATAATTGTCTTTGAAATGATTTTTGATATTTTCAGTGACATTTAGAACTTAGAAAAGTTTCAAATGTGGTAACTCGATCAAACCATCATTCGAGAAATAATATGTATTGATCGAGTTGCATCAAATACTGTTTGAGAAACTGCAAGTTTTTATCGAGTTGGTTACTTCATGATTCGAGAAATATGTGTTTGATATTCGAGTTGGGCATTTTGAGGGACTTAGAAATTTTTTAAACTTCATTCTCGATCATCACATTGTTCGAGGAAAGTCCAATTACATTCGAGTTGGATCAATATATTGATTGAGAATATCTTCTTCATTCGAGTTAAGTAGGTCATGCCTTGCAATACTTTTCAAATGTTTCAACTCGATTCATAAGTATTTCAAGAAACAACCTTGGTTAATCGAGTTGATTCATGTTTCATTCGAGAATCTTTAAATCCTATTCGAGTTGATTCCAATGTCATTCGAGAAATCATCTAGTCAGTTCGAGTTTGCTTCATAAGTCATTCGAGTTGATTTATATGTCACCCGAGGACTTTCTTGTTTCATTCGAGATTCATGTAACATTTTTCAAAATTTGTCTAAGTTTGGTGGATTTTTTTAATTTTTCAGAAAAGTTTCACATTTTTCAAGAAATTTTTAAAATTTGTGTTTTTTTAACATTGGTCTTTTAATGATTGAATTTGAAATCCTACCAATAATATTTTAATATTATTGTCTGGAATCCCGATGCTTTAAAAAGTAAAACACAAATTTTTCTAATTTCTAGTAAAATGTTTTATGTTTCTATATGTATGATTTCATTTGTTTACCTGACCTTACTAATGTGCTTTTATTTTTACAGGTTACAAATGGCATCCCAAGCTCAATCCCAAAACTCTAATTCTTCCTATTCACATTCATCATCCAACCATACACTGGTCTCAAAACCAGTGAAATCAGCCTAAGTTACCCGACCATCACCTTCATCACCCATCCCAGACACTCACCTTGTTAAAACTAAACATTGCCTATTCCGTGATAATAACCACAGATATGATCCAAAGATTATCAAAGTCAGTCATCCCATCATCGTAGACATTTGTAAAGGACATCCTCTGGGTTATCTATTACAGTACAAACCTTCTATCCCTCAAGTCTATTTGCAACAATTCTGGCACACAATAAAGTTTGTTCCGGCTGATGGCAATTATCACTTCAAGGTCACAATAGATAAGTTTAAGGCAAAGATCACCCTTGCCAGGCTTCGCTGTAATCTGTTTCTACCTCGCAGAACTGATACAGTGAACTTTCCGGAATTAGCAGATTATGAAGATTTTGTGTCTGATGAAGAGCTGGTTCATGATCGAATCATGCTTGGGTTACTCAAAACCTCTACCTAAGAGCTCGAAGTTTCATCGAATTGGACTAAATGGAGAGTGGTACACTCTATTTTGAATAGTCAACAGATGTATGACTTCCAAACATACCGGAATTGAGAGAGGGGGTATACACTGCTTGAGAATATTTCACGGGATAGCATTCAACAAGCATTTCGATTATGCTCAATGCATTTGGGAGGATCTGAAAGAAGTTGTTTTGGCAAAAACAACAAACCGAGCAAGGAAGTTTGTACCGCTTCAACGATTTATCCAAATTTTGATAAGGGGAATTTAAGAGCAAATGAGCAAATGTCGAAGAGGTCAAGTGCTCAAAAGTGCCCGGACTATGTCATGATGAGTCTCCATGGGGTACAAGATGCACCACATGCAAATGTGATGCCTAATCATGAAGCTCTTTTGAAATATGTGGATCAAGAATGTGAGAGTGTCAAGTTATATAGAATAGATCATGCTCTTATAGAAACCAAGGAACCGAGTTTTCTTAACCACGAAGTATTAGGAGAGCAGGAACATCGGCAGGGGGCTGATGTTCAGGGCAGCCAAGCTGAGATAGAGGGAGTAGAGGAGCATGTGAGGGGTGGTGAGAGAAGCTCTGATTCCGAAAGGACATTATCTAATATTGCTGAATGAGCTAATGAAGGAGATGATAATGATGATGATATTGAGGAGGGTAACGATGATAATGAGGGTGGTGCTGGCATGATTGAATTTTCTGTGTCTGAAAGATTATCGGAGATTGATGTGGTTGCAATCGCAAGGGAGAGTGTGAGGGAATTACCTAGCCCAAACAGCCGGGATTTAGACACATCTGCTGTTGGCTCCCAAATGGGAGTCAACATTGAAACAGTCAGTATCCCACTGACACTTGCACACTCCACTGGCCACTCATTTTCCTCCCAACAGGAAGATGTTTCAACTTCTCATCGGGATTTAGTACACGATCTATTTTTAAATCCTTTGGATTTTATGGATATTAAAACAAGTACACAACTGCCCGGGTGTACAACTTTTGATCATGCACAAGAAATAGATCCTATACACTCTAGGACACTCGAGTCGACTTCATGTGTTGAAGTAAGTACAGTAGAACTGAGTGTTCCTGCCAGAATAACCATAGTGTTGGATGCATCTGTTGCTACTTCACTTGAAGTGGTTGGAAGTCCTACCAGAGAAATGTTAATGCCAACTCTGACTGTAGGCCACACAAAAGTTCTTTTTACAAGTTCGACGGTTGTGTCAACTGAAAGTCTGCGTGACCCAGTGGTTAACATGTCACCCTTTTTCACCAAGGACAAACTATATGAAGTTATTGGCGGAGTAATAGCACAGATGACTCCTCAGTATTCGGAAATCATGACACAATTGCTGAATATTCAGAAGTTACTGAAAGGGAAATTTGTGGCTGAAGGTTCTCAACACAATGTTCCACAACAATCAATCGATGAGCTTTGAGATTTTGTATAAGATCAATTTGATGAAATGAGGGAACGGATGATTGGGTTGGAGAGTACAGTGATTACTGCTCTGGGAAATATGTCAGAGAGGATTTTTGTAGTGGAATAAACATGTAAAGCACAAGCTTCTGCTCCAAAACGCAAACATGATGAGCATGATGATACTCCGATGATGCTCCTCATGAGGGAGAGAAGAGGAGGAAGCATGGTGAACAAGAAAATGGAATCTTAATGATTACATATCCAGAAAAGGAAAAGGAGACGGGAGGACAAGATGTTGGAGAAACAGGGAGCTCGAAAGAAAAACTTGTTGAAGCTCAAAGTGAGTTAGAATTGATTCTTAATGAAGATGCTCCAGTTCCTTTAAGTGTTCAATCAGGAATATATAATTTTGAACAGTATGATGACTCCGATAATGAAGATCAAGGACAAACTTTAATGATTGAGGGAGTTGAGAAAGACGTGGAAATTGAGTTGTCAGATGATGACGATATGTTTGATTTAAATGATATATCATTAAGAGCAGAGAGGATTGAGGAAGAGGAGGATCTGGTACAAGAAATATTGAAAGATGATGTACCGATGCCGACAGTTGAAAAGCCTGAGGTAACGGTTACCATAAAAGAAGAGGAAGTTGAGTCATTTTCAACAAAGAATTTAATGCCTCAAGTGTTTAAGGAGCTTAACGAAGTTGAGATCATGGATAGATTCTTTAATGAATATATTTTGGCCGATGAGTCTCAAAGACAACATCAGTGAAGGTTTGAAGCTCAAAGGGTAGTTTGTTGGGAAATATTCTAAGTATGTCAAGCTGTTAGTTAGATTTCTCAAACTGTTAGTAGATTTTCTGTGTAAGTACAAAGTTCAAGCTGTTAGTTGAAGAAGTTCGAGCTGCTAGTTCAAAAGTTCAAGCTGTCATGTTCAAACTCAAGCTGCTCAACAGATAGACTTCAAGCTGCTCAACAGCTCAATAAACAGAAAGTGCTGATATTCAGGAAAAGATATATTTGAAGATTCAAGCATATCTACTATCAGAGAAATCAGAGTTTATCAAGGAAACAAATCAGAAAGCAATATCTATACATAGAATAGGTTTTTCTATTGTAAGTCTGCACGTACAAGATTATTCAGTTGTAATTTGTCTTTCTGATTAAGTTTTTCATAAGCCTCTAAGGTTGTAAAACCCTAAGAACAATCTGTGTTCTTCGTCTAATCAAACAGATTAGAGGTGATTGTAATCATTGACTTTGGCAATACAAATGACTTTTGATTATTGATTGTGTTGATGTGATTATTTGTTTTGAAAGTTTTTCATAAAACAGTTAAGTGTTATTCCGCAAACTTCTTAATTGGACTTTGATTCAATACAAGGTTATTGGTTTATACTCTGATTATATCAAACCAGTTAATCATAGGTAGTGAATTTTGATCTTGACATAGTTCAAAAGGAAATTGGTGATATGTTGACACTTCTTAATAAAGATGAGTTAAGTAAGAAGAAGAAGATAAAAGTGTTGGACTTATCTGCAAAGCAATCTGCTGATTATATCAGAAAGAGAAACAAGCTTCCTTACCTAGAAGATCACCTTGAAAGGAAGATATTCTGTTATAAGCAAGCCCCGTGCACATCTTTGAAGTTGTTTAAAGTGCTTGAACCCAATATGCCAAATTTCGCAAATTATGCTAGTTTTCTGCAAAGTAAAGCTCAGCCGGCGGATAAGGTCCGAAGTGAATTTAGGATTGTAGATCTGGTAAAGATTGAGAACGATCATTTCATGAAAATCTTTTATCCTAATTTTACTGTGACCAGAGCTGATGGAAATACATATGTATTCACTGAGGGAAATATGTTTGGAATGCATTTGGTTGATATTGAAGATCTGTTTGACGAGTTGTGCAGAAACAAAAGAAATGAACATTGTAGATTTGCACTCAAGACACTGTTTCACTTCATGCACACCAAATTGGTACTTATGTCAGTGCAATATCTACAAATTGGAGTTGAAAGAGGTATGAAAAAGATAACATCACTGCGCCTAACCGGATCAACAAATTTATGGAAAATTTGAAAGAGTTTCAAGTCGTCATGGCCAAGCATCCAGTTGCAATCTACAAAGATAACGATCAAAATCTGAGGGCTATTCGGAGCATTGAGTTGAATAAGTTTTGTGATGGAACTTTGCAAAAGGTGATGACAGGCTTGAAAGGAAAGCTGGCTGCGGATAAGAAAAGAAAGACAAAGAAGGGAGCTCTGAGCGATAACGACAGAAAGCTGATTGTGGAGTTCATTTCAATGATCAATTGGAGGCTATCAAACAAGAAGAGTATCCGACGTTTTGAGATGAAGCTGTGGTTATCAAATTGAAGACTGATCATAGTTCATCAAAGGGGGAGAATGTTAGAATCTATTTTAATTGATGAATATAATAAGTCTAAGGGTTGTTTTGTAATTATCTCATAGTTAGGTATTTTTGTATTAATAGTAATTGTTGCTTTGTAAATGGACGGAATCTATCATTGTCACGTTGCACGGAATTTCATAGCTACAGTGTACGAATTAGGGCTATAGTACGATTTCTTTCATCTCTATGTAATTCCCATTTTGGTGCAATTAAACATTCGGTTAGTGTTTCTTGTGTTCATAATTGTTTGCATTTATATTTGTGATTGATTAATATAAATTCACATAAATATCCACAAAATTTAAACCTAGGACAATACATATTTATGCTAACCATGAAATAAATTTATCTAAACCCTTTAGGATAGGCACTTAATTTAATTTAAAGTAATTTCTAGATAATTAGGAACTAGGATAATAACCTAATGCAGATAATTTCACAAACTTATCTCTAAGGTATCTTCATCAATAAACCCTAAAATCAAATCCTTAAACTTTAAATTTATCTCTAAATTCTGAAAATTCTTTAATTTAATTTTAATTTTAATTTTACAAATTAAAACAATGTAATTTCCGAAAACTAAAACCTATTAAAATTAAAACTAATTTCAGAATTAAATAAAAATACAATTTTCTAAAAAAAATTCTAAAAGTTCTAGGTCTCTCAATTAATTGAGTGCAAAATTTATTAGGTTGTGTTGGCTCTGATACCACTATTGGGTTTTCTATACCCTTGCTAGATTAATTTAAAACTTTGCAAAAAAATAAATAATCTAACAACAGCAAGAATATTAACCCTAACGGATCTAAACCAAATAAGTAAAGCAACTCAATAAAATAAAAGAGAGAATAAAAAACTAGCCTTTGGATAAAATCGATTTCTCCCACGAAGAACGCTTCCACAACAGACTCTGATCTGACGGCTAGTGCCCGAAGTAGGAATACCTATAAAGGTTCACACCCAATGAACCCAGGAGAATATCTATAACTATGTTCCAAGTTCCAATTATCTTGAGTCCCAAAAGTTTGATCTCTTTCAGAAAGTAGGAACTTGGAATTATGAATGAATGATTTGGAAGCTTGCATGCAACCCTATTTATAGTTGAGGGGAAACCTTAACTTAAGGTTGCATGGGAGATGTGGGATCCCCCTATAGGGGCCGGCCCATATACCCTAAGCCCATATAACTTAACTTAAGGTTTCTTCAATTTTCTGTTAATTGCAATTTGGTCTCTGTATTTCCTTAATTAATTCTATTAGTTTCTGATTAATTTATTAACTGTTAATAAATTAATAAACTAACCCATTAATTAATTATAACCAATTATTAAGTTACTAATTAATTTATTAAACATAATAAATTAATAAACCAATTAACTAAGTATTTATATAATATAAATTCTAATTAATATCATATCACATAGTTATTTAATTCTCTTTCTGGTTCAGTAGGGCAACCCAAAAAGGACCCTACTAATTAATGATAACTATACAAATTAGTTATGAATTGGACACTAATTCCAACAAAAGACTCGTTTGTGTCAGGCTCCGGTGTTAGCGTTGCCAGAGGATACCGATGATTTTGTTGTGTATTGTGATGCTTTCGGTACTAGGTTGGGCTATGTTTTGATGCAGAGGGGTAAAGTGATTGTCTATGCGTCACGTCAACTGAGGACTTATGAGGAGAACCATATGGTGCATGACCTTGAGTTAGTAGCTATTGTGTTTGCATTGAATATCTGACGACATTATTTGTATGGGTCTCGATTTATTGTGTATACCGATCATAAGAGTCTTCAGTACTTGTTTAATCAGAATGAGTTGAATATGAGACAGCGGCGCAACTTAGAGTTACTGGAGGATTTTGATTGCGAGATTCAGTACCATCCCGGCAGAGCGAATGTGCTAATCGATGCGTTGAGTCGTAAGGCTTATGGCCAGACTGTTATTTCACGAGCTAACAGACTTGAGATTACTTCAACCCTGATTGATAGTCCGAGATTAGCACAACAGGAGGGTCTACGAGTAGAAAACATGAAGAGAGAGAGAGAGGCTTACATGGCATATTGAGACACTGATCAGAAATGATAGAGGGTGATTTACTTTTCATGATCGTTCTAGGGAATCTCTGCTAGTTGATACTTGATGAGTCACACCGACCGAGACTATCTATTCACCATGGGAACACCAAAATGTACATAGATCTTCGCGAGTTCTATTGATGGTCAGGGATGAAGAGAGATGTGGGCCGTTATGTTGAGGAGTGTATAACGTGTTTGCGTGTGATGACTGAGCATCTGAAGCCACATGGTCGTCTGATGCCTCTAGAGATCCCCGGGTGGAAGTGATACCATAATACGATGGATTTTATCGTTAGACTTCCACGCATGGTTAGAGGTAACGATATTGTTAGATCTAGAGTTGTGATAGTTTCAGGGTTTAAATTGTAATAAATGAAACTTAGTTTTGTGGCTAAAGTGTAAGGATACAAACTTTGATGTAAATGGGTTAAAAGACCAAAAGGTCAGGTCAACCCATGGTTTTGGATAGTATTTGAATCCATGCTTTTGTATATAAGTATTTGGTTTTAAGGTTTTCATTGTAACCTTATCAGCATCTTTTGTACGTATGATTGAATTGCAAGTAGTGAGGTTATTCTAATCCGTTGGATGTTCTTATTGTTCATAATATGTTCTTCATGTTCTTGATAATATTGATACTTATATGTTGAATGTTGAATGTATGCTTCTATATGAGAATTACAATTGGTATCAAAGCCTAAAGGTTGGTTTTAAAGTGTAAACATAATCTGATTTTTGAAATTTTGCATGAAAATTTTTGGATTTTTGCTGAAAAGTGTTAAAAGTTCTTCGTGTTCTTCGAAGAACACCTCTGTTTGATCTTTAAAATCGAAAATTTTGAACTGTTTGTGGTTAAATCTCGTTTGATACTATATTCATTCGGGTGAACATCAAACTGTTTAATCACAAATTCGTAAAAGAAAGTATATTTGATTCTAAAAATAATTCAGATTTGTGTTTAATTTTTGATAAATCGTTCAAATTCAAGAACTGTTCAAGGTTTCAACCGAGAGTTAGAACTCTTGGAAAACACTAAGAGTTGATTTAACTGTGTTAATTTTTCTAAGTCCAATTATAGTTCATGCTTTATCGGAGAGTTACAACTCTCGGATCATACTGATTTATACTTGTCTGTGTTATTGCCCAAGTACCTATAGAGTTATCCAAGAGTTACAAATCTCAGATCACAAGGCACACACGACCCACTTCCAAAATATTCTAAGTCTTTAAGTCCTCAGTTCCATCCGAGAGTTACAACTCTCGGATATAACTTCATCCGCAACTTATACTCTGATTTATCCCTAGAATATTCTTGAGTTTCACTTAGTTGTGTCTATTCACTTTTTAAGTTATAAACGTTTACCAACCTCGGTCCAAAGAAGCTTTCAACATGAACCGCGACACTCTCGCAATGGGATCAGATGTCAGGCCTCCAACCTTGTATCGGGGACGCTACACTTTGTGGAAGTCCCGATTCCTAGATTTCATAGAACATCATGACTTGGCTGACGACATCCTGGACTCAATCTACAATGGTCCAGCACAATTCAATACTCCTCTCCGGATGATGCTAAAAACGAAGAAGATGGGAATACAAAGACAGTCTTTACGCCTGATCAACTGAACCGAAAGAAGGCTGATAGGATAGCACACTCATTCATCATCCAGACTGTTTCGGATGAAATCTACATCAGCATAGATAGTTTTAAGACTGCTCGAGAGATGTGGAAGGAAATTGAGAGGCAAATTCAAGACAAAGATTGAAACGCTAAATAGCGTGAAGCAAATGCTCTCAACAACTATGACATGTTATTTCCTTAAGATGGTGAATTACTGGAGACTACGTATCATCGGTACTGCACCCTGATGAATGAACTCCGAAAGAATGGAGTCAATAAATTCCAAGTAGAGCTGAATAGGAAATTTGTAAACTCGCTAAAACCCAAACGGAAACAATTTGTCTGGTTGATTCGAGAAATTAACGACATCAACATACATGATCTGTTTGATAGTCTTGTAGTCTAACAACCCGAAGTCTCTGGTAAGTCTGAAACCAAAAAGGTAGATGAACCCATCACATCCGATTCTCTTGCTCTTCTCATCGATAAGAAACTTAAGACATCCAAAGTTGTTAAACTTCTTAAAATCCTTTTTGAGTCCTCTGAGTCTGATACTAATCAAGCCGACACTGAACCTGAGGCAACTGAACTTCAAAAACAAATTGCATAGCTCACAAATGCATTTCGTAAGAAGTTTCCAAAGACTGATAACAAATTACGAAGAGAAACTAAAAGTAAGAAATATGATGACAAGAAGGAAGTAGTTGAGAAACCAAAGGAAGAGGAACGCAAGACTGATGACAAGGAGAAAGGATGCTTCAACTGTGGAAAAACCGGGACACTTTGCGCGCGAATGTCGTCTTCCTAAGAAGAAGAACGAGAACTATTACAAGACGAAGTAGAATCTCGCTAAGCAAAGGAATGTTGATCATGCTCTATTTGCTGAAGAGGAACACTGGCTAGAAGACACTGATGATGAAGAGGATGCTGCAGATCCTATGTGTTTCATTGCCGACACTCAACCAGCAGAAGATATGAATGAAGCATCTGAAATGTCATTGATGGCTCAGGACGCTAGTTTAAGCAAGGAATCTTCCACAACAGATCCAAAGGTAAGTTTTCTTCCCGATGAATTTCTTGCTGAATTAAAAGTGTTAAGAATAGAGGCCAAAAAGCTAAAAGTCTTTCAAACTGCCTTTCGGGATGCTCAAAATGAAAAGTCTGATTTGAAAACAAACATTTTAGTATTACAAGCAGAAGTGTCTAAGGCTAATAATGAGAAATAGGATTAGTCTGCCAAAATGTCTCAACTAGAATACGATCATCAAGTGCTTAAGTCTAATAAATCCGACTATGTTTACAAATATGAGTATGTACCGGCTGAGAGATCTAAACTAAGAGAAAAACTCAAAGACATGGAAGAAAGGTTTTACAAACGTGGCCAAACTGATCAAACCATAAACATGTATAAACCTAGAGATTTGAAGTCCAAAGAATGGTATAGGGTTTACTGGTCCTAGAGTCATGGAACAAATGATCAACAAAAAACACAGTTCAGTATATGATGTTGATACCTTGGGTCGAGGATTTTGTAATGCCCTATCACGAGACATGGGCAGAAGTGTTAGCCAAAGAAGAAGAAAAACAAGGTAGACCTGATATAAAACAAATTAAATTTGTTTATGACAGGTTAAATTATGATTCTATTTAAGGAAAGTTAGAAAATTCTTTTAGAGAAGACGAATTTGTTGAACCAAAGGAACATACACCTGATCCGACCTTGCCAAAACCTCGTGAATATGTACCACATTCTATTCTACAACAACGGGCTTCTTATCTAGAACAAATATTGGAAACTACATCACGACATTTTGAGCAAGAAAGGATAGATTTTACTAAGAAAATTTCAGATCTTGAAGCCGAAGTTGCTCAACTTAATTCTTCTCTAGCTGACACTTCACTGGATAATGATAAATTCCATGCCTTAGAGTTAGCCTTAGCAGAAACCAAAGAGTTGTTTGATTCAGACAGAAATGATTTTTTACGTAAAGAAAATGAGTTTAATGAGGCACGAAGACTGTTCTTAGTCCGGGAACAATTTTTCAAAATTGATATTAAGTCATTTGATAGAGAATGATATCAACTTCTAGCCAAAATTAAGGAGTTAGAATGTCAAATTGTTTCTACTCAACATCGTTTAGAAAAACCAGCGTCTGTGAATCACAACTCTAAGGTTACAAATCTATCTCAAGTCAGCGAGACAAATCTCAAATGTGGTCTATTTTATTAAGTTAAACCTGCGTATAAAGTTTTATCTGAAAGTTACAACTCGCGGGTAACACTTCATCCGCAAACCACTTTCAAAGGTGCACTGATCACAAATGTTTCCAAGTTGAAACTTGCGTGTGGAGTTTTATCCGCGAGTTCCAACTCTCGGACAACTCTTCATCCGCAAGTTGGTGTGCTTCCAAAATTCCAGACTTCATTTTTAAGACCCAACTCACTTTCAAAGCTTCATCCGAGAGTTGTAACTCTCGGATGCCTCTTTATCTGCAAGTTGTGGCAAAAAAAAAATTTTGAAGTCTGGAAACCACAGTGCTGAGGTTACTTGAAAGTTCACTTGTTCAGAGGCTTTAAAGTCTTGTCTATAGGTTGTTTCACATGAATTAATCTGAGTTGGGACTGGTCTTGTAGACGTACTTTGGTTCTTCAGATGGATTCTCTTACTGAGAATTAATCTGCAGAAGCCCTTTAACAAATCAGATTCATTCTATTTAACGCCTAACACATGAAACATCTCTGAACAAGTCATGATATTCTGCAAACATGTATCTAACTTTCAGTTGTTTGACAGGTACAGTGGCGTCCCATTCCCATTCCCATTACAGAGAAAATATACCTCCTCCTAGCCCTCAACACTTAGACCCAAACCAACAATCAGACGAGGAAATAACCTCGAGATCCGTAGCACACCCCCCAGAGCCTCAGAGCAAATCTTCTCGAAACAAATGTGGCTAAATATAAAACCCAATAACTTCCTCCTAGACCCAGCCTTCTTGAACAAAACCGAAGAAGATCCAGACCTTCGTCTCTCTAACCGAGTGGTTGAAGAAATTCTATTGGGCCACCGAATATCCTACGCCCTAACTAGCCGTCCTCGTCTTCGCCCTCCCCAAGTATATCTTCAACAATACTGGCACACCCTCACCTACCACCCTCATCCAAACAATGAACATATTTCCGGTGATATCGAGGACCACTCTGTTGAAGTACCATTCCATGAATTTCGCCACATACTTCATCTTCCTCGCCGCCGAGATTTCCTAGGTCGTCCAAAATATGACAAGGAGTTACCTGAGGAACAGATCTGCTGAGAGATACGACAATTGGGCTACGATGGCCAATTTAAAAAGGCATCGACATTCTTCCGACGAAAGCTGTTAGGCCCTTGAACTATATGTACTCCATCCTCGACCGCTGCCTAACTATTAAAACCACCGGCACCAACCGCGCAAATCTCAGAATCCTTCGCATTTTCCACAGCATAACCTATAACCGCCACCACAGTTATGCCTGGACACTGTGGACTGAGCTAATAGAAGTTAATCAAGCCAAAGGGACTCGTTAGGAAAGAAAAATTGTCCCAACTAAGCGCTTTCTACGAATGATCATCTCTCACTACATGACCCAGATTCCAGAAATTCGTCACCGAGATCACGAAATGGGGGTCCGGGATTTTTAAATCGAATACTTTAATGATCCAATCACTCCTCCCGGAATCCTAGTTAGGCCGTTAACTAAAGAGTTTCTCGCCTATGTCGACCCAGAATTTCAGGCAATTAGGAATTTCAGAGAGAGATTCGCTCCAATGGCTCAGCCAGCACCGACAGATGCTGCCCAAGGAGCCCACCCTGAGTTGCTAGGTTTAGGGGGAGCTGAGAGGGAAAATGTTGAAGAGAAGGGTGTTGAGGGTAGAATGCCTGAAATCGCAAAAGAGGGAGATCGAGAGAGTGAGGAGACGCATACTGCCCATCTTTCTCCACTAAGAATTCCTTATCCTCCGTCTCCTCATGAAGGTAATGATGGATGATGATGTCACTCCTCTCGCTCTGATACCAACTCGTTCTCTCGCAACCTTGCGAGAGATCATCAAGAGACGAGGGGGAGTTAGGAAAATAGCTGAGAGCTCTCAGCCACTAATAAGCCGGGCAGCCACATCTGCTACTGGCGCCCATGTGTTAGGCGCCTGTATTGAAGAAGCCGTCACTAGCCTAGTGACGCATGCACAAACCCCACCCAGCCACTCACCGGCTTCCCAATAAGCCGGTGTTTCAACTTCTCACGGGGAACAAGCACATAATCTATCAGCAACTCATTTGGAGTTCGCAGATATTGAACAAAACAGACGAGATCCCCAGTCGCCAACTTCGTTTCATGCACAATCGAGTCTAGAGCCCATCGATATTGATAAATCCTTGGCTAGGACACTAGAGCCGATTCATAAGCGACGTCTCAGTGACGTTGCCGGAACACTCGGAGCGGTGCACACTCAAAGTGCACCGACAATGACGAGTGAAAGTCCGGTCATGGCTACAACAATGCCAGCTATAACACAGGCCATCAAGAGACCTCTACGGAGTCTCCTGCGATGCAAAAAGAAATCCTAAGTGGCACCGGGTTACAACAGGACTCTATGTCCAAAGCTGAGTTGGTATAGTTCAAGGCTCTCATGTCACAACAACTGAGTGACATGTACACCTTTCTGACTCAGCAACCAGTGGTCCCTGTTGTTCCATCTCTTGACGAAGCAAAGCGCACCTTCAATTATCTACTCAAAGCCTCATCAAATCTGTCATCAACCAATGCTCTGATTCTTGAGATTTTGAATAATGAAGCCTTTGGGTCATCGAGTCAACAGAATCCCTGGTTCATCAAATGGGCGAACGAATGAAAGTCATAGTCAAATTTTGCCATGTTGTTGCCCAAGGCACAAAGAGAAAGCATGATGATCAGGATGATCTTGATCAGCATGAGGGGGAGAAAAGAGCAAAAGCCGCTGGCAAAGCCCCGATGATATTCGAGGAATCCACTCCTTCAAGTCCAAGACCATCGGCTCCTTCTCACCAATCCGCTCCACATGAAGCAGAAGGCGAGCTTTCGGCTGAGTCTCTTGAGGTAACAGACTCAGGAGCTCAAATAGCTCTGGCAATCTGGGAAGACCCGAAAGACATTACATCATTTGATGAAGAAGAGGAAATCCTTACTGCTTTTCCTCTAAGGATGTTCGATCCAACAGAATAAATCATCATAGACTCCAATGAAGAGGAACAGGAAGCAAGAGAAGATAAGTTGAATGAGTCCCTACGCATAGAATATGTCGGTGAAGAAGGTGTTGATCCCCAAGAATTTGATTTTGAATTTCATTTTAATGATCCGGTATCAGCTTCACCATCTCCACTCAAAGTTCCAACTCCAGTTCCATCTCCAGCTCTAGATAAGTTAGTCCAACAAGGATCCACCAGTCATGTAAAGATTCCAGTGATTCCTGACCAGTTCTTTAAGCCTGCCGATTCGTCAAGAAGATATCCAATATTTCAGGGGTGCTCGGATAATCCAACTTCATCCTCTGCTGCTCCCAATGTTCTTAAAGAAATCACTAGGCTGCAAGCAGGGATGTCTGGAAGTGCTAGTACTTCTCAAAAACGAGAGGAATGACACACTGAAAGACTAATTGCTCAAGCTCTAAACTGGGTTACGCTGAGGTCAGGAGTCCGTACATGGAAGAGAAATACAAGAAGATGTTTGTATGGGAGTGTAAGATAGTCAGAGCTGATCTTGTTTGGTCTGTAGAAGGCATGGAACAGAGAGATAGATACGTCTATGTCGCCATGGTTGGATCATTGAGAAAGAGTAAGGAATCAGTAAGGAGCATGACACCAATTGTGAAAGTCATCGAGATTAAGTTCGACAAGTTCCTGAGCATTTTCTATGCAATTTTTGAAGTGGAACCAGAAGATAGAACTTTATCTGAATTCACCAAAGCAGACTTTCGTAACTTGGTTTTGCAAGATCTTGAATTCCTATATCTACATCTGCTGCATAACAAAAGTAGAGATCCAGTTCATCAGAATGCACAAAGATGTGTTGTCAAGTTTCTTCGCTGAAATCTCACATTATCCCTGATATTTGACTTCCAAATGGCGCTAGAAGTAAGACAAAGAAAAGTGAATCTGCTTGTCCCAAATCAAGACACTCCGGGCCTCGAACAACTACCTGTTTAAAAAGTAATTGTATCACCAACGGTCGGAGTGGTTAGTCTGAACTCTCAAAGAAAGAAGTCATTTATGAGAATAAATGAGCTCGAGAAATACTGCGATGGTACTTTGTAAATGGTCCGCAAGATGCTGATGATAAGGATCGAGAATCTGAAAGAAGCACACAAACTAGGCACAAGGAAATGGGAACTTAAAGTAGTACTAAAACTTGTCAGAGATTTTCAAAAAGATGTCTGAGATAAGTTAGAGTACAGAATGACAATCAGACGCCTTGACAGATACTTTGATCAAAGAAAGCTGGTGACGAACATAAAGTCACAATCTGAAAGCTAATCACAAAGGGGGAGAATGTTAAATCTAGAGTTGTGATAGTTTCAGGGTCTAAATTGTAATAAATGAAAATTAGTTTTGTGGCTAAAGTGTAAGGATTCAAACGTTGATGTAAATGGGTTAAAAGACCAAAAGGTCAACCCATGGGTTTAGATAGTATATGAATCCATGCTTTTGTTTATAAATATTTGGTTTTAAGGTTTTCATTACAACCTTCTCAGCAACTTTTGTACGTACGATTGAATTACAAGTATTGAGGTTATTCTAATCCTTTGAATGTTATTATTGTTCATAATTTGTTCTTCATATTTGTGATAATATTGATGATTATATGTTGAATGTTAAATGTATGCTTTTATATGGGAATTACAGATATGATTTGGGTAATTGTGGACAAACTTATGAAGAGTATCCAGGCATAGGTCTTGATTTACTTCGTGGTTCTGGAAGAGCTTTCAGCGGGAACTAGGCACGAGAGTTCTAGTTAAGTACGGCGTATAGACCCTAGACAGACTGGCATACCGAGCGCACTAATCAGACCCTCGAGGATATGTTGCGAGCATGTGCGATTGACTTCAGTAGTAGTTGGGTCGTACACTTGCCGTTAGTTGAGTTTGCGTATAATAACAGCTATCATGTCACCATTAAGATGGCTCCATTCAAGGTGCTCTATGGGCGCAAGTGCTTAACCCCTGTGCATTGGGGTGAGGTCGGTGAGCGACCTATTAGTGGGCCAGAACTGTTACAAGAGACAAGTGATACGGTGACCGCTCATGTGAGCATATGAGAGTCTCATAGAGTCGTCAAAATAGCTACGCTGACCGTCATTTGACAGAGCTTGGGTTCAGAGTTGGGGATCGATTCATACTGAAGGTATTGCCGTGGAAGGGGGTTACTAGATTCAGAATGAGAGGTAAGTTGAGTCCGCGGTCTATCGGGCCATTTGATATCATTGCCAGAGTCCGCGATCAGGCGTCTAGATTGAGACTACCTCCAAAATTAGTCTATGTGCACATTACGTTTCATGTGATCTGAGAAAGTGTCTGGCCAAAAAAGACCAATACTTTGACGACCAACTGAGATATGTCGAACTGCCCAAAGCGATTACTGACCAGAAGGTGAAAAAGCTGAGGAACAAAGAGATCGCGTTAGTACTCGTTCAGTGGAGAAACATAAGGGTAGTAGCACCACTTGGGAACCCGAGTCAGTGATGAGGAGTCGCTATCCCCAGTTGTTTCAGACTTTGACTTATATTCCCGAACGAAATCTTTCAAAGAGGGGAGGATTTGTAACAACCTGAAATTTAACCTGGTACGTGAATTTATTTTATTGAATATTTAAATTTTTAATATTGCGTTGCTCGAGTAATATCCCGATTAGTGGATTATATGAGTCGGGATTGTGATATACGTGGCACCGAGTCATTATTATAGTGGATTATTGATAATTATGAGATCACGAATTTAAAAGGGTTAAATTCATATTAATATTGATAATGTGACATCGGGTTTGTATTAATGGGTATCGGGTTACTAAAGATAGAAATATATTTATAGCTTCAATGGAGACTTGGCTACCTTCCATGCCTAAAATAGAACTGAGTGTGTGTTGTGTGTGTGCACTGGAGCAGCAGGAAACCATCATAGGAGCTAATTTGGGTGCTGAAATTCGCTCTGAATATTTACTTTTGCGTTCTTGAACCAAAGAAGGTAAGAAAGTTTAAATTGGTTAAGTTTGTTGTGTTTGAATTACTGAAATGGTGGAATTGGCTTATCAGCCTGTATGGTAGAAATATATGTTGGAATTGTGAGATTTTCATGGGTTGTATCGAGTTTGTGGGGGTGGTTAACCCCTGGAACTTCCAAGAATAGCGAGCAGAGCAGAACCAGTGGCACCGGATCGCCGACACGATCCTTTGAGCGCGATCGCGATGAGCATAGGGTGGCGAAGTGAGTATGGACATCGATAGTGAGCATGATCGAGATGGCCTGAGCACAACCGCGACCGTGATGGGACTGAGTGCGGACCACGTTCCGCCTAATTGGGTCGGACTTGGTTTCGGGCTTTGAGGCCCAGTTGAGGTCATTTTTTGGGTCTGGTTCAGTTACAGGGTTAGCGTGTGAGTCTGATACGAGTATTTATTGGATCTGAATTAATGTTCCGGGAACCATTATGTGTACAGGGTCGAGCCGGCAGCGAGTTGGGCCGTGATAGAGTTCAGAACGGTTCAGTGAGATAGATTGTCAGTGATCAGGTGAGTACACCGGTCTTTTCAACGAGCGCTCTATTTTACGAGTCTTATTGTGTTAATTGCGTGATTGTGATGAGATAATTGCGAAAGATATGTGGCGCCTCATTTTTAATTCTATTTACTTTTATTATATGTGATATGTGTGTATGAGTTGAGATCGATTCCAGAGTGTCCGCGATGGGTGTTTCACGCAGGCTGATTAACCCTAACCAGTCATGAAGTTTGAGATCGTATATATACAGCAGAGTTATTGTCAGGTCGATCATGTGCTTATTGAGTAGCTAACCACTGATGTATGCAGTCTGTTAGCCGGGGAACGGCGTCCTCATTGAGCTGAGTTGAGTTTTGAGCTTCGAGACCACTTCAGAGTTTATGAGGCATGCTTGAGTTATAATATTGAGTTATATGTTTTTCTATGTGCTATATGTTGTGTTATGTGCTTATTTCTGCAGAGTCTAACCCTCGCGTACTCACGAGGTTCCCAGCTTATATTTTCGAGTCTAACATGTTCAGGCAATCAAAAGAGTGAACAGCAGCACTCGCAGCAGTAGAAATAGGAGCTAGAGTTGATCGAGATATGTGTGTTCATTACTGTATGATGATATTAACTTTCAAGATTGTTAATCAGTTTTTATACACCTGCTCAGTTTGTCTGTAAATCAGATAGTCAGTAGCATTATGTTAGTTGTATGGGATTCTGTAAGCTGTATTACGCTATAGTTACAATGTTAACTATTATATCGAAGCTTTTAATTATCAGTGATTTGTGTAATCCTATGACATGTGTATTATGAGATAACTGTGATATTGCCACTTATGATAGTATATTTACGTGGCTTTTATGCGTAATGAGGGGGTGTTACATGTAGCTACTCTGAGTGAGTATTAGACTAGTTATAAGGTATATTTGAGTTGTCCTGTTATATTTGTTTTGGATCATTCCGCAATCCACAACTGTTTGTTATTAACACTTATTAATATATACATACAAACATTAAAAAGTCTATCTGATTTTTTAATATTGATTAGGTCCGAGATGTATATCACAGTAACTATAGAGTGAGAGGGTGAATATAATTTAAAAATATTCATACAGGGACCTTTCTCAGTATTTGTATATTTAAATTAACAAGTGTTAATTACAAACAACTTCAAATTGCAGAATGATTCAAAGGAGATATAAATGAACTAATCTAATACAATTGCAACTAATCTAAGACTCATTCAGACAAACTACAAGTGCTTAGCTCACATACTGTTAAGATGATCACACACTAAGTGTTTTGAAATAAGGTTTTCGTCTTTCAAGTTGAATAACCTATTTAGTTCTTGTAGGATCTTCCTTATTACAGTCTTCATGTTGAAAAACACGAATCCTTGGAAATCTTCTTCATTGAATCAAGAAAGAGAGCAAGATTTCACATAGAAACAAAAAGGTAGGTCATGAAAAGTTGACTGCAAAAGCATATGTCTTCTTCCTGCAAGTTGTCCTTTTGTCTTGGACCCGGTATATAAGCATTACTTTTATCACCAAAGAGACAAGTTAACTTATCAGTTCTCTTATTGCATAAAAGCCATTTTGATATAAGAAAACTTTTGTCATATTTCCAAATATCTCATTTTTCTTCTAATGGTCTTCTCTACTGATCAGGTTTTGACATCCTTGTCAAGCATGATTTACACATTGACATATTTTCTTCAATTAATTGATTCTATATGTCTTTCACCAGGTTCAAAGAGTATCAAGTATTTGAACATATTCAACACTGATTTTCAACTAAGTACTCAAACCTGATCCCACAGATCAATCTAGTAAAGAGTAGGTGTCAAGATTCATCAAACAGATATTAGGTCTAACTGAATGTTTGATACAACTAATGCATCAAATGAGTTAAGGACTTAGTCATTTATTTGTAATCACTCTAAGTTTGATTGAGGCATTTTTTTTTTATCAATCTCCCTTATATGTATGTATGTATGTACGTATGTATGTGTGTGTGTGTGTATATATATATATATATATATCTGTATGTATATGTGTGCGTGTGTT
The DNA here is from genome assembly GCA_020465985.1 of Centrapalus pauciflorus. Taxonomy (NCBI): domain Eukaryota; kingdom Viridiplantae; phylum Streptophyta; class Magnoliopsida; order Asterales; family Asteraceae; genus Centrapalus; species Centrapalus pauciflorus. The sequence continues at coordinate 403,750 of JAANYP010002385.1, read as the reverse complement.
TGTGTATACATAATTTGGATAATTAGAGTACCCTAAATAATCGAGAGTACCACACGCACCCCTTGTGAATGATCATTCACAAAATTTTACGTAAGCATGTATAAACCAAAATTATAAGACTTTTTATCAAAAAAAAAAACATACATTTATACATTAAGATCCAAAAAATAAATCTTGTGAATGGTTGAAAAAAATCATGTGAATGATCATGTACTTGGATGACCATGCATGACCATTCAAAAAAATTTTAAAGACGTAGACTTGATGAATGTATCTGAAATTCACATTTATATGTGTAACATCAATTTAAACATGATGGTGAAGAAAATTTTTAAAAAAATGTTTTAAAGGTGGTACCTTCAGGTGCACTTGATTTTAAGTTGTAGTGTTTTGAACCTAAGTCTATACACACACACACATATACAAGTATATGTGTATATATATATATATATATATATATATATATATATATATATATATATATATATATATATATATATATATATATATATATATGTGTGTGTGTGTGTGTGTGTGTGTGTATACACACATATATGTAGGTGTGTGTACACGTATGTATAGATATACATGTATATAATGATTTTCAAGTGAATTTAATTTGCTCAATCTGATGTATGATTATTTAAAGATCTTTTATTTAAGATAAAAAAGTATACTATTAAAAGTAAATGTTGCTATGTTGGTCAGTCTCGTCGACCTTTGGTTGGATTAGCGTAAAACTTGCAATTAAAGTAAGATGTGAAGCCGGACCACGAAGGGTCCCTTTGCAAACATAATACATCAAAGTAAACTTAATTATTATTATTAAAAGAACATCTAAATAATAGCCATCAAAATGAATAAATTAAATCGACTATTAGGAAAAAATCATTATTCAACAACTGAAACAGAAGATCGAAGAAAATAAAAATAATTATATTGAAATGGACATTTCTTTAATGGCGCATAATCTACTTAATTGGGAAATTCCTAAATTAAATTTTAATACTATGTATAGAGTCAGAACTTTTGATTTTTGTCAAGGTTATTCTATTAAAACACATGAACAATTTATGCCTATTAATCATAAACATAAAGATGTACAATTATTATCACCTAGTGCAATCCTAAGACATAAAATAGTAATTATAAACTTTACATATTGGATTAGTACAAGAAGCTAAAAAAACCAAACTTTAGATCAGGAATTAATGCTCCTATTTTTATTAATGCTTACATATGTTAGACATCTAAATTTTAATAATTCATTATTAGTCATGGTAGAATCTAATGTTGCTAATGGACCTATATATTTTAATTGCTATCCAAATTTTTCTATATCTTTATTTTATAAAAATATAATGGATGTTTAACCCTTACTATTATAACAAAAAAAAGTTGGATTTTAACAATACTTCTGATGGTATCATTTTAGTTTATATAGTATTAGTTTATGACCCACAATTACATCCATATATTTAATTATATTTATTTATATAAAATGTATATAAGTAAAAATAAAACATACAAAAATTATAATTGTGTTTATATTTTACTATTTGTATGTTTAAAAGACAGAATGAATTTATCTTTTTTAAACATATTAAATTATAGTTATCTTTTTTCGGTGAAACGTAAAAGTCACACGTGACATTTGATATTCTCCTTTATTATATACAATAATAATAATAATAATAACAATTTCCACAACTAATTCAAATTTCTACATTTGGATTTAATTATGAATATTATGAATAACAATGAAAGATATTTATTTTATGTAAATATCAATTTAATATGTTACTGATAGAATTTCTATTTGGATGAACTTATATGTTTAAATTATTAGGCTTTATCTTTAATAGACTTATTGAGCTATTAATTAATAAATTAATATTATTGGGCTTTAGGGTTTGATGGTAACCCTAATTCTCAGTCTATATATAGTGAGGGTCCCCAATACCCTAAAGCAACTCTAAGATCTTTAATCTCCATCTATCAGAGATATGTTGTTCGGTCTAGAACATTAAGGCTTTAGGTGGGGAAGACTCTCACAACCCTGATCGTTCGTCATCAGGTTTCCGCATAAAAAAGACGACATCAATGTATTCAGATATGAATTCTTTTATGGTTTACCTTAATGATTTGACAATTTGGTTGATCCGGTTTATTATGTAAATATATCTAACAAGTGATATCAAAGCCTACCATATTTCTTGAATCGTTAATAAAGATTATCTTAATTATATAGTTTTTTTTTTGTTTGGGTTGCGGCTATGGTTTTATTTTTTGTTTGCGCCGCATGAAAGAACATTAAAAAAAAAGGAAGGAAGAAGAAGAAGGAATTATGGTTTTTGTGGTTGCTCTGTTTTGCGCCACTCAAAGTATTATATATATATATATATATATATATATATATATATATATATATATATATATATATATATATATATATATATATATATATATATATATATATATATATATATAGGGGGTTCAATGGAAAACCACAATACACCTGAAAACTTGTGAAAACCGCACTGCACCACCACATATGCATCAAATTCCCCGCGTGATGCATCAAAATCTTGCGTGATGCATCACCTTATTTACGATCATGCCACTGCGTTTTTCGTGAAATGCACCAAATCGGACGGTATGCGTAGGTTTCCATAGTTTTCAGGTGCATAGTGGTTTTCCATTGAACCTCCCCTATATATATATATATATATATATATATATATATATATATATATATATATATATATATATATATATATATATATATATATATATATATATATATATATATATATATAGATTTAGGTTCAAATGAGTACCACTAGTTTTGCGGAGTACCGGAGGTACCTCGCTTAAAACCATTTTTTTTGAAATTTTTTTTCATAATCATGTTTAAATTAATAATATAAGACTACTTGCAAAAAATCACACCTAAACACACACTATAACTATGTGAAACGTGCAAGTTCACATGAACTGCACTGTTGTGAATGTATGTTCACAGCTAAGCATGTTCACATGAATTTTTTCACGTTCACATGACTTTTAAGAGGCTAGAAAGTGTGAATGTGTGTAATTCTTTTACGAATAGGCTTATATTATTTGTATCTAAATTAATATGAAAAAAAAATTAAAAAAAAAAACTTTTTTTCGGAGCATGTTCACATCTAAAACCCGTGTGTTCACAGGTACTCACAGTACTCTGCATTTTTTAGGTACTCACACGAACCATATTCTATATATATATATATATATATATATAGACACACACACACATTTATCATATCTAGATGGTCAATAGCATTCTTCCGGCTTTTTCTTTTTCTTTTTTACATTTTTTTTAATTTAATTTATCATAACACACCCTTATCTTAGTATTATATTTAATTTAATAAATTTTTGTTTAGTCCTCTTTCAACATTTATCATTATAACAATTTCTTACACACTTAAAATTATGATTTTAATTATACTTATATTTGGAGTTGTCTTCTGAAACTATTATGTTATGTTTAATTGTATGGAAAAAAAATCATTTTATTTAAAATTCACAATACAAAATTCTAGTGAAATTGTTTTATGAATTAAATGTAACTATGTAATATTTAGATTTTCTTATTAAATATGATTGTGTATAACATCAAACATTACTATCATTATAACATTTTTTTACACACTTAAATTGTGATTTCAATTATATATATATGTTTGGAATTGTCTTTTGAAACTATTATGTTATGTTTAATTGTATAAAAAATACTTTAGTATTCAAATGCACAATACAAAATACTAATGAATTTGTTTTATAATTAAAATGCAACTATTTAATATTTAGATTTTTTTATATTAAATATGATCATGTATAACATTGAACATTGTTATTATAACGTTGACAAACCTAATTTGTTATTTGAATTGTTTAAAAGGTTTTTATTTCATTTGTTTATATATTTATTTTTGTAATTAATATTTTAGACCCCGCAGCAACGCGCAGGTGTTCGATAACTCGTGTGTGTATATACACACACACACACATATGTATATATATATATATATATATGTATATATATATATATACACACACACAGACACACACACAAACACACCCACACACACACACACACACACACACACATATATATATATGGGTTTATTATGAAAAAAACCAACATGTTTTCCAATTTTTAGCGATTTAGTCCCTCCATGTTATTTTTTACCATAAAACCCCTCATGTTAGTAATTCGTTGTTGGTTTTGTGAAATAAATGACCTGTAACCGGTGATATCGGTAATAAATCCTACGTGGCTGGTGAGGTGTATATCATCATCCTTACAAGTCTTTACCTGTTACCCTCATTTACTCAGTGTTACCCATTTACTCTACTTACCGTTTTTACGCTATTGACCCTTAGAAGTCGTCGATACCCACAGACGATATCAACGAAATTCTTGGTCAGATAACGAAGGACTACAACGGACCTCCTTGGACGAAGGAGGTCAACAGACCAGGTAAGTGAATCGAACCCTAATCGTTGATGAACAACCCTGATTTTCAATATGAACCCTAATTTTCATTATGAACCCTAATTTTGGTTATGAACCCTAATTTCGATTTTATTGATAGGAGAATAACATCATCATCATCCCAAGCAAATATTTTTTCTTTTGATTTGTATTATGCTGGGACGTTTGTGAAAGAATTAGTGTTAAGATTTTCATTCGGTATGGTGAAGACTTTTATGTATCTTAACTCTGATAATCTAGATTTAAATGGGTTTTTTTGGTATGATTTATTCATTCACCAAAGTCAGAAACATGTCATTTTACTATGTTCTTGGTAATGAAGAATTAGAAGATGGTCTTAGGATGCTATCAAATGATGATCAAATGAAAGGGTTCATTCAACATGGATGCAGAAGTAAGGATACATTATTAAAGGTTTATGTTGATGAATATGAAGAAGATTTGGAAGAGTTTGTTATATATAATGATCCTGAAGTTGAAGAAGATAATCCAATTCTGTATGATGAAAGTAACAGTGAAGACTCATCATACAAGGCAAGTGATGAAGGGTCTAATCTTGGCAGTGATGATGCAATTTCTTTAGATAATGAAGAAGTTGATGAATTTGTGCATTTAGATAGCATATCTGATGATCCTTTCTTGATTGCATTATGTCCTAATCCTGAAGCTGGTATAGATGTTAATTTTGAGGGTGAAGATGAGATTGGTTCTGATCATGAGGTTGAGTTGGATGTTGAACATGCAGCTGGGGAAACATTAGAACTAGGAGTCGTTTATCCAACACACAATCCTCATGTTGAATGGAAATTAATGAAACCAACTTTGGGAGAAAAGTTTGAGAGTCCAGCTCAATTAAAGCATGCTTTGATAAACTATAGTGTGGCTAATGGATATCAGCTTCGTTTTGTGAATAATGAGAATAATAGGTTGTTGGTTAAATGTGGGTATGAAGATGGTGTGCAATGTCCTTCTAGATTGTGGCCATCTTGGGTACAAAAAGAGAATACTTTTCAAATCAAGAAGTTGAATCATAATCACAGATGTAGTAGGGACTTTGTCAAGTCACCACTTGTGAATCCTAGTTGGATAGCTTCATGGTTCATTAAGGACTTTATTTTGAACCCAAAAATCAAACTAAAGGATATGATATTAAGAATGGCAAATGATTTCAATTGTGAGCTTAGGGCAATGTCAAAGGGCTAAGAAGCAGGCGAAGTTACAAATTGAAGGGACTTTGGTGGAACATTATGGACAACTGTGGGATTATGGGCATGAAATTCTAAGAGCTAACCCTGGAAGCACTTTTAAAATTGAAGTGGATCATGGAGCGGATGGCAATAATTATTTCAAGAGAATGTACATTTCTTTCAAAGCTTTAAAGGATGAATGGAATAGGGGCTGCAGAAGGGTGATTAGTTTGGATGGATGCTTTTTGAAAGGTAAGTTGTCACATCTATAAATCATAAATCATACATATATATTTAACCAACTTCATTTGTGACAGGTATATGCAAGGGTGAGTTGATATCTGCAATTGGACGTGATGCAAACAACCAGATTTTTCCAATAGCATGGGCTGTGATTGATGTTGAGAATAAAGACAACTGGAAATGGTTTTTAGAGTTGCTTATGGAGGACATTGAAGTGTGCAAAGGCGTTGGACTTACGGTCATCTCAGACCAGCATAAGGTACTAGACTTGTTTCTACATTTAAATTTAATTGTCATCTAATATTAACATTAAGTCAATGTATTTTTGGTAGGGCCTAGTGGAAGCTGTTAAAGATGTCATTCCACATGCTGAGCACAGACAATGTGCTAGGCATGTGTAAGCAATTTTCAAGAAAGCATACAATGGGTTGCAATACAAGAACAAGTTTTGGGCTGCTTCAAAAGCTACTATGGAGGCTGAATATTTGAGCCATATGGATGATATCAAGAAAATCAGTGTTGATGCATACAACCATTTGAAGCAAAAGGATCCTAAGACATGGTGTAAGGCATATTTTGAGGTAGATCGAAGCTGTGATGCTGTTGAAAACGGGTAGAGTGAAAGTTTCAATACAGTCATTGTAAATGCGAGAGCAGAACTGATCATTACAATGATGGAGGAGATAAGATTGTGGCTGATGAAAAGGATGTATAACATGTCAATCAAAGCTCAAGAAATGGAAGGAAATATATGCCCTAATGTTATTACAAAGTTGAAGAAGCATTCGATGCATAACAGGTTGTGGACTGTATACCCTGGTGGGTATCATGTATTTGAAACAATAATGAGAGGTGCAGATGCATTCACAGTGGATCTAAATAGAAGACACTGCAGTTGCAGGTTATGGCAGTTGTCTGGAGTACCATGTGTTCATGGTGTAGCTGCCATATGTTATATTCACAAATGCCCAAAGGATTATATAAGTGACTAGTTTTCCAAGTCCAACTTCATGGAAGCATATCAAATTTTCATAAGACCATTGAATGGAAGCAAGTTATGGCAACAAATGAACTACCAGAAATTTTTACCTCCGAAGTATAAGAGTATGCCTGGTAGACCAAAACAGAAAAGAAAAAGAGGTGTTGATGAAACAGAAGGTAAAACATGATTACAAGAACACTTAAAATTAACTACATGTCAAATTACTATAACTTGATTGTTATTTTCAAATTGCAGGAAAGAGTGGTGTGTCAAGGGTGAATCAAGTGAAAACGTGCAAAAATTGTTGGGAAACAGGCCATAATAAATGGACCTGCAAGAACCAAAGAAAAGATGCACCTGTTAAACCTTCCAAGCCAAAAGAAAGGCCAAAGTTTAGGAGTGAACCTTCTGCTTCTGTTAGAGGAAGGGGTATGGATATTGCTTCTGTTAGAGGCAGGGGTACGGGTACTGCTCAAGAAAGGTCTGCTCATGAAGTAGAGGTACAAGTATTCATGGTTACCCTTACTTTTTTTAGTTAGTTTTCTTAATTATCAACTAAAGTTGTGTCTTTTATAGTTGGTGGCTGATGGAACAGAAAATGTCTTAGCACCTGAAGTAGAACCTATTGATTTTGGAGAATTATTAGATGCTGAGTTACAAAGTGCTGATTTTGGAGGCTTTTTGAATGCTGAATTACAAGCTATTGAAGTTGAAAGTTTATTGGATGGTGAGATAGAAGCTGAGAATGTACAAACTGATATTGCTGATGTACAACCTGAGGAACAGCCTGATATTGCTGAAGTACTACCTGAGGATCAGCCGGATAATGCTGAACTACTACCTGAGGATCAGCATGTATCTACACAAATGTCAACAACAATCACACAACCAAAAAAGAGGTTGCCTTCTTCCAGAATCATTTTGAAGAATATTGCAAAGAATGTTGTGACAAAGGATGGAAAAGGATCTTCATCATTCAATCCACTGTCTTTAGATTAGAATGTTTAATTTTTAATTTGGGCCAATTTTTATGCCATACTTAGATACAAATCACAAACCTTAATGTTTTTTTTTTAGGCAGATTGTGATGCCAAGTTTGGGCTAATCGTTTGTACATGGGGGATGGTTATTTTGGGCAGATCTTATGCCACTTTTGGGCTAATCTTTTGTACATCAATCACATTAACATATAATGACAATTGGTGATGTTTATTTGGTGCTATTTATTGTCTTGATAATTACTTTGCAAACATACAACTTTTCCTGCACTTTTTGTACATCAATCACTCTACCTGCAGTTTTTCATGCACATTTTCCTTCTGAAAATGTTGATCATTACTTTGCAAACATGGATAACCATAGAATTCATTACATAACAACAATGCTAAGCAAACATATCTTAATCATTACTTTGCAAAAGTCACATTACATTACATCCATCTTTTAAACATTACAAGCTAGCTTTCATTTAAAGATTACAAGAACAAGTACAATGATGATCATTGAAAACAATCCTAACATAAACCTAACTAACATCAACTGCTCGGTTTTACTCTTCACCAATTCTTGATGCATCTGCTCCATTTGTGTACATGGGAGATGGTTATGCGTCTGTGTAACATATTCAAATACTCTGTCTTGGTATCTTGATGCATTAGCTCCTTCTGAAAATCGATTTTCCATAGCTCTTTCAACTCATTATGCATCTGTGTAACAGATTCTTTGTACCATTCATTGGGAAGCTCAGGATCAACCCATTGAAGATACTTGCACTTTTTCCTTGGATCCTAAACCAAGTAACCACATTTAAGAATTCTAGTCAACAACATTTACAGAGTTCTAAAAGTTACCTTGTAATTAGGGCATCCAATAAACCTTCTACATGTGTTCCGAATGGTCCATGAGGTGACTCTTACTGCTCGTAATCCACAGTAGCAATGTCGCCCAACATAATCGATTGGCTCACATCCGTTATTCCAGTGCATTGATGTAGAAGATGCCATGGTAGAAGAAACTAGGGTTTTTTTGGGGGGTTTCGTTCTTTAGAGACGAAATCAGGGTTTTTTTTTGCCCTAATTTGGATTTGAAGATGTTCAAATGCCACGTAAGCTTCCACAAAACCGTTCATTTAACAGGTAAGCACTTCATTTGACACCTAATATGCCACCTGGACACGTTACCGGTTACAACAGGTTGAATTCCTAAAACCAACAACGAATTAGTAACATGAGGGGTTTTATGGTAAAAAATAACATGGAGGGACTAAATCGGTAAAAATTGGAAAACATGTTGGTTTTTTTCATAATAAACCCTATATATATATATATATATATATATATATATATATATATATATATATATATATATATATATATATATATATATAGATTGTGACATTTAGGGAAAAATTAAAGATATGGTAATTAATTTATTTCTAAAAATCATTAAAAGATAATTAGAAGTTACATTTGGAATTAAAATCACATATTATATATACATACAATTTTCAAACGGTGAGGTCCTATGAGAACACGACGTGTGTTTACTCCTGTTGCCTTACATTTGTACTTAATTTTCATCCATATAGTCTCGTGTTTTTTACTCCCTTTCATACATACAACTACCGAGAGGTGAGGCCCAAAGACAAATTGTATATACCAATGACATTGCACCAGTGGTTTGATTTTTTGTAATCTACTCCTAACACCCTTGAACTTAGGCTCCGTTTGTTTTTTTAAGAGTTTAGACGTCTAAACACTCTTTACCATCTGTTTGATAAGATGTTAAAAAAGATCTAAAATATGTTTACATAAGATTGTTTGTTTTTTTAATTTAATAAAATGTCTTATTACATACAATTTATCAAATAGCGGATTTGATGAGTTTTAGAGATTAGAGAAAAGATAACAGATCCTTTCACAAATCTGTTTCAAAAAGATGACGTTCAGACTTTAGAGGTCTGATTGGAAAAAAAAAAAAACAAACAAACATGTTATTACCTCTTTTGTCTGACCGAATCAGACGTTAGAGGCAAAAACGTGATTACAGGTAAAAACAAACGAACCCTTAGGGGGCGTTTGGTTCGCGGATTTCCTGGGATTCCTTGGGATTTGCATTTAAAATCCTGTGTTTGGTTCGCAGATTTCAGTAAGGATTTGAAATCCCAGGATTTCTGAAATCCCTTCCTTCTTTGTTTTTTAAAATCCCAGCCTCCCCACTAGGATTTTAAATCCCAGTTACCTTGCATTTTTCAGATAACAAATTTTTTAAAAAAGATAATATACATTCTTTGATAAAATCCTGACAAATGCAAATGCTGTATAATACAAATCCTTTGACAAAATACAAATCCCAAGGAAAAAAATCTGCGAACCAAACGCCCCCTTAGTCTTCCTTTTATTGTAGCTCTTTTACTTTAACAATTAATTTATTTTTCGCGGAAATCAATTAACGTTACAACACTTTTTTAAAGTTCTTAAAATAATAATGTTAATGGCAGAGGTATATTTTCGTAGCACAAAAACATGATGCATCACATTAATAAAATAAGATGGATATACTTCAAGTGATGTTTTGACTAGCCGATTAAGTTTATTAGCCTGCGTTTTGTTGCCAAAAAATTTTCACTTTCAATTTCTAATAAAACAGAAATGTTTATGTTTTTAGAAAATATATTTTGAAACCTATTTTTTTTATTTTGTATACTTTTAGTTATTTAAGGGTATGTTTGTTTGATGGGTTTTAACATAAGGAATAAGTTTGAGTTTCATTAATATTGTTTGTTTTTAAAAAAACGATTACCAAATATTTAGAAATTATTACCAAAAACTCAAACTCATCCTCAATCATAAGTTTTCTCTTTCCTCTTATTTTTTTCTTTTTATTTCTTTCAAACACATACTCATATAAACCAAATTCTAAACCCTTCAACAAAACAAACGCCCCCTGTATATTTTATTGGTTTCATGTTTAATTTGCTTTTGTTTAGTTTCTAAAATATTTGATATACTATGAATATTATTAATAAATGATGTCATTTTTAGATTTGTTATCATATTTAGTTACAATATTTATTTATTATTGTAACATTTATCGTAATTATCTTCTAGCATTTATATATTTGTATATTTTATGTTTTATAAAAATAATATTTGGATTTTTTTAAATGGATATGTTCAGGCTTTACATTTTGATAATTTTTTTTTAATTAAATGGTGTATTTGCTCCCGCCGTAGCAACGCGCGGGGTTAATTGATATAGTTATTAAAAGAATAGTTTTTTTTTGTTTCTCCTGCCCCGCAAGCAAGAAACAAACATGACATTGAAATTGATGTGGTTTTAGTTCTTGGCCGCCATATAAAAAAATTGAAAGTGTGTTTTTTCGTTGTGTTGGGTTTGAAAAAAAAAATCAGTAAGTGTTTTTTTTTTTTTTTTTTTTTTTTTTTGTTTTCTTTTTGCAATCCCGAAAGAAACAGATAAGTGAAGGATTTTTTTGTTTGTGTTGGGTTTGTACCGCAACCAATTGACAGCAACACACATGTTATTCAATGGTAAAGTTTCATCCCCACTTCTTGAGGAATCCATGCATTAATTGTTTTAATATTTGTTTGGATTAAAAATTTTATATTTTCTTCCGCCTTCATGTGAATGAGGTTGCAATTTTGTGGGTTGATTTAAGTTACAGATATGTTTGATCCGTATGGATTTAAAAGTTTGAGGATATTATTTGATAATCATTCAAATATTCATTTGATTTAAAGTCTTTTAGATAATCACACTATTATAATAAAGTGTTTCTATTTTTTATGATATTGATCTACTTGTAAATTAATAGAAACTTTATAAAAGATAGGTTTTGTGATTATTAGAGACTTTATGGATCGACATAAGGTAATGAATTAAGGATTTTGTTTTATCCTAATTAATCTGAAAGGTTTGGGGATAAATTATTTATTTGATAATTATCAATATCTATTTAAATTTACTGGATGAAATTTGTATATTAACTTGAAAAAAAAAATAGATACTAATGTATTAGAAAACAAAAAAAATATATACTAAATTTAACAAAAAAAACAAAATGTGATACAGTTATAAAGTTCGAAAAGAAAAAGAAAAAAAAACATAATATCTAATCAGTTAAATGTGTATAGATTACTGTAAATAAAAAACAAATAAGAAAATATAATAAAACGATACGATTTGATTACAAACGAGCAAAAACATAATACAGCTTTTGTATTTTTATTTTTAATGTTAATTTGTTTTAGTTTGAAGATTTTATTTAGAACATTTTACAAAAATAAATAATATAAACTTATTAAAAATGATATGATATTTTAATTTAAGTTGGACAAATATGATATTTTGAAGTTTAGTTGAATGAAAAAATGAGTAAGGGTATAATGGTCATTAATTAATAAGCAATATTAATTATGAGTTTTAAATATTTTAAAAATAATTAAATTAATGAATTTGGGCATATATGATATTAATGATGTTTAAAAGGGATATATGTGATATTAATAATTAAAATTGGATATATATGATATTATTATGTTTAGGAGGGATATATACGATACTAAAATTTTAGGTTGGGTATATATATATGATATTATGAAGATTTGGATGGTATATATGAAATTCTCCCAAATATTTTTGTTTGTTGGTGAAACCCTTAAGGACTTAATCTAGTATTTTGAGTCAATTAATTGATATAAATCGTTGCCAAAGTAACCTCTTTTATATTAATTAATTGTACTGATAATACATAGATGTTTGTATGAAATTTTATATGTGGACTATGATTGACCCAAAGGTTGACATAGTTTGACCAAATAATACATACATATGATGATAAACGTGTGACAACTATAAAATTGATTGTCCATGTGAGCAATACTCGGCCCAAAGGAAGACTATCGTTTGACAGGATTAGATGTCAGTGTTTGATCATTATACTAAGAGTATCATTTATAATTGAGGTATCGTTTTATGACGATATATTGTGTGATTTTTTTGTTGGACTCTTAATTGGTCTAGTATTTTTATTCGATTAATTTATATTAAATGTTGCCAAAGTAACATCTTTTATATAATTAGTTGATTTCTAAAAACATAGATGACTGTACATAATTATTTATACGAATTATGATTGGGCCAAAGGTTAGCATAATTTTGCCAATGTGCATGCAATGTTGAATACGTGACAATTATAAAGTTATATTCATGTGAAGAATAGTCGGCTCAAAGGAAGACTTGTTTTGATCGAATTTATTGTTAGTACTTTATCATTGGACTGAGAGTACACTTACAATTAATTTTTCTGTCCAAAGACTAGAAATTAATGGTGTTGTAGGTATCTCATTAAAATTCCGATTTAAAACTCTTTTATGAGTTGATTGTTGAGTATATTTGTTTTATTTTGTTTAGTCTGGTTTCTTTTAATTCTTTCGCCAATAAAAATCAAATAACACTGCAAAAAATAATTTTCTATAAAGATAATATTGTAAATTCTTGATTTACTTCTTTTGGTATGAAGTTAGATCATATGAAGGTAAATATCTATTGATAGTTTTATTTTGAAGTTAAATTAGTTTTTGTACCTAAACATACTTTGTGATAGATTTCGGTTATGCTACTTACATAAGTATGATCATATAAAGTTCTTTTTTCAATCCCCAATTGATGTTGAAACATTCATCTATGTGCAGTGGCGGATGCAATTCATTACCATGGGTGTCACTCGACACCTATAAAATTTTAAAATACCGAGTTACGTATGTATCAAAAAGTCGAGTGACACCTAAGATTTTTTTTTAGTGACACCTACGAAAAATTTATAAAAGTATTATATACAAATCTAATTTATATTTGTTGATTTCATTATCCAAACATATTTTAATATTACTGAGTTTAATCACAAAAACTTAAAAGAAAAACAGAAGCCCAATAAAAATAAAAAGGATAAGAGGCAAAATTCAATAACCAACCCAAAAGATTTTAAAAAAAACCCAAAAAAAAAAACTAGTCCAAACCTTGTTGAAGACACCGGTTCAATTGGTCGAAAAATCCCTAATCGATATCATCGCTTCATCGATTATGGAGGTACTTAAATATGTTGAAAAATCCCTAACCGTGTGATTCTTTTCGGAACTTTGATGCACAAAATTATTAAGGTTGGCGGAGATGTATCCGAATGATTTTAATTATGATGAGAATGTTAATCTACTACATCAACTTGAATACTATAGTGAGAATGTGAAAGACGATCTAATACTTTTAAACCTGAATGGAGTCTGCGAGCTTGCTAGATAAATGGTGGAAATTATTTAGCATCTTTCGTATCCTTTGGTATATCAATTGCATGTTGAAGCTAATATTGGTTTCTCAGTTGCAACTGTGACAGTTGAGAATTGGTATTGTACTATGTACCTTTGTAATTATAAAATTCTTGTTATTTGTTTATTTTGTGTTGGCAACCCGTTTCAGTGACCCGATCCATCTTAGAAAATATTTTGTAAACCTAACTATTAAACTTACTCTTAAAAAGTGACACCGATAACCAAAAATCCTGGATCCGCCCCTGTCTATGTGGGCGATGATAATCAATTTGCAGTATAAAGATATAGGATGTTAAAGTTGATTTTCAATTAAATTTATTTGAGACATTTATTTGATCATCTTTCAGATGAAACCTAAAGTCTATCACTATGAACAATTTTTTTTTACTGTTCATTTAGAAATAATAAAGTTAGTCTCAATCAAAATTCATATGTGATTGGTTCTTGTACTTTAAATAAATAAATATATCAATTCCTATATTATAATCACGGCAAATGCACTTGAGAGGTATAAAACTAAAATCATGTATGAATTTTGTATTACTTATTTCACAAGCATTTTAGATACATCTCTAAACAAAGAACTCAATACCTTGTGTTAAATGTAATTTTTTTGATCACTTAGACTTTCAAGTCTGTGTTAGTTGTATCAAAGGAAAACAAACTATCAATAGAAATTTGTCTGTCAATAGAGATAAAGATGTCTTAAAATCGATAAATAATGATATTTGTGGTTCAATCCTTACGGTTTAATGGAATGACAAATATTTTTTATCATGTTTATGAAGACTACTCTATTTTTTCTACCTTTAACCAGTTTATAAGAAATCTCAATCATTGGACGTTTATTCAAAATCTTTTAAAGTTGATGTTGCAAGTCAGTTTGAAAAAAATATAAAGTCATCAAATCTGATCGTGATGGATGACAATACGACAGATAAGATGGATCAAGAGAATAACAGACATGATATTTTATTTTTTTTTCCTTAAAGAATTTAGAATAGTTTTGCAATACATAATGTCAGGCAAACCTAGCATGAATGATTTTGCAGAACGAAGGCACAAGACTCTTAAGGGTATGGTAAGGAGTATGATACGTCATTCATCTTTACTAGAGTCTCTTTAAGGAGAAATCTTAAAGATCGCAATACACATTTGAATAAGGTACCCAACAAAGTAGTTACCGAATTCTCATACGAACTTTGACGGACAATAGGCCTATCATTAGGCATTTGTACGTATGTGGTTGTCCAAGTTAAGTTAGGCCATTACGAGCCCAATAAGTTGGACTCAAGAGAGATATGCTACTATTTTGTTGTGTCTTGGCAAAAAGTTTTGTTATCCCACATCAATAATGTTTTTTTAGAAAAAGAAAAAGAGAATGCTAGATTATTTGAGAATATTGAGGTTGTGGGGAAAAACAATTAAGAAAGTTGTCTTTGAAGTATAATTGAATTTTGTTTGAGATTTTATTAATCTCATTGTTCAAAAAATCATTCCGGATTCAGACATTAATGTTCAGGCTTCAACTCCTGTCATTGGACCGGAACAAGACAACACCACAATACAACCTCTCATGACGTGTCATTAAAAGAAAATCATTAGAGAGTAACGGAGTGCAATCCCAGAAGACCATTTGTTGTATCTCCATGAATTTATGTAATACATTGGCTTAGCAGAATATGATCTAATCAGATTTTGCAAAGTCATGTAAAGTTTTAACTCTCGTAATGGATTGATGTCATTAAAGATAAGATTAAAGTCTATGAAAGACAATGACATTTGGAATCTTGTCAAATTAGCTAAAGGTACGGAACTGTAGGTCCCAAAAGGTTTCCCTAGTATATTGTTCTAAGCTGTAGAGGGTGGGGGGGTGAATACAGCTATTTAAAAACACAACACTCTTTTTCTCAATGTTTGTGTATATTATCAACAAGTGTTAATTACAAACAAGCTTGACTGCGGAAAGGTTCAAGCTGAGATGAGAGATATAACAGTTGTTTAACTAATCTAAGACTCACTCAGACTAGATACAATGACTACACTCACTTAGATGTACTCACTGATTTTAAAAGACTCAGATGAACAACTTGAGTATGAACAGCTTAGACACACGTACTGTTATATTCAAGCAGACTTGCATGCATGAAAAACACACTTTAATGCACGATCTGATTTCACACTCTTGGATGTCTCACAATCCTTCAAAGCTTCCTTTTATACTCTCACTGAGAATCTCAGTAAAGCTTCTTCATTGGACAGATGAGATAGTGGGATGTCTTTCCAAAAAGACAAAGCACCTTTTCTGCACATTCTGATAAAGCAGATTTATCTTCATATGACAGAATCTTTGTCTTTTTCTTTTTGTCACTGTTGCATAAGGCTTTAACCAAAAGTGGAATGTCAACTTTCCATCTTTCTTCTTTTGTCAAGGCCATTTTAATATAAGAAAAGGTCTGTCACCCTTTTCAGATATCCGTTTGTCTTCATGTAACAGAACAGCGTAGGCAGGCTGTGCAGTTTCTGTTTTCCATTTTGTCTTCGACTTGTAAACTGATCTTGTAGTCAAAAGCAATACATGAGGACTTGGAAACATATTCCATAAAGTATTTAGCCTGTTCACAAAGAACAGAACACTTAGAATCTGTCCAAGCTGCTCAATAGAACAGAGTAGCGTAGACAGTTTATGTCCAGCCTGTTCAGCAGACAGAACAGCTTGGACAATCTGCCTTTATTGCAACGAATGCAACAAGGAAAACAGCTTTGGTGCTGATATTGCAAATCACTTTTCAGGTTTCAATAAGGCATAAACAGGCCTTAAATTCTACCTTCAAGTGCATCAAATAGGTTTGATTAAAAATCTCCCCCTAAGATGTAGAGCAGGTTTGACTGAGGCCTTTTTGTGCCTAACAATCTCCCCCTATTTGCAATAATCAGTCTGAGCTGATTTAATCAATAATCACTATACATTTACAATACATCTTGCTGAAATAAAATTACAACAATAAAGTAAAGTAAAAGATCCGTTTATATATACTGATTTTTTTATTACATAAACAACATATGTTTTTACAAAAGTACAACTAATGTACTAGTGTATATTACAACTGATGTAAATAAAAGTTACAACCGATGAAACTGAGTACAACTAATGTACAAGAAAATTCAACAATTTGGACTGTTGATGTTGGGAGCAGATAATGGCAAGCCTGTCCAACAGATGGACATCTTCCATTCTTCACCTACTCAGACAGTAGGTGGACTTCATGACAGTGGTGGCGGTCCTTCAAACATTTTCTCAATTTCATCCCTAGTTTCCTCCAGATCTTGAATTTCAACTCTAAGAAACATAAAATTGGGATGTTGAAGCTCCCTCTCTCATAGAATCCTCTAAGCTAAGCCCAGATGGCTGCTCTCCACTTACTGGATTTCCTGAAGGAGTTTGCAAGTCTGAAGGCCACAAGCTGCTTAAGACCTACTCTGTGAAGATCTGATGCTCTTTGAAAGCATTTCTTCTGTGTCAGGGGATCCACAAAAAATGCCCCTAACTCAGGTTCTTCAATCACTTTGCCTTCTTCAAACTCTACTCCTCTGGGCAGGCTATGGTCCACTCCTTTGATCTCTATTGCATAGTCACCTTGTTCAATCAAGATCAGGAGTTCCTCCAGCTCAGAATCCTTTCTATTCCTCTTGGCTTTAATTTTGGGGGTAACCACTGAGATACCCTTACTTTGTTCCTCTGAAATCAGGCCAAGGTCCTTCACTCTCTCCATCAGCTTCTTGACATATGCCCTGATAGTCTTAGCCGTTTCAGACTTAGACTGGCTCAGGGCAACTGCCAGCTCAACCCATTCCCTGTACCCCATTTGTGCAACATCAGTGTAGTCATAAGTCTCCAGTTCTGGGCCTGTTGCACCCATTCTGGTTATTTGCAGTTTCCACTGTTTGCCTTTTCTTGATGTGGGGACAGCTTTGACAATTGCTTCATTGGCTAGCCTTCTTTCAGCTACATCATAGAATTTCTTCCTTGCCAAGTTGTCAAAATGGATTTTGGCTCTTGCAGAGGATGCTTGCTTAGACTTGATCACAGAGACCAGAGCACCCTTTTCCTGTTCTCCTTCCTTTTCACCAGCTGATTCTTTAGCAGCTTCCAGCATTTTTATTTGCACATCCAAAGAGGCCATTTTGATTTTGCTTGCCTCTTTGAGTGCAAAGGATCTGGCAGCTTTGGCAGAGGCCTCTTCTTTTCTCAGTGTTTCCAGGGCTTTGAGCTGTTCATCTCTGAACTCATAATATTTGTCCATAGGAAGACCCAGTTCCTTAGCCCTTGCTCTGTCAAACTTCAGCTCTGCTGCTTTCTGGTGATCAGGGTCAACAACTGCTTTTTCTTTTTCTTTAGCTGTTGTAGAGGTAACAGCTTTAGGAATGTCCTCCTCCTCCTCCTCTTCTTCTAGAATTAGATGCCTCCTTCTGCCGTTTGGTCTGTCCTCAGGAATGAATTCCTCCCCCTTAGCTTGTGCATGGCTTGGAGATACAGCCTGAGTAGGCTGAGCAACTTTAGCTTGATGAGAGGCACCTTAGGAGGAGAGGTTTTCTCCCCCTTGTTTAAACACATTCGAGTTTTATTAACCTTAAATTCGAGTTTGATTAAAATCCAATTCGAGTTTGATTAAACAAAAACCAAGTGAAATTCAAGTTGAATCGAGTTTTATCATACAGTATTCAAGTTTAATCAAACACAAATCAAGCTCATTCGAGTTTAATGACTCATCCTTCGAGTTGATTGACTCTTCATTCGAGTTTCATTGCCTTTCAATTCGAGTTTCACCAACTTAACATCTGAGTTTCAATTCTAATCAATTGTTTGATTCTTTTTAGATTCGAGTTTAATAAGCTTCCATTCGACTTTCACAATTCATCATTCGAGTTGCTTCATTCTTTGATCGAGTTTTATAACTCTTTCATTCGAGTTTTACTATTCATCATTCGAGTTTAACCCCATACTATTCGAGTTTCACACCAAAAAATTCGAGTTTGATCATACTTGTCACAAGTTTGATCAATTTTTCACATTCCTTTCAAATCAATCAAAATCCATTAAAAGATCTTGGAAGATTCTTTTTAATCAGTCACTATGTCAAAAGATGCAATAGCTATGGGTTCGGAAACCAAACCTCCTTTTTTCTACAGAGGTGAATATGTACAGTGGAGGGAACAGTTTCTGGAATATACCAGTTTCCATGACCTATCTGAGGTGTCGAAATCTCTGAATGAGGGACCAACAATAATTCTGGAAACAATTCCAGCTGTTCCAACTGGTAATCCTCCAATACCGGAGAAAACTGTAGAGGTTACCAATCTGACTGAAGCTCAAAAACGAAGAAAGCTGGCAGACAAAACTTTCAGAAAGCTCTTGCTGATTTCAATCCCGAATGACATATATATCAGTCTGACCAATACAAAAACAGTCAAATCCATCTGGGATGAGGTGTGTAAACTGATGCGCGGTTCAGACAAAGCAGCAACGAATAGAGCCAGAAACAGTCTGATGACCTTTAAAAACTTTAGAGCGAGAGAAGGAGAGTTAATAGAAAGTACCTATTTGAGGTCCGTCAATCTGGTAAGTGAGATGAAGAGGAATGGAGTGACAAATTCCAATCTGGATATAAATGTCCAATTCTTGAATGTGTTGAATCCGGAATGGGATAAATACACAATGATCATCCAGCAAACAAAAGAGATTGACGATATGGATTTCCATATGGTATTTGAGAACCTTAACAACTGCCAGGAAGTTGTTTTAAGAAAAATGTCTAGAAAGAAACAAACAAAAAAGGCAACCGTTGATCCTCTAGCTCTCCTGGCTGATAAGAAATACAAATACAAGCTAAAGAAGGAAAAGCGAGTTGTTTTGAGCAATAGTTCATCAGATTCAGAATCGACTGATTCTTTAGCTGATTCTTAGATAGAATAGATGAAAAAGCAAATGGCCTTGCTGACAAAGGCATTTCAGAAAAAGTTCTACCGCAAGCCGACAAACAACAAGATGAGATACAAGACAAGCTCAATGAAATATGAAAAGAAAGACAGTTATGAAAAATCTAGAGAGAGCAGTGGCAAAAAGGCTGAGAAATATGAGAAGACTGACAAGCCTGCCAAGAAGGATGCTGATAAGAAATGCTATAACTGTGGTAAACCAGACCACTTTGCCAGAGAATGCAGATTGCCGATTGTAAAGAATTCTTACTCTCGAAAGGCACTACTGTCAATGGAAAAAGAGGCTGGTAAGGCATTGATGGCTGAAGATGACCACTGGCTACTACTATCAGAAAATGAAGACATTCTGGACGAAGATGCTCATATCTACCTGAAATCAGAAGTGTTCAATGAGTCTGAACTGAGTGAGTCTGTTATGATAGCTGAGGATGAGGGATCTACGGCTAAGTTTACTCTACTTTAATTTCTTATGTTTTGATGTATTCGTATTGATTGATATCTATTATGTGTATGCAAATGATAAGCATTCGGCTATGATTATGATTGTATGTTTTGATTGGTAAAAGCAAGATAGTTTATCGTGGTATTATTATTTGTGTCGAGTCCATTAAATTAGGGATTAAGACAAGTAATGAATATTTCATACGCTATGCAAAGATTTATTGGTTAAGACATGTTTGAGTAATTTAGTTGTGCAAATAATTATGTCTATGTGATTATTGCATGAAATTAGGGTAAGTAATACTTATGTCATGGTGATCCCGTGAATGGTTATTCGTCTCTTGATTGTTTATTTACTACGTTAGTTATTTTGCCATTAATTTTAGTTACAAAGCAATAGCAAATCATTGATCTAAACAAATCATTCAAATCCACATTTCACAATTTACAGAGCTTTCAATAAAACTTTTAAGGCCAATTGCCTAACCCTAATTACAAACTCACTCCCTGTGGATTCGACCCTTTCTTCTCTAAGCTAAATCGTGTATATAAGGATTAAATATGTGGGTCACAATGACGGCCCGTCAGAACTTTGGCGTCGTTGCCAGGGAGTGTAACGGTAGTTAAGGTTAGAAGTTAATCTTTGTCCTTAGTTTTAGGTTATTAAGTTTAAGTTATGTTCTTTGGTTATTTTTAGTCTTTAGTTTATTATTATTAAAAATCAAATAAAAAAGTCAAAAGAAAATTCAAAAAGGTAATTGTAGTATTCTACTTTACCACCAAAAATATAATTAGTTTAATTAAGTGTTTATTTTTAGTAGTTTAATAGTTTATGCACACACGTCGATCGGCTAGAGGATTGCCGCTACAATTCAAACCCGAGATCGAAAGAGTAGCGAAATCGAACCGAAAGACTGTTAGGATTCAAATACAACAATTAATCACGGAGAATTCTAACGCACAAGAGGAAGAAATTCCTAATTTAGAAATTCCCAATTCAGATATTCCTAATATAGAAAGCCCTCCGATCTCACCGCGAAATCGTGATCAAGAAGAACCCGAGTGCATAGTTGCTAGAATGGGTGATCAACCGAGACGCACAGTTGAGTCACATTACCGCCCAAGTGATGTGCCTGACTCGTCTCCAATCCGTTATCCCGAAAACGAGAACGAACCTGAAGTTCGTCCTCAATTATTCCAAATTCTTGCGATCTTTCGACGGATGCCAATCGAGGAAACCTACGAACATCTAGCTGTGTTCACAGCTATTTGTAAAGCCAACCGTGTTCGAGGTTAGACCTGGAAATATGTGTATTCGTATCGTGTCACGTGTCAGACACGAATTTTACACGACACGAATTTATAAAACACGAACACGACACGAATTATAAAACGTGTCGCGATCTGAAACACGAACACGACACGTTAAAAAATCGTGTGACACGTGACACGACACGCATAAAACACGTGTCACACGAATACACAAATTTTACACGAATTTTATATAATATACAAACATTTTTAAAATAAGTGAGGGCCCAATGTTTTTAGATTTTTTTAAAACCTAGTTTATACGTGTTTATCCGTGTATTATGCGTGTCTTATACGTGTCATCGTGTAACACGAAATTTATACGTGTCTTACACGTGTTTATACGGGTAAATTCGTATTTTACCTGTATAAGACACGAAACACGAATTCTAAATTCGTGTTGACACGAATTTACACGAAACACGAATTTCTAAAACCCATATACGGAAAACTCGTGTCGTATACGTGTCATGTCTGTCGTGTCGTGTCCAAATTGCCAGGTCTATTCGAGGTATAACCACCAATGGTTTAAAACTTCGATTATTTCCTTTCTCATTAAAAGAGAAAGCGAAGAATTGGTTCGTATCCTTACCAACCAATAGCATTACAAAATCGGATCAAATAAAATGAGAATTCCTTAATGAATGTTATCCCATTAGTAAACAACCAAGAAAAGAAAGGAAATCACCGGATTTAAACAAAAGTCGGGCGAATAATTCTACAAAGCGTTCGATCGTATGAACGAATTATTGAGAGCTTGTCCACACCAAGAAGTACCCAAATGGGTGCTTATCAAAACATTCTTTGATGGTGTGAGTCAAGAAAGTCGTAATATGATTATAGCTGCCACTGGAGGCACATTTTTAGGTAAAGAAGACGACGAAGCTTGGGAGTTGCTTAGTCAACTCGGTAAAGGTCTTAAAGTCCAAGCTGGTTCTGAAAATAGCATAGGAGTTCAAGTTATGGGCATAGATAATGCCTGGAAACACGAGGTTAAAAGTGAGATTTCAGAACTATGCAAGAAAATGGATCAATATTTGAAGGGTCTTTCAAACCCTATTGCATCAATTAATTGTGTTACATGCGATGATCCATCGGATCATTCCGAAGCATGTTCTCAAGTGCAATCCACTGAAGAATTTGCTAACAAAGGTTACGGATTCAGAGCTCATCGAGAGAGGGATAATCCATTTTTGGAAACATACAATCCGGGGTGGAGAAACCATCCCAACTTTCGATGGAAAAATGATTAGCCTACCGATCATCAATCTAAACCGAGATATGAACTGCCAAAGAGAGAATATCAATATGGTTCAACTTCAGCAGCTAAGGATGAGCGATATTACAAGTCAAATCATCATGATCAACCACAATTCCAAGTGGAAACAAACACGACTTCTTCGCAATTTTCAAAATTTGCTGAATTTATGAAACAGCAATCAACTATCAGTACTAAGACTATGGAGATGTTAACTCGCCAGATGGATCTGATAGTTGAATCGCTCACTAGATGTGAGGAGGGAAATCTTCCTAGCAATACTATTCTCAATCCTTCACATGCTCATCATAACAAAGATAAGAAACATGAGATAAACGAAGTTAATGAAGTATCGAAAACAACCACATTAAGAAGTGGTAAAGAGGTAGACAATAAAATTAGGATGCCTAAAGAGAAAGAGGCAGAAGAAGATACCAACACTGAAGTTGTGTATGAGGAGAAAGAGGATCCAAATAATGAGGTTCCTAAGGAAGTTTTTTTAAAGAACCAATTAAAGCAGATATCTCAACTCCCAAAGTTGGGGAGACGGATAAGAATCAGGACACTTCAATTCCTCCGCCTTATCATGTTGCTTTAGAAAATCCAAAGTCTTCTCCATATGGCAAAAGAGGCCCACAACCAGAGGATCTGTGGGACTTGTTCAATCAAGTTAAGATCAATATTCCTTTGATCAAGGTCATTCAATAGGTTCCCTCTTATGCCAAATTTTTGAAAGATCTCTGCACTCAGAAAAGAAAGTATAAGGTCTCGCTCCCAAAGCAGATCAATTTAACTGAACAGTTAAGTGCAGTAGTTTCTAGTTCTCTACCTCCTAAGCTGAAGGATCCTGGATCACCTTTGATTCCAGTGACAACAGGTAATGTGCAGATTAAAAAAGCACTGCTTGATCTAGGAGCTAGTGTTTATATTTTACCTGGACACTTGTTTGACAAACATGATCTAGGCCAGTTACAGACAACTGATATTATCTTACAACTAGCAGATCGGTCAACCAAGTGCCCAAGAGGTATTTTATCAGATGTCATAGTAAAAGTTGAAGACTTTTACTATCCTGTTGATTTCATAGTATTGGACACTGAGAGTTCAATAGGAGATAATCAACCGGCTATTATCTTAGGCAGGCCGTTCTTAGTCACGATTAATGCACAAATTAATTCTAGGACAGGAGCAGTGGACATTGCCTTTGGTAATAGGAAATTAAGACTGAATGTGTTTAATGCTTCAAATGTCTCTGCTATTTATTCAGAGTGTTATCTTATAGACATGGTGGACGAACTTGCGCAGCAGCATAGTTCGTTAATCAACACCAAAGATTCTACTGAATTATTCTTTGCTGAGAATGAATTAGCCAAACTAAATCTTACTGAGTGTGATAAGCTAGAAGTAGTCATGGAATCCACATTAGAATCGAAACAACCACCATGGACCCATAGGACTGAAAAATTACCTACTAATTTACCTCAGTCAGCCAAACCCTTAATAGAGCAACCACTTGTTCTAGAATTGAAGGAGCTGCCATCGCATTTAAAATACGCTTTTCTAGGTCAAAATGACACATTGCCTGTCATAATTTCATCAGATCTGATTGAAGAGAAAGAAAAAGTTCTACTGCAAGTATTAGTCAAATATAAAGAAGTAGTAGATGGACGATAGCTGATTTAAAAGGAATCAATCCCACTTTGTGTATGTACCGAATCATCACTGATCCAGAAGCTAAACCAGCTCGGGATGCACAGAGAATGTTGAATCCTAATTTAAGAGAGGTAGTTAAGAGAGAAGTATTAAAATGGTTGGACGCAGGAATTATATATCCTATATCTGATTGTAAGTGGGTAAGTCCAACCCAAACTGTACCCAAGAAATCAGGGATTACAGTAATTACTACTGAAGAAGGAGAGAAATAACTAGTAGCCCTGTAACTGGGTGGAGAGTTTGTATTGATTACAGAAAACTCAATGTTGCTACTTCAAAAGATCATATTCTGCTACCATTCATATATCAAATAGTGGAAAAATTAGCAGGACAGAAGTTTTACTGTTTCCTTGATGGATATTCTGGTTATAATCAAATTCCAATCCATCCTGAGGATCAAGAGAAAATTACATTTACTTGTCCCTATGGCACCTTTGCCTACCGAAGGATGCTGTTTGGACTATGTAATGCACCCGCCACATTCCAGCGCTGTATGATGGCTATCTTTTCAGATATGGTGGGTGGTTCTCTTGAAATATTTATGGACGATTTCTCCCTATTCGATAAAACATTTGAAGATTGTCTAGGACATTTAGATAAAGTCCTAAAGAGATGCACTGAAACCAACTTAGTTCTAAGTTGGGAGAAAAGCCAATTTATGGTAAAAGAAGGGGTAGTCCTAGGTCACACTGTGTCCGAAAGAGGAATGGAAGTAGATAAGGCGAAAGTTCAATTAATTTCTTCACTTCCACCCCCCACCAACGTTAAAGGAATAAGATCATTCTTAGGCCACACTTGTTTTTATCGGAGATTCATTAAAGATTTCAGTGAGATCTCAAGGCCGTTATGCAATCTTCTATCAAAAGATGTCGAGTTTAATTTTGATGACGCTTGTATGAAAGCATTTGAGAAGCTTAAATCAAAATTAACTGAAGCGCCAATTCTGCAATCTCCAGATTGGTCTCAACCTTTTGAGATCATGTGCGATGCAAGTGATTATGCAGTTGGTGCTGTTTTAGGACAGAGATTTGAGAAAAAGTCAGTGGTGATTTACTATGCAAGTAAAACCTTTAACGAGGCACAAATCAATTACACCACTACGGAAAAAGAGTTATTAGCCATAATGTTTGCCCTAGATAAATTTAGATCATATATTTGGGGGCAAAAGTAATTGTGTACTTAGACCACATTGCTTTTAGACACTTATTGGCGAAGAAGGATGCAAAGCCTCGATTGAGGATTGATTCGGTGGATCCTTCTGTTGCAAGAATTTGACCTAGAAATTAAAGATAAAAAGGGCACAGAAAATGTTGTTGCCGATCATTTATCAAGGCTTCACTTAATCCCAACAAACTCAACTGATCAAATCAGGGACTCCTTCCCTGATGAACAATTATTATTTGTATCTAAAATTCCCTGGTTTGCGAATGAATTTACTATTTTGTAACAGGAAGATTGCCAGAGCACTGGAAGCCACAACAGAGAAAATATTTATATGCTCAAGCAAGGCAATACATTTGGTATGAGCCTGATCTATTTAAAATAGGACCAGACCAAATTATAAGACGATGTGTCCCTAATTCGAAAAACAAGAATATTCTTAAACACTCCCATGCATATGCATGTGGTGGCCATTTCAGCACAAAGAAAATGACTACTAGATACTGCAGTGTGGGTTTGTCTGGCCCACAATATTTAATGATGCCTACGAGTTTGTTAAAGGGTGCACAAGATGCCAGCAAACTGGTGGCATCGCAAAAAGAGATGAAATGTCTATGACCCCGATATTAATTGTTGAAATATTTAATGTATGAGGTATTGACTTTATGATACCCTTCCCTAAATCGTTTGAATATGAATACATCTTAGTTGCAATAGATTATGTTTCTAAATGGGTGGAAGCAAAAGCTACACACACTAATGATAAGCGGGTGGTGTGTAAATTTGTTAAAAGAAATATTTTTGCACGACACGGTATTCCAAGGGCTATCATCAGTGACTGAGTGTCACATTTTAATAATCAGCATTTTTCTGAACTCCTTAAACAATATAGAGTTAACCATAGAATATCAACGCCTTATCATCCGCAAACAAGCGGACAAGTCGAGATCTCTAATAGAGAGATCAATAGAATCCTCGAGAAGACTGTCAGACCTGATCGTAAAGATTGGTCACAAAAATTAGAGGATGCTCCGTGGGCAAACAGAACCACATTTAAAACACCAATCGGTATGTCCCCTTATCGACTTGTTTATGGTAAGCTTTGCCACCTTCCAGTGGAATTAGAGCACCGAGCTCTATGGGCAATCAAAAACACTAATTTTTAATTTACATGATGCCGGTGTTGATAGGAAATTTCAATTAAATGAACTGGAAGAAATTCGTAGAGAAGCCTTCGAAAGTGCAAGAATTTATAAAGAGAAAACAAAAGTTTTACATGACAACATGCTTAAAAATAAAGTATTTACCAAAGGAAATAAAGTTTGGTTATTTAACGCAAGACTTAGACTATTTTCCGGTAAATTAAAAAGTAAATGGACAGGTCCATACATTGTAACTAATACTTACTCACACGGTGCGGTAGAAATTCAGGACCTAAAAGGTGGTGAAGCATTCAAAGTCAATGGACATAGACTTAATTTACATGTTCAATAGGCCACCAATGATGTTAGTTACTGAAATCATCATACTAAAAGTACCTAAGGTCAATGAATTAGTTTAGGAGCAGTACGTCTGGCTGAAGACGTAAAACTTGGCGCTTCGCTTTCTGGGAGGCAACCCAGAGTATTTTGATTATTTGAATTTAATTGTATTTAAGTGTGTTTATTTGCTTATTTGTGTTACTTGTGTTTACCCAATTAAGTTGGGGAGGATTATGCTCCTGAACTTAGTTGTGTTTAGAAATTAGGTTAATTAATTAAATAATGGACCCCGCATCAGAAAATAAAAATTTTAAGCACGTAGCAGAATTATTTTAACCCGATAATACGAGCGTAAGTTGGGAAGAATACCCGTATAATTTTAAAAATTAAAGAATTAGAGTGTCGAGACTAGTGCACGGCCAATATCACAAATCCAAAGGCCCGGGCGCAGGGGGGGGGGGGGGGGGGGCAGGTCTGCGCTTGCCCTGCGGCCGAACGCGCTTAAAAACCATAATAGCAGAAGCGGCGGATTTCGATTTCTAGGTCTAAAAACCATCAAAAATTCATCTTTTTCAAGTCAAATCTTCAATCCGACGTTAGTTCTTCTCAAAGATTCGCAAGGTATACTCCCTATCCCTTTTGCTTCATTCTATGCTAGTTTTGTATAGATTTATCATGCATGCATGGGTTGAGGTTTTGGGAGTTACATGATTTTTATTGAGAAAAAGGGTTATTAATAATTTTCTAAATACTTATTTAATTAATTTAAATTTATTTTTGCAAAACTTTTGTAAAAATTAAGTTTTTCCCCGCTTTTATTATATTTTGAAAATTTTCGTCTAGAAGGTTATGCGTTTATTGTTAAAATAGTTAATTATTAAAGTTCATGCATTTGATAGGGTTAGATTGGGCTCACATTGTTGGTGAGACTTAAAATTAGTTTATTTATTATTATAAAAGGGTGTTTAATTTTTATGCTTCATTTACGTAGAAACCCCATATTTATAATCCTTTGTCTTTGCATTATTTTTAGATGTCAACCCCATCCACGCAAATGGTAGCCGTTTTGCAAATTCCCAAAAGCCTAGGATGAGAACCCACGACCCTAAGAACGTCCTCTTTGAGAAACCCCTCAATGCGGAGTTCCCTAAAATTCCCCCGAATACCAATAATGGCAAACCCCCTAGGTTTCTCATAGAACGTACTTTAAAAGAGTCTGACTTTGATGATTTTGAGATCATTGAGTCATTTGGGCGTCTGGGATGGGCTAGGGCTGTCATGTGGGAATTACCATATATCCATACTAGTTTAATCCAAACAGTGGTTCGCCACGATGCGTAGGATTGAAAAATCTGAGGATCATGATTTTGAATTAGTGGGGATGGTGGGGAACAAAGAGGTGTTAATTTTAGAGAAAAATTGTATGATGAATTTTTAATTGACACTGAGACACCTCGTCCTAGGGAGTTCTGGACATTGACTAATACCCAGGGGGATAGAATGCATAAGGTTAATAAGTGGACTAATCAATGAGATCACATGCTAGCCACCACTTCTGGAATTCCTATTAGAACTGCCCGGACTTACACCGCCTTCAATAGAGGTGATTTTTGCCCTTTAGCCAAAGTCATGTGGAAGCTTGTTATTTTTAACATACTTCCACGTCTCCAAGACACCACATACGTGAAACCCCAAGAGATACTCTTAGTACATGCTTTAATGACTGGATACCCAACCGTATCATTAGGGTACATTATTATGCAGAATTTGTGGGAATGTCATGTCTTAGGTCAAGGGATAAATTACCCTCATTGTAGAATGTTGATTGAACTGTTCGTCATAGAAAAGGCTGTGTCCGAGGAGTTGTCCATAAGGATCCTTAACCCGAATACCACATGGTTACAAGGATTACTATGGAAGGGCTAGTATTTGAGCGTACTTAGAGAGGTTTCCAAATTCGTTGTCCAAAATCTGCTAAAGTGACCCAAATCCCTTTCAAATCCCCTGAACCCGTGCCTAATGGACAAAATAATAAAGGAAAAGCCAGAATGGAAGTGACGAAGAATATCAGAGGCCATGGAAGAGGGCCGAGACCGTTGATGTCGTTTGGGATCAAGTGCATAAGCTGAGGGAGATTGTTGGAGACTTGGTGAACACAAAAAATGTGTTTCTCAAAGAGATCCAGACGCTTTAGGAAAATCAAAGGAAGAATGATCAACTATTTCAAACGCATTCGGACTGGCTCACCAATCTCTAGATCATTGTCGGAGAATTTGAAGAAATCACCGCACCTCCGACAGAATGTTGATTTTATTATTTGAGTATTATGGTTTGATTGTGTGTGATAAACATTTAAGTTTGGTTTGAATTATTTCTGATGTGGTTGGTTTGTTTATTTATTTATCTGGATTGTAATCGTACTTTTACTTTATTTTTATTTTTAAAGTATGATGTTTTTATTTTAAGTTGAATATTATAAAAGTTGAATTTTGTTTGTTTATTATTTGTTTGTTTAAATTTAATTGTTATGAATAAGGAATATGTATCGATCTATCTCTCTATGTTCTTAACCGATGAATTAATTTTGATGTGACGAGGATGTCACAAAAGTCTAAGTTGGGGAGGATAGGTTATAACGATAAGATTAATTAATTAATTTAGCCCTAGCCCTCACAAAAATTTTTTAGACTACATTCTATATCAAAAATTAGAGAGATTTACAGCCCCGCGTACCAAAACAGTAAAAAAAAAAATGAAAAACCAGCAGTGTTGGGCGCAGGGGGGGCACAGGCCTGCGTTGGCCCTGCGTCCCATCGAGTCTAAAATCAGATTTGAGCCTCACTTTGCCATTTTCACAATCCTAGAACTTTAGGCTACGCTTGGTGTGCAGCTCCCTTCGAAAAAACCCTACTTTTGTGCCAAAAATATGCAAATTTAAGCTCCAAAACACCTACATTTTCATAAATATCAAAGATCTAGGTTAGAAATTACTTCTTTGTAGGTAGTTTCATCCATTTTGAAGATTTTTTGGGTAGAGAAAGTGGTGAAGAAAAAAGCTAGATTGTACCAAGTTAAGCTTCCAATCACCAAGGTTAGTGTTTTAATTAAGTAATTGCAACTTATTTCATACTTTTTGAGCAAAAATGGAAGTTTGAGCTTCATGGTCATCCATGGAGTTTTCATGGTGATTTTAACTAAAGCATATGAAATTGCATGAATTTGATGATAACCTTGATATATGTTTTATGAGATATGTGTTTATTTGCTATTTTAGTTAATTTGTCATGGTTAATTTCTAGAAATTAATTTGGATTTATAATGTTGGTTTCTTAAATGTGCATATATTGTTAAAATTATAAAACTTGGGTGATTAGCTAAAACTTAATATTATGTGCTAAATGGATTTTATTGAAATATGATATGTGTTTAGTGCTTAAAATAATGGCAAATTATAGACTATATATATGGGATGCAAAATTAGAGCGTAAAAGAGTATATATATGGATGCATCTTTAAAGTGAGCGTAATTGTGCAAAATGCAATTATAGGTTACATTTCTTGATTTATCTCATACATATTATGGTTGGTTGACACAAATTGTAGATGTCGAGGAGAACGAGACAAAGAACTCAAAATGTTAACGTACCGATACATTGGTCTCCGAACCTCTTATTGTCCCAACACCCTGAAAATGTTAGGACACACTTTTTTTTATATTGAAATTATTCGAATAAAGTGTTAGCTGAAAAGAGGGTTAAGATGAGTGATTTTGAGGACTATGGAATCCCATACTTTTTTACTATTTGGGGTGGGAAAGTGTGCTTGAGTTGGGCGGCCCTGATATTTATCAGGCCGATGTGGTTGAGTGGATGTCTACCCTACGAAGGGAGACGGGTCGTTCACCGAACGACTTTAGATTGATAGGTACCGTCCATGGTAGGGACGTGGCGATGGATGCGCAAATCCTTCGCCAGTTATTTAATTTAGATACGAGGGTAGGCCATGAAGGGTCTAACCAGCGGGGATATGAGTATAAGAATGAGGCCCAGTTGGCCTTCACTGACATGACTTGGTCAGGGGAGTGGAAGGAGCAGGTGAGTAGAGTTTTTATTCCATCCATTTTGGAATCTGAGTCCTCCTCCTCTTACAGCCGCAAGGCTTTGACTCCGAGGTGTAAGGTGCTTCACAAGGTCATTGTGAACAACATCTTGCCTCGTGATAGTGACCTGACTAAGGTCAGACATAGGGATATCACGTATCTACACGCCCTTCTTAAGGGTAAGCCCAGACTGTCCTTTGCATGGACAATTATGAATGATTTATGTGCTATGTACGATACTAAAGAGAGGACGATCATCCCCCCTGCTTGGTTGATCTCTATGTTTCTCGAAAGGACATGTTCACTTTTGCCCGATTCCCTGCTTTCCCCCATTTCGGCGACGTTCAATACAGCTGCCATGTTCCCTACCTTGATTTTTAGGGAAGTTGACGAAGGGTTCAAGGTATTCGACAAAGAGACAAATGAGTCGTATATCAAGGACTACACCGAGGATGAGAGGAGAGAGAGAGATGATAAGGCCGCCAATGAGGCGGGAGTTCGGCACGGAGTGCTGAACCTAAGGGCGTCTACCTCGCGCAGTCGAGGTAATGACGGTTTTGATTTTGACCGCATGATGAGGTGGATAGAGGACATAGCAGTGGGCCAGGGTAAGTTCCGAGAGGATGTGAGCCAGAGATTAGATGAGATGAATGGGCATATGACCCATATTTATGATAGGGTCGATCACTTGGCGGGTCGGGTAGTCAGCTGTAGGATGGGCAGAGAGCCTTGGCATACCAAAATGCCTATTACCAGCACCATACCTGGGCATACCAAAATGCCTATTACCAGCACCATAGCCGGTATGCCATATCAGTCCTATGAGGATTACACGATGCTCAATTACCAGGCCTACAACTCTGCCGTAGATACTTATCAGCGCTATCGGACGCATGGCAGGCAGGACCTCCCAGAACCGATGCCTCATCACTTGGTTCTGCCGGTAGCACAGCTCACCACCGGCCAGAACCCGTATACTGACTTCTTCAACAGCGTCTTCGGTCCTCCTCCGCCGCCTCCTCCATTTGAATGATCGGGTACTATCCTTCCTTATTCTTTACTTTTCTGTCTTTTATTTTATTTTAGTTTGTTATGCATTTAATTTCTTTATTGTAATTTTCATTTATTTTTAATTCTTAGCCGAGTCCTTTTTAGAGTTTATAATGTTAATATAGTCTGTCATTTTTTTCCCAATCGAGTCTTGTTTGCCGATCAGGCCGTGGAACATGATGATAAATAGAAAATACATGTACGAGGGAATTGACTAGTGTTGATAGGATATTTTATAATTAAGAAAAGAATCGTAGTAATAATTCAAACTTTTGCCATGTAAAATGAATTTAAGTACGTTAAAATGTATTTGGACTTAAATGTAAGTAATGTGTCAAAAGATTTTGGAAACCCATGCAATAAGGGGGAGAACTTAATCATGTTTTAACCTCAAAAGTGAGTTAATTGTAGCCTAGATGGTTCGGGAAACTAAGTCTGTAAGGGTACCATTCATGCCTAATCCCCTAAAACCGTTTGGTTTGGGAGTGGTTGACCGAAATCTCGTTACATGGACCATCTAGCTAATCTAGTTTGAAAAGAATATAGATAGAAGCATGGTGTTGAAAAGAAATTTTTTTGTCATAAACATGCAAAGAGGAAAAGATGGTCGAAACACCCACATGTTTTAAATATCGTAACATTGAGCTAAAAGGGTATTTCCAAGAGTAAGATACATTATATAAATTCTAAGAGAAGTATATTTTAACTAAAAACATCTTCAATTTACATGATAAAAATTTTAATGCATTAGTGCGAAGGCTAGCTTAACATAAAATTCCTAGAGTCACTGCTAATACATGCTCGTTACATAGTTAGTTCAGATTCCAAAAGCTTGTTCGGGGACGACCAAGAGTTAAGTTGGGAGATTTGATAAGTCTATAAATTATATGGTTTCAGAGTCATTTTATGATCATTTTAAGCACCGATACTTCGTAAAATTCATACTATTACTCCAAGTTTGTGTTTCAGGGCCAATATATTAAGGGGGCGTTTGGTTCGCGGATTTCCTGGGATTTGCATTTAAAATCCTGTGTTTGGTTCGCAGATTTCAGTAAGGATTTAAAATCCTAGGATTTCTTAAATGCTTCCATTCTTTGTTATTTAAAATCCCAGCCTCCCCCCTAGGATTTTAAATCCCAGTTACCTTGCATTTTTCAGATTAACAAATTTAATCTATAAGATAATGCAAATTCTTTGACAAAATCCTGAAAAACGCAAATCCTGCATAATGCAAATCCTTTGACAAAATACAAATCCCAGATAAAAAAAATCCACGAACCAAACGCCCCCTTAAAAGAAATCATCTCGAGAAAATTCAGAGCAAACCGAGCCGAAAGGGACGCATGCCTGCGCCACCCTGCGCTCCACAACAGAAGAATTCCAGCTGTCCAGATACATTCCAGCGTTTACCAGGTAACCCTAGCCACACCCCCGGGCCGCCGGGGGGGGGGGGGGGGGGCAGGCTTGCGCAGGGACGGCGAAAAAATGCGTTTTCCAGCCTATTAAACCCTAATCTCGACTCCTCTATAAATAGAGTTTGAGGGCAGTCTTGGAGAAAAGTCCCGACGTGTGTGAAAGAGTTGGCGAAGCCCTGCCGGAGTGGATCTACGATACGAGAACGAAGACGGTGATTCGCAAACTGCGAGATGTCTCAGATCTACGATTGTGAAGAGCATACGATGAACGGCTAATCCCATTAGCCGTTTGCGGAGGATCTACGGCTAAATTTACTCTACTTCAATTTCTTATGTTTTGATGTATTCGTATTGATTGGGATCTATTATGTGTATGCAAATGATAAGCATTCGGCTTTGATTATGATTGTATGTTTTGATTGGTAAAAGCAAGATAGTTTATCGTGGTATTATTATTTATGTCGAGTCCATTAGATTGGGGATTAAGACAAGTAATGAATATTTCATACGCTATGCCGAGATTTATTGGTTAAAACATGTTTGAGTAATTTAGTTGCGCAATTAATTTTGTCTATGTGATTATTGCATGAAATTAGAGTAAGTAATACTTATGCCGTGGTGATCCCGTGAATGATTATTCGTCTCTTGATTGTTTATTTATAGATATTTTGCCATTAATTTTAGTTACAAAGCAATTGCAAATCATTGATCTAAACAAATCATTCAAATCCACATTTCACAATCAGGGCCGGTCCTGAATATTTTAATGCCCCGGGCGAGATAGAAAAATAATGCCCTTAACATTTGGGCTCCCGAAGGCTGGACCATGGAAACATGCTAATCAATAGTATAGACTATACTAAAATAGTATTTAAAACAACTAGATAAGTTGTAAGCATAGAATGATAACATCTTGAGCAGTTGAGTATCGTTTTTTTAATCAATGATGCTTCAATCAATACTTACACCTATAAATGAAAGAAATCAAAAAACCAAATATTAGTGAATGAGATAACAAATAAACTATGAAGCTATCTTTTAAGTGAATGAGATAACAAATAAACTATGAACCAAATATTGCAACCTATACCAAAATGTATGATGCAAAAAAAGATAGAAACAAGAGTGAGATGATGTAAACAGTAAGTGCAAAATTTCTAAATGCAAATCCTGTTGAGAAGACTAGTAGTACGGTCAACGGCGTCAAAAGAGTAAGCCCCATCAACAGGGTTAGTATTCGCCGTAACTTTCCCGTCAAGAAACTCAGCTAACTCCCGGTTGAATGTCCCGTCCGGTTGCCGGAGCATACTGTAAGCTAACTTTAAGTTTGAAATTAAAATCCATGTGTGAAGCGGAACAACTTTCTACACAAAAGAGAAAAAAACATAAAATTTTCACAGTTAATTAAACAATTAAACTCCATTTTAATGATAAAAAAATCCCTCAAAAATTGGAAATGAAAAGAAGGGTTTGAACGTGATTTAATCAGTCAAGAAAAACAAAACCCACAAAAAATAAAATAAAAATTACCTACAAAGTCCATCAAAACACATAAACAATCAACAAAAAAGTTTAACCATTTCAGGAGGAACATGACAAAGAAAAGAAAGAGGGGCAGAAAAAACAGATCAGAAATAAAAATACCTTGGCTTCATTTGCGTTGATTTCATTACTGTTGCACCGCTAATCCGCTTTGGGAATTGGTCAATTGGAAGACGCTTCGGACTTTGCTTGTCAAGTGGAAGACGCCGCTGTAGTGCTGCACGCAGAAGCCTCAGAGGAAAGCAAATGTGAATTGGGCTAGGGTAAATGTAAATGGACTAGATATTGAATCTAGTATAAAGTAAATTGGGCTAAAATTTTCTGCCCCCTTTGTTGTGTTGGGGCCGGCCCTGTTCACAATTTACAGAGCTTTCAATAAAACTTATAAGGCCAATTGCCTAACCGTAATTACAAACTCACTCCCTGTGGATTCGACCATTACTTATCTAAGCTAAATAGTGGATATAAGGATTAAATCAGCGGGTCACAACGACGGCCCGTCAAAGGCTAAGATTATTTTTTAATATGAACTAAAGGATGCAATCATGCCACGTGAACAACGTTTTTATCTGTTTCGTCGGCAACAAATATTTATAATTTCATGAAAAGTTATTATTTTTAGGTTATTTTGATTTATATTTATAAGGATCCCATCTTAGTTAATTTTGTCTTTAACCCATTTAATCCTTCCATTTTAACTTCCATCGAGTCTATATAATACTTAAAAGACCGTAATTTCTCGTTTTTATCCATAATGCATTAAATAGCATCCAACTTTGTAGAAAACCCCATTTAAACTCATTTTTGACCTTTTAAAGTCAATTTTATCATCTAAATGAAGGAGAAATTGCTCCAAATAGCAAGCAATTTTTCTCTTTCTTCTATTATAGCAATCTCGTAAATTTTGTCCCATATAATGGAATCAACTCTTGGTTTACACCTGATTATAACATTTAAGCGGTAAATAGCAAGTATGTTGTTATTTCAAACAATATATTAAATGATAAAAATTAAAACTTATTGTCACAAAAGTAGGTTGTAATTTCAAACAATAAAAAATATGTATAACATTTTTTTTACCGGTTTAATGCTATAATCGAAAATGAACAAAGAGTTAGTTCCTTTATTTAGGACAAAATTTACAAGATTGCTATCTATATCTATATCTATATAATATAATAAAGCAAAACAATTTATGCCACGTGTCGCTTCCACGATGCATGAAAATTTCATTTTTCCGCTTCTTTTTCCTAATTTACTACCTTAACTTAATTACATTAAAATTTGATTTTAATTTTTTCTCATTTATGAATTAATATTAGATTAGATATTGTATCATATTAAATTATTGCTTACCTAAAATAAATATGTATCACTATTATCCTTAATGACCATATTCAAATTCAAATGTAAAAATTTGGATTTAAATGTAGAAGTGTAGTAAATAAAGTAAAATTTTGTGTTAATTATTTTGCTAACAAAATTTAAAATTTAACTTAGATAACAAATGTTAAGAATTAGATGATAAAACTTCAGTTGTGAATATGATAAATTTGATTATTGATTTTCTGAGATTTCATTTTTATATTTTATCATTTTCAAAATATATATACGCATTCACATATTTTATTTCTTACATTGATATTTTAATATTTGAAGTTAATAAAAATTAAAAGAAATATTCTTTTGTAAGAACATATTATCTGTTTTTAATGATATAATGTAATAATATTTTTTATGTAATATCAAGCAACTAAGTATATTTTTTATCTTTAATTTAACTAGATTTCAATTTTTTATTTTAATTATATATAAATTTTATAATAATTTATCAAAATATAAAAAGTTTCTGTATTTTCTAAATCAACCCATCTAATACATGGGTCTCAAATCTATATTATAATAAAACAGAACAATTTATGTTATATGTCACTTCTACAATGCAAGAATATTTTATCTTCCCACGTCCTTTTCTAAATTTAACACTTTAACTTAATTTCATTAAATTTGATTTTTTTTCATTAATTATTTAGTAATAAATTAGATTTTGTAACATATTAAATTTAATGATTATCATTATTATCCATAATAATCATAATTAGATCCAAATGTAGATTTTTGAATTAGTTATACAAATTATTATTATTATCTATATATAATAAATGAAAACATCAAATGTAATGTACACCTCTACGTTTAAAGATAATTACAACTTATTATTATAAAAAAAATAAAAGATAAATACAATTTATTATTTTTTAAAAAGATAAATACAATTTATTTTTAATCTATAAATAATAAGATAAACACAATTATTATTTTTGTATATTTTTATTTTTCCTTATATACATTTTATATAAATAAATTTATTTCAATGTATCCACATAATACGTCTAGCCGTTGGTACTCCGCATCTTCACAGAGAATTCAATTTCACCGGGTTCATGTCGGAGATGGGTCGTTTAACTAGTAATAAGAAAAAAGAAAATACTGATTTCTATTTTGAGTAATTCTTCCATTAAATGAATTCTTTGACCATAGCAAGTACATATTTTTAAATTTATCTCTGTAAATTGAAATTCAAACACGTCCAATATCACTTAAAACATCTTTCCTAAAATGAACTGATTACACTATTAATTCATATTCCACCATTTAAGTGTAATGTTTCATTTCTACCAATTTCAAATTTAACAAATTGGTATTAAATATTTATCATTAAAAATATTATTACAAAATCGACCCGTTATCTATTTGTAAAGTTAACAAATTGGTATTAAATATTTATCATTAAAAATATCATTACAAAATCGACCCGTTATCTATTTGTAAATAATTTTTTTTTAGCATAACATCATCAAATTTCGTCTCCGGGTTGCAAAGGGGATATTTTTCTGAAGGGAACTATTATCACAACATTGTGGGCAATTTGAAAATGGCGCAACAACATCCTTCATGCGGATCAAGAGCAGTTGGCAAAGATTTTGATGAAAGATATCTACCCTGGTATTCAAAAAACCCGGGCTTATGGTTTGAGAGTAGTAAGTCGTCTCTTCTCATTAATTGGTCAAAATGGACTTGTAACCCTATCGCAGTTCTTGTATTGTAATTTGTATTTTGGCTTTGTTTGGAGTTTCTCCTCCTTTGAGAATACTTGCCTTTTCTTGTTATTGTTTTCGCTTTTAATATATTTTGCCTTAAAAAAACATCATCAAATTTCAAAATATCATTATTCAGGGACAGATCCAGAAATTTTTGTTATCCGTGTCACTTTTTAAAATAAGTTTAATACTTAGAATTTCGAAAATAATTTCTACGATGGATCAGGTCATCGAAACGGGTTGCTAATACAAAATTAACAAATAACAAGATTTTTCTACTTAAAAGAGTACAGAGCATCATTAAAACTTAAAACCAATAAGTATCGTAAGTCTTAAAATTTTACAATTGTGGCCTTCGAGTCTTCATCTATTGAAGTTTTAGAGTTTTACAATTGTTGTCTTTGTAGCTGTCACTTAAAAAAACCTTAAGTGTCACTCGAGTTTTGATACATATATACCTGAGTATTTTGAAAATTTATCGGTGTCAAGTGACACCCATTGTTTTTCACCAGGTCCTCTATTTTTAATGATTTTTTTGTTGATAAAAGAGAAAAAAAAAACATTATAGCTATTCTCATAATGGAAACTTTTGGATAAATTGGTATGAGTTCCCATCAAAATAAATAAGGGTGATACTTCATGCACCACACCTATATCTCTATAATTGGCTAAAATATCTCTTTTTTATAACTAATCATTATGGTTTATTTATTCAAACCTCTTTGTCCACTCATAAGGTGAAAATTTATAGGTCAAAGGTGTAGAGGTGGTGTTTGAGAAAGTAGATGTGGTGCAAGAAGAAATAGCCAATAAATAATGGTGTGTTCCATCAATAGCTTTTTTTAAAACATTTTATTTTTTGTCATGATGAATTTTATTGACACGTGCATATAAATCCATTGTAGTCAAAGAAACATCATGTCATTTGACTATTTGATTAAAAAATGGACGTTTTCTCAAACAGCAGTGTCCAAATTGTGTAATATTCTAAATGCAATCAAATTGTGACACTATTTCTTTACTTAAGAGTCAAATATATTGATTATTTGCAGAATAAAAAAGTTAATAAACGATAAACCGCATTAAAATTGAGTTTTGAGACGTTGACAGGGCCGGCCCTGGGGCCTAAAAAATTTTAATGTGTTAATATAGCCCATCAGACCAGTATTAGGTTATATGTGCTTTGCACGAAAAAAATCATAAACAATGTGTTGGTTCAGCTGGTAAGTCATCTTACCTTGGAACTCTAATGACATGGGTTCGATTCCCATAGTGTGCATTTTTTTTTATTTTTTTATATCTCACTACTATCACTTGGATTTTCATATATAAAGATCGTCTATTTGCTTTATATCAATATACAATCCATCAAATTCAATATTCATACTTTTGTTTTTCAATGAGTTTGAAATTTTATTTTTGTTTATCACGTGGTTTATGTTATTTATTATACGATTATTAAAAATACTAATGACATATGTATTTATTTCTTGAGATGTTATTTTTTTTGACACATATGTTACTATTTATATTATGAATCATTTAAAATTTGAATTGTTCTTTTTCAATTTACTAATAAGTATATAATTTAATATTGTATGCAATTTTTACCCAATTTATAATCATACGATGTTAATATTACTTTTTTTTTTTGCGGTTTTTGCATTGAGGAAAAATTCAAAGAAGCACCATGAAACCATTACTCGATGACAGATTGTGAAGTTTTTAAAGATATGACATTGACAATAGTGCAACAAAATCAATATTATTTAATTGTAATTTTTTTATACGAATATTGCTTATATATATAAAGAGCCTCTTTTTAAGTATATGCCCCTGGCCTAAAAAATGATAGGACCAGCCCCGGACGTTGATAGGTGAAGATAAAAGGTTTTTCAAAATGATGGAATGTTAAAAAACTTTTAAATAATCCAGATTAGTCGTTGTATTAACATACACTAGTACAAAAACAGTCTTTTACCCCGGTTTTTTTCGTAATAGACCCCGGTTTTTTAACCGGGGTAAAGGGGGGGAGGTAGTTGACGTAGGACATAGACCCCGGTTTTTTAACCGGGGTAGAAGGGTATTTAACCCCGGTTCCTTCATAAGCAACCGGGTTTGAAAGTCTCTAACCCCCATTATAATTACTAGAAGCTCCCTTTTTGGCCCAGGTTTTTTAATAATAAACTGGGGTTAAAAACACTTTTTTTTAAAAAAAAAAATTCAGTATTAATAGGATTTCCAAAACCTGTTAATATTTCTAATCAAAATGCTACCAAAAAAACTTCAAAACTAATAGGATTTCCACCTCCTTCACTACTACAAAAAACTAATATAACAAACCCAATTCATACAACCATCATTTGTCTAAACTTGAAGGAGAAGCTATTTCAAGCACTTGGTTACCTCATTTTGATTCAAGTCACAAAATTACTTTGAAAACACACCCTCAAATTTCCCTTCAAATATAGATGTTGCAGCTGGAAACATACAAGAATATGTGGCTTACCTAACAACATTTTTTACATGCACATAGATCATTAACATTTGGCTTCCTTGTGTGTATTGACTAGCAAAACCTACATAAACCAAAAAAAAACTTAGGAATTCTAAGTGAGATATATAAATAAAATGACAAGGGTAATGATCACAATTATTGATCACTACTACCAATGAAATGAAACACAACGGTTTACTTAAGCATCAAAGGTTATCACCATCCAACTAAGTCATTATCACTTAATGAGGTTGTGTACATGCTTAGGAATCAAAACAAAACAGAGCCATTATTTAAAAGTGTATTAAGTTAATTTATTTGTAGCACTCTTCTTATTCTTTTCAGATTGATAAAAAAAGAAGAAGCATGTCTTCCTTTTTATGAGTATGGAAGTCTAAGTAACTTACTACTTTGTTTCTGCTAAGAAAATGTAATAGAGGCAGAAATTATAAACAAAATGCAATCATACTTTAAAGATAGACACAAATTTAGTACATCTTAGCAGAAACTTTGAACATATATGTATAGAGGAGTGGATACCTAAAATATCACAGACCTACAAGAGATCTGCATCGACTAATACATATACAAAAATAAAGAAATATACACATATAGAGAAAGTAGAAATTTAAACCCTATGTAGAAATCGAACCTTCCATGGGGTGTCAGCAATCGTGCAATGCTCATCAATGGAGAATAAGCTCAAAATTGGCATCAACGATTAGGGCTTCGACAATAAGGGCTCTCTGGAACATTTCTGACTTCCACGATTAGGGCTTTGGGCTTAAGTACGCTTCGAAGGTGACTTCAACGAATTAGGGCTCAATCTTTTTGAACCAGATTTGCGTTTCGCTCTGAAGGCTTGTTCTTTGAACCAGATCTGCCTTTGACGGGAAAGAAGAGTAAGAAGTGAGATGAGAGAAGGGTAGTACAGAGGAGGCTGGGGAGTTTAGTGGAGATCAAAGATGGCAGCAAGAAATTCAGCGGCGTCGATGCTATCACGAGTAGAGGTGGATGGGAGAGGCGACGAGGGAAACGAGAGGTCAAGGGCACAAAGCTTGCTCTTTTCTCTTTTCTTTGAACTGGCAGGGAATAGGCAATGGGAGGATGAGCGGGACAATTCCCCCTAAAAAATTCAGCATTGACCGAGGTTTTCTTCTTAAAAAACCGTGGTAGATGTTAATTAAAGCTTTAACCACGGTTCTCTACAAAAAACCGGGGTCTTTGATTTAAAAAGAACACGGGATACGTTTTGACCCCGGTTTTCTCGCCTTTTATAAGTTAACCAGGGTCTATTAGGTGGGGTTAAAAGGTATTTTTGTAGTAGTGATAAAATATAACAATAAATAAGAAGAGTTAGAAGTATACAAAACAACAGAAGATCAATGAGAAAAAGACCACACGAAACTGTTGCATGTAATCCACATACGTTGCAGCATAGGACTATGAGACTAGATCTCACATGAACAATTAAATAGAGAAAAAACCTGTATGGATTTAGAGTTTTGCTGAGTAACAGGCTCAGAGCAAAGGCGAAGGATGACCCATTTTTAATGCTTAGATCATTAGGGTTTCATTATTTCCCATTATATAAACCCTTTAGTTTGGAAATAATTTAACTTTAATTTTAAAAATTAACCTACATCTTCATTTTATTATGTAATTACTATCTCCATAATAATTAAATCATTAATAAATAAGATGATTACATGTCACTATCTCTATAATAATTTAATCTATTGTAATATCGGATATTATATTTTAGTCCCACTAAAATTATTTCAAGAAATTTAATATTCAAATGATTAAAACCAATTCTTGTCCTTATGGTGTGTATGTAGGACCCTATGACATGAACTTC
This sequence comes from Centrapalus pauciflorus, assembly GCA_020465985.1. Taxonomy (NCBI): domain Eukaryota; kingdom Viridiplantae; phylum Streptophyta; class Magnoliopsida; order Asterales; family Asteraceae; genus Centrapalus; species Centrapalus pauciflorus. The sequence continues at coordinate 360,525 of JAANYP010002385.1, read as the reverse complement.
AATCGATGTCGAGCAAACATAACTTTCAGTCTCCCACTTGTAGGGGTGTTAAAAAATATCCGAATCCGAGCATCCGAAACAAAAATCCGAAAATCCGATCCGAAACTATCCGAAATTTCGGATATCCGGATTTTCGGATATCCGAAAATCGGATATCCGAAATTTCGGATTCGGATAGTAAAATTCCAGATTTTCGGATAATCCGATATCCGAAAATCCAAAAAAAATAATTTTTTTTTTAAATTTTAGTATTGATTCTTTACATAATATTGAGTGTTTATTATTATTCTAATGTATGTTTTTTAGTTTTATCTTATTATTATAGATTTATTAACTAATATTTTTATAAATTTTAGTTTTTTTATATTTTTTAGTCGTTTTGAGTAAAATAATTCCGGATACATTTAGTTTGTAATATATTTATTTTTAATATCTATTTGGATATATGAATTTGTATTTTAGATATTTAAATATTTGATTTAATTTTTTAAAAAAATATGAATTTCGGATATTTTTTCGGATATTCGGATAATCCGATATCCGAATCCGAAATTTCCGATATCCGATTTTCGGATATCCGAAATTTCGGATTCGGATAGCAAAATTTACTATCCGAAATTTCGGATATCCGAAAATTCGGATATCCGAAATTCGGATATCCGGTTATGAACACCCCTACCCACTTGTGCAAGACAACAATTTTGGTTAATTGGCATAAGGTTAGTAGCCAGACACTTAGGTTAACTAAATCATAAGCACTCTTATGTTCTGTGAAATACCGTCAGAACTAATACAAGTTGTTCAAGCCATAATCACAATAATTAATTTATCATATTTGTGAAAATACGATAAATTTTAAAAATTTTCATTATAAGAGAATTATCATCGTGATTCAACCCACTTGTCTCACACATCAACAAAGTGTGTCAAATCGTGAATCCGAATATTATCACGTGTTCAATCACCAATTACATGTAACATAAAACAAGGGGCATGAGCCCTAAATACATGCATTCCAAAAGAATAGGAAGTATTCTAAAAGTTCCCTTCCCAAAAACTATGGGCATGTAGTATGTTCCAAAGGTAGAGGCCAAATAGGGTGCCTCGATGAAATCAGTTAATGTCGAGGTGTGGCCGGACCCTTACCCTTATCAGAGACTGAACAAGGTAACAACTAAAAGGGTCAACATAAAGTTGAGTGAGTTACTATGTTAATAGAACATAATGAACAATGCATGCAAATAAATGATACAACCCATAATCATGTGATTGGATGCTCAATTTAGACATAAAGGCTAGTCCATAATATTTTGTTCAATTTGCTGACTTAGAGCTAGTCCCATAAGTATTGCTTAATTTGATGAGTTAGAGCTAGTTCATTTCTCAATTTGCTGACTTATAGCTAGTCCATTGCTCAATTTGATGACTTAGAGCTAGTATGGTATTCTAAGTGAAAGGATAATCAATAGGATATGAATCAATTCTTCCCCATCATGATATAAGTTCAAAAACATATCCCAATATGATTAAAACATGCAACTATAATTAGGAAACCACATTCAAATCTCGAAAGTGACATGCAATGTCATAACCCCCAACACACAATGTATATTATGAAATATTGATGCTAGAACTCATAGTGGTTTAAATAATTTAAATGTTTGAAGTGGCTAACAACAAATAAGAACTATAACATACATATAAATCTTGTCCATGAGTCTCAAAATTCTCAACAATTTGCTGAGTCATATGGGTCATATCACCGAGTCACCAAGCTTCAGACCCCCACCCAAACCTCAGATCTGGGAACGAATTTGAACCGGCTCGGGCCAATCCGAACTTCGAATCACCCTGGCAATCCGAACTTCGTAACATTCAGTGCCTTAGTCAAAATTTCAAATTCTGATAATCGACTTCTCGAGTCATCAGGACGACTCGCAGAGTCGATCGCAGGTTTGAACTTCTAGACCTATAGGTTTATTATACCCAACCACCAAAACTTAAATACATTATATTTCATCACTTATATATGCGTACCCAACATATATAAGGTAATTTGAACTCATTTTCAACACCAAAAACATACTTAGACACCCGTTTTGATTCTAGGGCTCATTTGAGCCGTAACTTGGGTTCTTGATGTAAATATGTATTTCCCAGAATAACCAGCACTCGTATATGTATATATCACTCAAACATTCAACAAAAAGAATGAATAACTCAATGATTGAAGAATGATGGTGTAATAATGACAAAGCATAATGTTCTCTCAAATATGCGGCGGCTCTGTCCGTGTGAATTCAATTGTCAACTTCTCATTACACAAAACCCTAGGTCACCTTTATGACTAGGGAATAAAAGCAAGTTTCATAGAATTACACTTTGACCCCGTGAACTTTAATAACAAAGAAACTAATTAAACTAAGACTAGAAATAAATTACAAGTAAACAAACTAGTAATATTTATTACAAAATAAACCCACAAGATCGAAATTAAATATCTAACAATCTCCCCCTTTTCGATCATTGTGGAGTAAGTCGGGCATGATCTGTTGATTCACGGAGGCCAAGGATAACGTCGAATCATCTTGTCACTTGCCTGAGATGTAGCCTTTCGTTCAGATATTCTATGCCGCTGAGGATCTCTTAAATCTCCTTGGTTGGGCGTCTAAGTTCCGGATCTGTCTGAGCATCAAATTATTGTATTCTTTTTGCGAATTCGGCTCTGACTAATCTGATAGTTCCATCTGAGTAACAAGGTAGATCCTCGAAGCTCATATATCTTTTTTGGCGTTTTTGATTCAAAAATATAATTCCTGGCTGTCCTCTCAAAATAACTTTATACGTCGGGTTATGATCTAACAGGAAGATGTCTTGCTCAGGGGCTTTTAGACCGACTTTGACCAGCGCACTCTCATTTGCCATCTGAAAGTCCCTTAAGCACATGATAATGGAGCGGCGGTTCATGCTTCGGGTAAGCGTGGAAACAGCGATCATGTGAGACAGACGTTTCTTGATTCTGTGTTTGAATTTTTCGTGCAAAAATTCAATGTCATCCACATTCACATAGTCTAGATCGCTCTTAAACAATTCTTGTACAGTTCCATCTTCTCTTTGAACCTCAAACGCAGGATAGAACACCCGAGCTCTCTTGCAGATGGTGATAGTGAGAAGCTTTTTAATCTTCGACTTTGACCAATATTTGTCCCTTGGCCTTTTCTCCCTGAGCATCATTTGGTTATACTCGGCCTGTTTAGCTTTTGAAACATTCGTAAGCTCCATCAATAAGCGCCTGCTGAACGACCCATGCTTCATCCTGAAAACCATCTTAAACCTTTCTTCAAGGAATGGATTCTGGAACTGCTCGGCCGGAAACTTTTTCAAAAACTCTTTTAGACCTTGAACGGGGGGTTCTTCTATTTCGGCCTTCTGGGCTTCAAGTAGTTTAAAAAATTTTCCCCTTCGTTCTTGCCTAAGTTCTTCTTTTAGTTCCTCTGGCAAAGAATGTACCCCACCTTTTATGTACCATCTTACCCAATATAAGTCGCTTTCGTTGTGGATACCAGGCTCTTCAGGTGTCTCATCAAAAGAATGTACAAGTTTAGCTACTGAGGGCTCTGGTTCCGGGGCTTGAGGTTGGGGTATAGATTGGACTTAGGGAGGACTTTGGCCTCTGGAGGGCTTTGGATTAATGGGGATTCTTTGAGAGTGGAGGGAGCTTGGATAGATGATAGAATCTCTTCTTATGGCACATGGAGCGGCGAGTTTAGGAATTCGAAGGATGAGGAGGATTTTTGTGGTGAATCGGGTTCAGGCTTTGGAATGAGTAAAGGATAGTCTTCATCAATATCAGAGTCTGAAGCAGACACCAATATGATTTCGACCTTTTCATGTATAGGTTCGTACTCTACCATTGCTGACACTGGGTCCAACGGAGCCGGGCCTTCGACCAAGGGCTCGTCTTCTATCTTTTCTTGAGCCCCATACATCTGTTCCCTCGACCTTTGGATATCTGTACCCTGAGATTTGGCTCCCCCTACATTCATTATTGGGTCCTCAGACTGAATTTTTTGTCGCTTCTCCCCCTCATGGCAATCAGGGTCGTCCTGATCGTCATGTTTTCGTTTCTGAGATTCAGCCTGAGGACGACACTGAAGCTCTATTACTGCCGACTCAAGACGGTCCGTACGGGAGTTGAGCTGCTCCTAGACTTGTAGAATTAACCTTGTGAGCGCGTCTATCTTGTCAGAGAGATCAGATACCTGTGCTTGGATTGAACGGGTTCCTGATGGAGGCAGGTCCTCAAAAGCAACACCCTTACCCTTAACGAAGGAAAGAAGGGCGGTATGTCGTTCTTCGGCAGCCTCCTTCTAAGCGTCCAAGTCAGCCCGGGTGACAACTCCAGCAGCACGTAGAGTTGTTTTTAGCATCTCAAGATAAATCTCAGAATGGTCTGAAGTTGACGACATTTGTGATGCAAATTCAGGTCTTCCTTCCATCACTTCTGGCTCCACTGCGGGATGCTCAGATCTGGAAGTTTGTGGAGCTGCCATGAAGGCAGCTCGTTCATCTGTGGACACCACGAAGGCATCGTGCTGAGTGTGTGGGGGTGGGGAGTGAGCTGTGGTCGAATGAACGATGGTCACTGGGGGCGACATGTGTCCGATTTCAACACCACGACCCTCCGAGTGAGAGGGTGATGGAGTATGTGCTAATTCCCCGTGGAATGAAGTAATATCCTTTTGAGAGGATATTAAGTGGGTGGTTGGGGTTGATTCGACCATTGGACTGATGGTCTTATGAGGGGTTGTCCGGCTTATTGGGCTAAGAGCTCCCTCGGATGTTTCCTCGAGCCCTCTCAAGATAGAAACGATCCTTTCAGAATCTGCCGCCTCTGCTTCCTCACCTACTGCTCCCTCTATTTCCTCAACAACCTCCCGCTCACCCATACCAAAGATTGTTGTACTTCTACCTCGTCTCCCTCTGACTCACTCACTCGAGCCTCACCTTCGGATTGGTTAGGCTCAGTCGGTTCTGACTGAGCCTCATCCGGATAAAACTCCCTGATATATTCTCTGACCCTGTTTGTTTGGACTGCTCTTTGTAAACTCAGTTGTAACATCCTCAAATTCAATGACTGTAATTCGGAATTATTTAGACGGATAATATATAATTAAGTTGAATTATGAGCAATTATTATGTATTTGGGATATTTAGAAGTTTGTTACTATTTTAAGAAGTTACGAAGTTTGAGAATTAATAATTATTATTATGGAGTGTTATGAATGATAAAAGCTAGTAATGATAAATTTAAGAATAAATCAGTATTTTATGGAACCGGTTAAGTTGAGGGGTGAAATGTGCAAAAATGATGAAAGTTGAATAAAAAGGCTAAAAGCCATTCATTTTCCATATTTCACTCTCTCTCTACTTTCTCTCTCTAGAAACGCTCTCTACTTCTCTCTAGATTATCTCACAAACCGACCGGCCGATTATCGAGATTTATACGTCATCAGAAAGATCTCAAGGAGTACTATAACAATCTACGGTTGGATTCTTGATTTCGTACGGATTGAGGTAAGAATCGACCCTTTAAGTTAATGTATTTCGGTTTTGAAGAACATAAATTCGAATCTGCTGTTTTTACGTGATTTAGAGCCTGTTTTGCTTGAGTTTTAGCAAGAATATGATAGTGTATGTATAATAGAATCGAAGCTAGGCTCAATGCATGATATATCAGTGATTTTTAGGCTTTGAAATGAAGGATTTAAGTTGTAAAGATGAACAAACTCGAGAATACCAAGAACAAAGTCGAAATGCAAGAACAAAGTCGATTTTTGCACTAAATTCGAGTGTATATTCGAATTTAACACTATGGGATTCGAGTTTAGGTCCCTAAATTCGAATATGGTTCGAATTTACCATATGGGGTTCGAGTTTGTCCTCAAATTCGAAGGAAATTTGAGTTTAACCCCTTAAATTCGAGTTTAATGCCTAAAAGTTGAAAACCCACTCTCTAAACTCGAATATATTGAATGAAATCCATAGACAACACATAAAATAACAAGAGTTATTCAAAGGATAAGGTGTGAACTTGAAATGGGTTCAAACTTAGTTATGGGTCGAATTTAGACATGGACCCGAAATGGGGGAAAATATTGCAAAACTTACAAAACTTGGTCTTATGAATTTAAACGATTTTTGACTCGAGGTATTGTTGCAAATAATTTAACAGGTCCCTTGTGGTGTTGTTTAACCCACAGTGGGGTACTTTGTGGATCCGGTTGAAAGCCCGTGGAGAAATAAGATAAATTGAAGTTTAAAAACGCACCCACTGTGAGTACCTCTGATTTTAACATGTCTGCATCTGCTTTATTTTTGCTTCGCCTGCTGAGGCATGTTGTTTCACTTTCGTTTGACACTCTACTAACTTGCGTATATGTTGATGCACATTCATACTTGTTGCATGTCCGTTTCTTTGTTGTGCATCTTATTGATGGACCTGAGGGTCGCATCTGTACTCCGATGTTACTGTGCTATATGACCAAGAGTTGACACCTCTGTGGTCAGGATAGGCAGTAGGTCATCCCCGATCGTACGTTTGCCTCAGATGGATTGTTTTTCTTATGCCGAGCGTCATCTCGAAGGAGTTGCGGCTCGGGTTTGCGTACTATGTGTACGTGTGGAAGTATACGGTATGCGTTACCGGGGTTACTTCTGGGGGGCATCATAAGGATTTGTGGAATGTGTAAAATCATTGGTATTCACTAAGCATTCGCTTACCCCTCAGTTGTTGACATTTTTACAGGAAAAAGGGAAAAATGCTGCTGGACCTTCTAGCTAGGTCGTCCGTTGAAGTAATTGAAGATATTTGCTACTCGCTCGGTATTTGGTTTATGTGATTATTGCTATGATATGTTTGGGATGATTGAAATAAACTTATGAGTATGTAGACTTAGATTTGGTACCTTGTAGCACCGTAGGGTGTTTGACACTGTTGCGTTCCTTTATTTATATGCTTCCGCACTTAAACTAGGTTATCAGATCATTATTGTAATTGTGTTTGATGATTTATCCTGGGTGTTTTGTAAATGGTGGTTGTTGTGGCAAGGGTGTCACACGAGATGGTATCAGAGCAGTAGTTTGAGATTCAAGTGTCCGTGAGGTCTTGGTCTCAAACATTAGGTGATGATATGTAGTGGTTTAAGTAATGATCTGAACTAAGATAGTATATGATCTAGTGCTTATAGGAAAGTGACTTTCATACGGGACAACATGTGTTGTAATTAACGATGTGATGGGATCACTAAACGATTTATACGTTTTATATTTCAGAACATGTCTGGAGGAGGAATGACGCCACGAGAAACGAGGGAAATGATGCTATCAATGATGGCAGAACAAAACAGAATGATTCAAGACCAATTTCGGGCACGAGATGAGGCCAAAGCCAAAAGAAGAGAAGATAAGAGAAAAGAAAAGAGGAAATATGAAAGGAATTATGTTGTGGATGACATAAACCTTAGGAATAAAGAGAATCATAAAGACAAGGGCAAGGAAAAGATTGATTATGAAACCAGGATAGATGAGAATTACATGAAATATGTAATTAGATCATTCAAGGACTGGCAACCACCAACATTCTCTGGATCTTTGAGAATTGAGGAAGCAGAAATGTGGATTACAATTATGATCTTTAAGGAGATGAATTGTAAGGATGAGTACAAGGTATTTTTGGCTAAGAACCAATTGATTGGACAAGCTAAGGAATGGTGGAATTGTTGGGAAAAAGAATTGGGATCCGAGTTGATTGCTTCCTTTAGTTGGGAACAATTCAAGTTGTTGTTTAGTAGGCAATATGGTGAGTCTGATATCGTACCACATGTTAATCATGAAGAAAGAGCTATTGGAAAGATTTTTAAGTCTGGAAAAGATGAACTAAATGGACTATACTTGAGGTCAAGAACAAATAAACGTGATAGAAGTAAGAGATGTTGCCATTGTAATCAATTTGGACATAAGGCTAACAAATGTCCAATGAAGACCGATACTTGTTATAATTGTGGAAAAGTGGGCCATTTTAGCAGAAATTGCAAATTTCGACCAAAGAATTAGCATGTAATGATATTACATGATGAAACTATGAATGAAAGGTTCAACAAAAGAGATGAGATCTCTGAGATTGTGGTTATAACTTTTGGACGTAAACCCATAGAGTTAGAAGTGTACTTTAAAGATTCCATATGTAATATTTCATTGAAGTTCTATGATGCTGAAGTTTAACATGAAATCGAGTGATATAAAGTTTTATTACTAATATAAGTATAATCATGTTTGTGAATGAGAATATTCGAGTATATAAATAGGCAGTAGATGAATAGCCAAGATGGACTTGGAAGCTTTGAATTGGAAAAGATGTTATAGACTTCTTGGAAATTTATGAATGAGTTTAGAAGTTGTAATAAAGTTTAAATTTGACCATGATGGGCTAAAAGAATTGGAACTAATAGTATTAGTATCCTATGTGATATATTTGAAGGATTGATAACAACTTGTAGTGTTTAACATAAAACAAAGCATCAACTTGTATTAAAAGGAAACAGTAAGGTACATTGTATTGAATATTTTACGCTTACAAAGGTTGTGGCTGAGAACACATGACACGAGCTGTTCATGAGAATTTGATGTAGTTGGAGTCAAAGAGGCTATTTCAATATTTGAAATATGTAAATTTTATAACAGAAAGAAAAGTAATTCAAGAATTTCTGAGAAAGCAAACGAAGGTATGAGAATACGTGACTTGTGTTAATATTGAATGGGATTTGGAATATGCAATGCGAAGTGTAAATTAAGAAAGATATGCGAATTATAATTGATCGGAAGTGGGATATAATACTTAATGAAATGGAGATTTGATTAAACATAAAAAGTTTAAAGAGACTTTGGACACTAGGGAAATTGCTTATACAGCAAAGAAAAGTCTAGTACTACGATTCGGAATCTAAGGAAGATTCGGAGGTGATCATGAGTTCTGTTTGATTTTGGTGTCGATTAATTATTTGTATCTACTGCTTTTGCTCAACAAATGTAAATACCTTAATCTAAGTTGTCTATTGTGATTGATGTTGAAATTGCTAAGTAACACATTAGTTAGCGTAGATCATGTGTATCATGATTGTACTTTAGTGATTGAAGAGGTAGTACTCAATCCTGACTTGATTTCAATAGAGATCGGTGATTTGATACGATAATTAGATAGAACTTATTACATATATGTGATAAGACGCATGTAGTTTGCAATGAAGGAATAATAAAGATAACTGCGCCGAAAGGAGGCGAGAGCTTTATATATATGAGTATTGGAGAAGTGGGGATCAATGTCTAATGATGATTGTTAGGTCTCGAAAGCTGATTGCTTAGGGCTGTGAGTTTTGTTTAGTATATGCTATTGATACCAAGACTGAAGAGAAAACTGTGGCCGATGCGCCTGTTGTCCCAAATGTTTCCATATGTGTTTCTGGAAGACTTGTCTGATGTGCCACTTGAAAGACAAGTGAAATTTTGTGTTGACTTGATCCCTGGAGTTTCTCCAATAGCTTGTTGTTCGTATCGGTATGCATCTACTGAAAGGTAAGAGATGATGAAACAACTTTAGGAGTTATCAGATAAGGGCTTCGTTAGATTGAGTTCTTTGCCATGGGGAGCCTGATATTGTTTATGAAACAAAGGATGTCATAATGAGAATGTGTATAGATTAACATGATTTGAACAAATTGACTATAACAAGTAAGTATTCGCTGCCAGGAATTGATGATTATTGATCAGTTGCAAGGGGTTGGTTATTATTCAAAGATTGATTTATGTTCAGGATATCACTAGTTGAAAGATTTGTAAGAATAAAATACTGAAAATGGATTTCAGGGATAGTTATGAGTTTTACGAGTATTTTGTTATGCCATTTGAGATAGCCAACACCCCAACTGTTTTATGGACATTATGAATAAAGATTTGTATATCAATGTTGGGGGGAAAATCTGTAATCGTAATTATCGATGATATGTTGGTATAAGTTTAAAGTTGAATATGTCAAATCTTGAGTTTTGATTATAATAGATTATATTTTGGGATATGTGATTTCTGGAAGTGGATCTCGGAGGATTCTGCTAAAAAGGGGAGTGATTGAGAATTTGATATTTGTCTCGCAGTATTACAAAAAGTAAGAAGTTTTCTACGATTGGTAGATTGTAGACAACTTGATTAATTCGGTATATTTTATATACGGGCTCAAGAAGGTTATTGCTAGAAAGATTTGCACAGATGTGCATGAGTAAGGTTATCATTATTTCCATGGTATTCTAGAATTGATTATGTCTTATTAGAGGAGTTGTTTCATGTTCAACTTTTGGTTTGCTTTACAAGTAGGATTATGCACTCATATAACTATGAGTACAGCTTACCGACCTCGACAAATGGTCAAAATGAATGAACTATTTTCATATTCGAATACATGATGAGATCATGTATTTTGGATTTAAGTATCAACAAAAAGGAACAAGTTAGCACTATGGTGTATTGGTTCATTTAGAATAACAGAAAAATTAGGAATCTGTTATCTCATTTGGAATTATCTAAGGAAATATCGAAATAGCACTTGGTGTTTTAAGTGGAAAGCTTTATGTAATCTTCACAACTGGTAATGAAGATTGGGATGATTATACCGAATTGGAATTCATGAAAGGTTAGTATATGTAAAGAAGTCGGAGTATATTACAGATATGAAATTAATGAAGTTAAGAAACAAAGACATTAAAATGGTATTGATATGTTGGAAGCATAACAAAGAAGTAAATCACATTTGGGAGACAAAAGTCGATACGTTGAAAAAGTATAAGTATGTATTCGAATCCAAATAAACTTCGAGGACGAAGTTTGAGCGTGGTGGAGCCCATGTTGTAACATCCTCGAATTCAATGACTGTAATTCGGAATTATTTAGACGGATAATTTATAATTAAGTTGAATTATGAGCAATTATTATGTATTTGGGATATTTAAAAGTTTGTTACTATTTTAAGAAGTTACGAAGTTTGAGAATTAATAATTATTATTATGGAGTGTTATGAATGATAAAAGCTAGTAATGATAAATTTAAGAATAAATCATTATTTTATGGAACCGGTTAAGTTGAGCGGTGAAATGTGAAAAATGATGAAAGTTGAATAAAAAGGCTAAAAGCCATTCATTTTCCATATTTCACTCTCTCTACTTTCTCTCTCTAGAAACGCTCTCTACTTCTCTCTAGATTATCTCACAAACCGACCGGCCGATTATCGAGATTTATACGTCATTAGAAAGATCTCGAGGAGTACTACAACAATCTACGGTTGGATTCGTGATTTCGTACGGATTGAGGTAAGAATCGACCCTTTAAGTTAATGTATTTCGGTTTTGAAGAACATAAATTCGAATCTGCTGTATTTACGTGATTTAGAGCCTGTTTTGCTTGAGTTTTAGCAAGAATATGATAGTGTATGTATAATAGAATCGAAGCTAGGCTCAATGCATGATATATCAGTGATTTTTAGGCTTTGAAATGAAGGATTTAAGTTGTAAAGATGAACAAACTCGAGAATACCAAGAACAAAGTCGAAATGCAAGAACAAAGTCGATTTTTGCACTAAATTCTAGTGTATATTCGAATTTAACACTATGGGATTCGAGTTTAGGTCCCTAAATTCGAATTTAGGTCCCTAAATTCGAATATGGTTCGAATTTACCATATGGGGTTCGAGTTTGTCCTCAAATTCGAAGGAAATTCGAGTTTAACCCCTTAAATTCGAGTTTAATGCCTAAAAATTGAAAACCCACTCTCTAAACTCGAATATATTGAATGAAATCCATAGACAACACATAAAATAACAAGAGTTATTCAAAGGATAAGGTGTGAACTTGAAATGGGTTCAAACTTAATTATGGGTCGAATTTAGACATGGACCCGAAATGGGGGAAAATATTGCAAAACTTACAAAACTTGGTCTTATGAATTTAAACGGTTTTTGACTCGAGGTATTGTTGCAACTAATTTAACAGGTCACTTGTGTTGTTGTTTAACCCACAGTGGGGTACTTTGTGGATCCGGTTGAAAGCCCGTGGAGAAATAAGATAAATTGAAGTTTAAAAACGCACCCACTGTGAGTACCTCTGATTTTAACATGTCTGCATCTGCTTTATGTTTGCTTCGCCTGCTGAGGCATGTTGTTTCACTTTCGTTTGACACTCTACTAACTTGCGTATATGTTGATGCACATTCATACTTGTTGCATGTCCGTTTCTTTGTTATCTTATTGATGGACCTGAGGGTCGCATCTGTACTTCGATGTTACTGTGCTATATGACCAAGAGTTGACACCTCTGTGGTCAGGATAGGCAGTAGGTTATCCCCGATCGTACGTTTGCCTCAGATGGATTGTTTTTCTTATGCCGAGCGTCATCTCGAAGGAGTTGCGGCTCGGGTTTGCGTACTATGTGTACGTGTGGAAGTATACGGTATGCGTTACCGAGGTTACTTCTGGGGGGCATCATAAGGATTTGTGGAATGTGTAAATGTTAGGCACAAAAAGGCCTCAGTCAAACCTGTTCTACATCTGAGGAGGAGATTTTATAATCAAACCTGTTGATGCATTTGAAGGTTGAATTTAAGGCCTGTTATATGCCTTATTGAACCTGAAAATGATTTGCAATATCAGTCTAAAGCTGTTCTATATGTTGCATGTGTTGCAACTAAGACAGTTTGTCCAAGCTGCTCTGTCTGCTGAACAGGCTGGACATAAACTGTCTACGCTGCTCTACACTGTTGAGCAGCTTGGGCATTTTTAAAGTGTTCTGTTCTTTGTGAACAGAACCTGTTCTTTGTGAACAGGCTAAACACTTTATGGAATTTGTTTCCAAGTCATCATGTATTGTTTTTGACTACAAGATCAGTTTACAAAGTCGAAGACAAAGTGGAAAACAGAACTGCTCAGCCTGCCCACGCTGTTCTGTAACATGAAGACAAAAGGATATTTGAAAAAGGGTGACAGACCTTTTTCTTATATCAAAATAGGCCTTTACAGGGAAGAAAGACGCAAAGTTGACATTCCTAAATTAGTTAAAGGCAATGCAACAGTAGACAAAGTAAAAAGACAAAAGTTCTGCACATATGAAGACAAGTCTGCTTTTCAGAAAAGTGCAGAAAAGGTTATGTTGTCTTTTCAACAAGACTTTTCCTTTTCATTCTGTCCAATGAAGATGTTTCTCTGAGATCCTCTAAGTGAGTATAAAAGGAAGCTTCTAAGGTCAGAAAGAATGTGAAGAAAGCTAAGTGCTTAAACCAAGAGTGAACGTGCAAGTGTGATCTTCATGCATGCAAGTCTTCTGTAAACCAGCATCTGTGTGATTAAGCTGTTTTACCTAAGCTGTTCCTTAAGTCTTGTAAACACAGTGAGTGCTTCTTAGTGAGTGTATTCATTGTATACTAGTTCGAGTCTGTCTTAGACTAGTAAGCATACTGTTGTATCTGTCATCTCAGCTTGAACTCTTCCGCATTCAAGCTTGTTTGTAATTAACAAATTGTTGATAATACATACAAACATTGAGAAAAGAGTGTGTAGTTTTTTTTTGCTGTATTCACCCCCCCTCTACAGCTTATAACTATATACTTTGGGAACCTCTCGGGACCTACAGTAAAATCATTGGTATTCACTAAGCATTCGCTTACCCCTCAGTTGTTGACATTTTTACAGGAAAAAGGGAAAAATGCTGCTGGACCTTCTAGCTAGGTCGTCCGTTGAAGTAATTGAAGATATTTGCTACTCGCTCGGTATTTGGTTTATGTGATTATTGCTATGATATGTTTGGGATGATTGAAATAAACTTATGAGTATGTAGACTTAGATTTGGTACCTTGTAGCACCGTAGGGTGTTTGACACTGTTGCGTTACTTTATTTATATGCTTCCGCACTTAAACTAGGTTATCAGATCATTATTGTAATTGTGTTTGATGATTTATCCTGGGTGTTTTGTAAATGGTGGTTGTTGTGGCAAGGGTGTCACATCAGTCTTCATTTTGTCAGCCGCAACTTCATCTCAAAATTTCTCATGCTTTTTTTGTTGGACAGTCTCGATTTGATCTTTGAAATGAACTCTACCATGAGTCTCTTATCATAAGCATTAAGAGCTCCTCTCTTTGTTTTCCTATTCTGATCAGCATCCAACTTGCCTTTCAACCCACTCATAACCTTCTGAAGGGTTCCATCGCAAAACTTGTTTAGTTCAATACTTCTCATTGCTCTCAGCTTTTGATCTTTAGCTCTGTACATAATAGCTGGATGCTTCACCATTATCACTTGATATTCTTTTAACTCCCTATCAAACTTGATTGCTCTATTAGGTGGAGTGACATTGATCTTTCGCATACCTCTTTGAACACCTATCTGAAAGTCTTGCACTGACATAAGCACAAGTTTAATGTGCATAAAATGAAACAAAGTCTTCAGAGCAAACCTACAATGTTCAATCCGTTTGTTTCAACAAAGTTCATCAAACAAGTCTTCAATATCAACCAAGTGCATCCAAAACATGTCGGATTTAGTAAATGTGTAAGTATTTCCATCTGATCTTGTTACCGTGCAAGTAGGATAAAATACCTTTAAAAACCGATCCTTTTCTATCTTGATCAGATCAACAATCGGAAATTCACTGCTGACCTTTTCAGCACTTTGGACTTTATTCTAAAGGAAACTTGCATAGTTAGCTAAATTTGGTCTATTTGGCTCTAAAACTCTGAGTAGCTTCAGGAAAGTGCACGGAGCTTGTTTTTTACAAAACATCTTCTTTTCAAGATAATCTTCAAGATATGACAATTTGTTCCTTTTTCTTGTATACTCAGCTGATTTCTTTGATGAAAGCTCTAATCCCTTTTTCTTTTTCTTTCTCACTTCTTCCTCATTCAGAATAAACAACATGTCATTAATCTCCCTTTGTACAATCCTTTGAGCTTCAAACCTTAATTGATGTTGTCTTTGAGATTCATCCGCTAAGACATATTCGTTAAAGAACCTATCCATTATCTCAATTTCATTAAGTTCTTTAACAACAGGAGGGATAAAACTCTCCACATGAAATGGATCAAAATCTTCTTCTTTAACTTGTACCATAACCTCAGGCTTTTCAACCGCCGGTACAGGTATATCATCTTTTAGTATTTCCTGAACCAATACTTCTTTTTCTTCTAACCTTTCAGCTCTTACTGCAATATCAGTCAATTCAATGACATCATCATCATCATACTCTTCAATTTCCACCAATTTCTCTGCATCCTCAATCATCAGAATTTTTTCATGAACTTCATCTTCGGAGTCTTCATATTCAGCAAAATTATAAAACTCTGACTGAATGCTCAATGGAACAGGAACATCTTCATAAAGAATCAATTCCTGTCCACCTTAAGTATCAGCAGGTTCCTTAGAGCTTCCGGCTTCTCCTTTCTCTTGAGCTTCAGCCTCTTTCTCCGGATACGTGATCATTAATAAACCGGTTGTTGTCTCATCAAGCTTCCTCCTCTTCTCCCCCTCATGAGGAGCATCATCAGAGTCTTCGTCATGCTTACGCTTAGGAGTTGAAGCTTGAGTCTTACAAGTTTGTTCTACCGAGGAAACACATTCAGACAAATTACCCAAGGTTGTTATTACTGTACTTTCCAACCCCATCATGCGTTCTCGCATCTCATCAAACTGTTCAAACACAAAGTCTCCTAGCTCTTTAATGGCTGCATTTGGATCTTTTTGCTGCACTGTTTCTTCAGCTCCAGACATGCCCTTTAAAAATTTGTGAATATTAGTCATCTGAGACATGAATTCTGATAGTTGAGCCGTCAAATGACTGTTCAATCCTGCAACTGCGGCATTCAAAGCTTGATTTAACGAAGATTCGGTAACAAAAGGGGAAAGGTTAACCGCTGGGTCACTTAGACTTCCAGTTGTCACGACAGTTGAACTTGTATAAAGAACATCTGCGTGGCCAGTGCTCAGAGTTGGCAGTGACGTAGCTCTGACTGGACTTCCAACCTCTTCAAGTGACGGAGCAACAAATGCTTCCGTTACTGAGGTTGTTCCGGCAGTGACACAGAGTTCAGTTGCACTCACTTCAACACATGAAGTGGACTCAAGTGTCCTAACGTGTATATGTTATAGACTTTGTGCATCAAAAGAAGTCGTACACCCGGGCAGATGTGTACTTGTTTCAATATCCATCAAATCCAAAGGATTTTCGGATAGCATATGTGCTTCATCCCATTGAACAATTGAAACAGTCTCCTGTTGGGAGGAGACTGAGTGGCCGGAGGGGTGTGCAGGCGTCAGTGGGATGCTCCCTGTTGGGAGCTAACAACAAATGTGGTTCGATCCCGACTTTCTGGGCTGGGTACATCCCTCAAACACTCCCTAGCAATTTCTACTATATCAATCAACTTTGCACCTCCCTCATTATGATCATTTCCTCCTTCATCATCATCATCATCCTCTCCTTCTGCAACTCCCTCATGAATATTTGACAGAGTTCTTTTTGAATCGGAGCTGCTAGCTTCTCTCTCACCACCCTCACTTGAACTTCTGTTCCCTCACTCACTATTTGGCTTCCCTGAACTTCAGCCCCATGCTGATTTTCCTCCTCTCCTACAACTCCCTGGTTAAGAGAACCCGGTTCTTGAGTCTCTATAGGAGCATGATCTATACGATACAACCTCACATTCTCGCTTTCTGGATCAACAAACTTTAACAATGCTTCAGGAATTGTCATTATGTTGGCGTTTGGTGAATCGGTAACATCATGTAAGCTCATCATGACATAATCTGGGCATCGTTGAGAATTTGATCGTTTAGGAATATTTTCATTTGCCCTTAAGATGCCTCTGATCAGAATTTGGATGAATCGTTGAAGAGGGACAAATTTCCTTGATCTATTCGTCGTCTTTGCTAGCACAACTTCCTTTAGATCCTCCCAAATACATTGCGTGTAGTCGTAATGCTTGTTGAACGCAATTCCATGAAATATTCTTAGACAGTGTATGCTACATCTATCAATCCCGATGTGCTTTGACGTCATGCATCCTTTGATGATGCCAAAAAGTGTATACCATTCGCCCTTGAGCCCATTTCTATGGAACTTAGAACTCTTCGGTAATGGTTTTGAATACCCCAGACATATTAGATCATGTACTAATTCTTCGTCTGAAACGAAGTCTTCAAAATCAGCTAACTCAGGGAAATTCACTGTATCGATTCGACGAGGAAGAAACAGATTATGCCTCAATCTGGCTAAGGTAATTTTGGTTTTGAAATGATCGATGGTAAACTTAAAATGATGGTTACCATCAGCTGGAACAAATTTCACAGTATGCCAGAACTGTTGAAGATAGACCTGAGGAATCGAGGGTTTGTATTGTAGAAGATATCCTAAAGGATGACCTTTTAGGATGTCGACAATAATCGGGTGGCTTACTTTTATGTCTTTGGTGTCAAGGCGATAGTTGTTATCACGAAATGGTAGGCGGTATTTTGGTTTGACAAGTTGATTGTCTGGAATGAGGGTAGAAGGTGTAGGTCGGGTGACTGATGCGGATTTTACTGTCTTAGAGACAAGGGTGTGATTTGATGAGGAATGTGAATCAGAGGAGTTTGAGGGTTGGGATTGAGCTTGTGATGCCATTTGAAACCTGTGAAAGGTAATAAACATGTTAGACTCAACAGATGATCAAATGAAATCCTGCAAATAGAAAAATAAAACATTTTGCTAGAAATTATAAAAATATTTGTGTTCTGTTTAAAGCATCAGGATTCCAGACAATAATGTTAAATATTATTGTTAGGATTCCAAAGTCAATTAGAAAAACACAGATTTAAAAAATTTCTCGAAAAATGTGAAATTTTTCTTAAAAATTTAAATTCCCAACACTTAGAAACTTTTGCACAAATTTTGAGTATAAAACTCGGGTGATATGTAAAGATTCTCTAATAATGAATTACCCAACTCGATATAGACAAGTATAGAACTCGACTGATTAAGACTTTTCTCGAATGTACCTAAGTACCAACTCGAATGACACTAAAAACCAACTCGATTAAAACTGATGTGTTCTCGAACAATATGCAACTCAACTCGAATGAACTTGAGAGTGTTCTCGAATGAAAGTAAACATTGAGACTTTGAATGAAAAGTTCCTAAGTCCTTTTCTCTACTCAACTCGAACAGTAAAAAGAGTTTCTCGAACTAACTTGAAGTTCAACTCGATGGACACATTAGTAGACTCGATTGTAATTCCTTTGATTTCAATCAACAATCAAGCATAAACGATTAAGAACAAGATCAGAAACACTTACTGAATGATTTGATTATAGTCAAAAGATTACAGAGAAGGAATTAATTGGAAACGTGCACTGTAACCCTAAAATGTTTCTCCACAATTTCCGTGCCAAAGTAATTACAATGTCAGATCTGAATTCTACAAAAGACAAAACACCAATTTATATTTAATTACAACTTTGATCTATTTAAACTTTATACCCTAGACTTATTTATTTCATCAACCAATATAAGTTCTAACAATACGTCAGCCTTTGGTCTTTCATGGATATCGTCATCATTATCCATCGCGTACTGAATTATCAGCTGAAGAAACCTCTGAAGAGGTATGTATTTGCGTCCTCGCTTGGTTCCTCTCTCCAGATTGACACTTTTTAACTCTTCAAATAGGAATGCAACATAATCATAGTGACGATCATAAGCAAATGCTGCAAACATGGAAAGTACTTGAATTGATGTGGAGTCATGACAAGAATGTTCCGCGGTGAAACATTTGTTGATGATGTCGAAGAGAACTCTCCAATGAGCTTGAAGATTCTTCATTCGGAAATCTGATGGCTTTGTGAGAGGGCCATCATATCCCAGAGCTTTGATTTTTTCCAGGGTTTCCAATAGAGAAGGGATTGGGGCAAAAGCAAGTCGTGTTATAGAATAGGCTTTAGCTGGTAGGCGGAGAATGTGGCGGATGGCAGCTGTTGTGAGTTTGACTGGAACGCAGTCGATGGTAGAGCTGAAGTAGGGTTCAGGATCAGACACATATGTGAGATGATGCGAGAACTGTTGGAGGTAGATTTGGGGTATGGATATGGCGGTGGATAGGGAGTAATATAGTGGGTGGTTTTTGAGAATATCAAATGAGATATTCTCAGCTTCACGGCGTAGGGTGGATACGTCAAGTTGCCAGTTGTGGGTGAAGAACTCGATGAATTGTGATTGAGGT
Organism: Centrapalus pauciflorus; assembly: GCA_020465985.1. Taxonomy (NCBI): domain Eukaryota; kingdom Viridiplantae; phylum Streptophyta; class Magnoliopsida; order Asterales; family Asteraceae; genus Centrapalus; species Centrapalus pauciflorus. Next base: position 341,189 of record JAANYP010002385.1, on the reverse strand, counting down.
AGAATGGACTCTACTGGGAGTTGGGCATTATTGTTAGGGATGGGTGAACGAGGCCTGGTTAGAATGACAGCGGGTTCCATGAGTCCTGTAGAAATGCATCAGAGTTAGAATAGAAGACTTAACAGAATAAGGCATTGATACTAAGTCTGGGATAAGTGTGAAATAGAAACTATCTGTTCTGTTTAAAGCATCGGGTCTTTATCAGTAGAATGAGAATTCTACTGAATAAAGTCCAAAGTCAATCGTTAAGAGACCAATGTTAGAAAAGACATTTTCACTCAAAAACTGATCCCAACTCTAACCAATGGTGCAAAGGACTGGAAATATTTTTGGATTTTTGATTTTGATAAAAATGAAAAAATGAAATATTTCAGATGAGCCGTATTTCGGATGAACAGTGATTCGAATTCGGTTCAGTCTGAAATTCGAATGATAATGCATGGAAAGGTATGGAAGGGGACCGAATTCGGATAAGGACCGAATTCAGATGGAGACCGAATTCGGATGCACAGTGAATGAAAATGGAAAGTTAGAAAAATAAATCAAAATTTGTACAATGCTGATATGGACCGAATTGGGATACATAGTGAATGAATGGAAAGGTATGGAAGGGGACCGAATTCGGATGGGGACCGAATTCAGATGGAGACCGAATTCGGATGCACAGTGAATGAAAATGTAAAAGTTAGAAATATAAATGAAAATTTGAACAATGCTGATATGGGCCGAATTCGGATACACAGTGGTCCGGATTCGGATGAATAGTGGTCGGAAGTCGGATGCACAGTGGTCCGAATTCGGATGAAGGGCGGGTCGGGTCGGGAGAGAGGATCCGCGCCAAAAATGAGGAACTGGGCTAACCGGTTCAAAACTTTAAAACAAAATTGGGCCAATCCTACACTTAAAAAAAATTTACCAAAGGAAATAAAACTATGAAATAAGCCCAAAAAAACTCTTTTTGAATTTTGCAGAATTTTCTTTGAACAACAAAATAAGTAAAGAAAATATTTTTGTGATTTTCTTTATAGAATTAATTTAGACAAAAGCAAAATAGGAAATAAAAAATATTTTTGGCTTTTTGATATATTTAAAAACACATAACATCTTTTTTGTGATTTTTTGACATATTTTATTAAACCTAAAATTTAATAATTAAATAACCGAATACTTAAAATTATAGAGACGTTAAAAACAACAAAATATATAAACTAACATCCTAATTATACTTCCCCTCAGATAAACACCTATCCTTTTTCCTTTCTTTTTCAGATAAAGTTCTTGAACCTTTTAAGACTTTTAAGATACAGACAAACCTGCATAAGTTTGCGTCCCACTCAGTGGTGAACAATTCATATAGCAATTTGCCAGGATCATTAATTATTAAAGATATACATAGATAAGGAAATATTGAAATTTAATTTTTTGACACACCCTTTAAATTTAAATAACAGATTTTTTCTAAAATAAAGGAATTTCAAACATGAATGTTTGAAATAGAATTATTTTAGACAATGTCTGATATTTAACTAGAAGGTGGATTCAACATACCGACATGTGATACTAAAAACTGAAAACGAGGTTCGTCTAAAGCTTTAGTAAAAATATCAGCAATTTGATATTCCGTGCCTACAAAATATAACTCAATTGTTCCTTTTTCTACTTGATCTTTAATAAAATGATACCTGATATCTATATGTTTCGTTCGTGAGTGTTGCACGGGATTGCAAGAGATAGCAATCACACTTCGAGAATCGCAGTAGAATCCATAATCACGTAATTGTGTTCTCATCCACAGCACTTGAGCGCAACAACTTGCAACTGCTACAAACTCAACTTCAACTGTGGATGTTGAAACATAATTCTGCTTTTTGGAGGACCAACTCACCGGTCTGTCTCCCAAGAACTGTATTCCGCCTGATGTGCTTATCCTGTCAACTCTATAACCTGCAAAATCAGCATCTGAAAAGGCAGTAATATCAAAGTCGGTTCCCTTTGGATACCAGAGACCAAGATTGGGTGTACCCATAAGATAACAAAAAATGCGTTTTACCGCAGTTAGGTCATAGGTGTGATTCTTTTGGGTCGGCTTGAAAATGAGCATAAAGACATCACCAATGATTTGATCGGTTCACTACTACAAATTGAAGCTAATGCAACATTTTTGATGCAACACATTTAAAAATTGTTTCTTTTTTATTTAAGTTCGCTCTAAAGCAACATATTGACGATAAATGTTGCATATAATGATTTAATGCAACATTTTTTTAAAGTGTTGTCATTTTTACTAAAAAAATGCAACAATTTTATAAAGTGTTGCAATTTTAAGTTGTTTAAAGTGTTGCATATTTCAGTAAAAAAATGCAACACATTTATAGAGTGTTGCATTTATAATGAAAAAAATGCAACACATTTTTAAAAACATATAACATTTTTTTAAGTGTTGCATTAAAAGTGTACATTTTTACCCTTCAAGTATATAAATATTACATTTGTGTCTATAGTATATATGTAATGCAACCCATTTAACCCTAGAAAAATCCTGCTCATTTCCACAAGACCACAACAACGGCGTCTGTGAACTTGTGAAGTATGAACTGTGAGTCGTGAGTCTCGTGACCAACAGAGTAACAACCTATCGATCTCCTTCTCCAGTCGGTGCTATCGTCGACCTCCTTCCCACGGCGGTCCTCCTTCCGCTGCCAATATCTCATTTCTCTCTCGCCTCTGATGTGGCACCTTTGATACCCATCATCAGTTCCCTTCGGCACCGGCTTCATCTCCGTCTCCGATTGCACCTTCTGCTATCGCTCCGACCTTGCCTTCTACTCCAGCTCCGACTGCGCCTTCCACCTCCACTAATCAAAACCTAGAAGAATGATCTCTATTTTCAGGTAAAACCCCTTCCCTTCTGTAACATCCCTAATTTTCAATTACTTGTAATCGACAAATTAATACTCAGTTTAATGCGATAATGGATGATTATGTCAATTTAAGGAAATTGCGATCACAATTTAAAAATAAGAAAAGATGAGGAGAAATCCTCATGGTGGTATTTTGAGCGAGCATAACAATGAGAAACCGATCAGGACAATTAAATTCGGTATAAATAAGAAAAATACGAAGTTGAGGGGTGTAATGTGCAAATAGGTCAAAATGTCAAATAAAAGAAGGAAAGTCGTTCATTTTTCAAAAACTCACTTTCTCTCTCTACTCTCTCTCGATCTCTCTCTTCTTCTCTATAAGAACCCACAATTTCATCATCAAAAATCTAAGATTTGTTGGATTCAAGTGCTAGAAATCTGAAAACAAGCTAATTGGAAGGAACTATAATCAAAACAACAAACGATTTGAGGTAAGATTCACTCAAACTTGCAATTTTTGGAGCTTTTGGTTCGGTTTTCATATAAACCGATTCATAGGATTTTGATTCTAAATGCTAATGCATGTTGAATCTTGTTATGGAAATGTTAAAATCGAGTATAATGTTACATACTAAATTTCAGATTCAGATTCGCATTCTAAGTATGATTTTGAGGTTAGTGTGTGTTTTAGTGTGTGTGTGTGTTCATCGACATTGGATGAAAAATGGACACAAATGGGTTAATTTGGTATATTAAGTGTTATGTTATAAGTTAAAAGGGTACATTAACTTCATATTTGCAATTATACATACAGAAACATCGAAAAATGGTAAGAAAGTATTTTCTGGAAATTGTTGAAAAATAATTAAGTAAAAACTCGGACCTGATGAACTCGATTCGGACCATCCGAAATTCGGGTCGATCCAAATCCGGATCCATTCGAGTTCAGATCAATGTCCCAATTCGGACCAACAGTCATTCCGGACAATTACCCTATTTCGGACCTTGCCCAATTCGGATCAACCCCCTATTTCGGACCAATAAATATTTCGGACCATCCGAATTTTTAGATCCAATTACACTTAATTTTGAGAATTTAAGTTTTAATCAATTACTGACATAAATTTACTATTACACTGACTTGACAGATCATTGTGGTGTTATCTAACACACATTGATTCAGAGGCAAATTACACTGTACAAACCACTGTGAGTAATAGATTATCATTCTAACATTTATTGTCTTTGCATTCACGTTTACATATTCAATGGCAAGTTCACATTGTTCATATACATCAATTGGCACTCATGAATGATTTGTTGTTATGATGCACACTCGTACTAGACATGTTACACACATGTTGGCAGCGTTCGTTTGAAAGTGCATCTATTTACTTCATGCTTGCACTGCATGATCATTACTTCACAATCTGATGCGACCTGGACTGGGGCTGACAGCAGGCCACTGTCGGGCTAATCATCCCACTCGTTATCTTGGTCAGGTTCGGCACATCCCCGATCAGCATTTGAACTGCCAACCCCATGCTTGCACTGCATGGTTTTTCACATACGACGATGCTTACACTGCCTGTTTACACACTATGCTTGTAAAGAAATAATTGTTGAATGTATAATCTGTTATCTCACTAAGCAAATTAGCTTACTGTTGACTCACAATGTTTTCAGGCAAAGGCAAAGGTGTAGATGGACCTTCTACTTAAGCATTTCTGTTCAATATCCCGTAGACTTTAGAAGCTATTGGTACTCGGATGTTTGTAGCTTTGGGCTGGTTTTCGATACTTTTAAAACAATTATGTTGATGTAATAGTTAGACTTTATCACTGTAGACAAATACATTACTTGCTTTATTGTGGAACTACTTAAATATGATTTAAGTATTTAATTTTATTATCTTTAAGTATTTAATTTTATTATCATGATATTCATTGGGTTGTGTCTTGATCCTGGTGATTCTAATTATACTATCAAAATATGAGGACGTCATAGTTTGGTATCAGAGCATTAGTTTGAGGTTTCAAGTGTCACGAGGATTTGGACTCAAACTTAGGGTATGATAATAGAATGGACTCCAAGGAAATGATCCGAACTAAGATAGGATTGACATGCACACGGGGACAAACTAAAGGGTAACTGCAAACACTTAGGATTTACAAATAAATGTTCTAAATATAAATTCTTATATTTCAGAACATGTCAGGAGACGATATGACTCCTCGACAGATGCTCCAGATGATGCAAGCTCTTATGGAACAGATTATTGAATTACAATCCAAAAGAATGGCTGAGCAGGCTCAGTCATTTGCGGACCAATTAAGGGCCAGAGATGAGGCCGAAGCGAAGCGTAAAGCGGATAAAAGAAAGAACAAGGAACAACAACAAGACGATCAAGAGGAAAGACAAGGAGACACTGGGTCTTCTAACAAGGCCAGAGGGTGTAGGTTTAAGGACTTCAAAAGTAACGGAGCTGTTACTTTTGATATGACTGGAGATGTTGTCACAGCATTGGAGTGGATCACCACCACTGAACAAACTTTCAGAATCAGCGACTGCGCTGAAAAGGATATGGTCCGGTTTGCAACCGCAATGTTTGCAAAGGACACAGTTATGTGGTGGGATGTAATGACACATGTGTTGACGATGGAGATAGTGTCATACATGTCCTGGAGCGAGTATATGGAAGTATTCTCTCAGCAGTACTGTCCGACCGACGAGAAGCGACGTCTCGAGGCGAAATTTCTGAATCTAACCCAAGCAACAAACACGGTTACACAATACGACGTCGAGTGCACCCCGTTTGAGCTTGTTCGCACCCCATCAAGTCTAAACGGAAGAAAGAAAGATAGCCTGGTTTGAGGCCGGTTTAGATTATGAGATACGCCGAACCATGAGGGGGGTTCGGTAGACAACTTTTGCTGGTTTACTGGAGGCTGCTCGAAATGTGGAGCAGATTGTATTGTTATCAGGATATGTCATCGGTTCAACCGCCAAAGTACCGACTCAACCGTCGCCGCCAAAAAGGCAGCGGGAGTCTGGATCATCACGATCTTCTCTTCAATCCCATCAACCATCTTCTTCGCCCAAAAAGGGAAAGGCCTTTTCGGCCAGTTCAGAAATGAGAGACTGCAGGAGATCAGGAAGGCGCACTCTGGGGAGTGCAAGACTCAAGACATGTATTGCTTCTGTTGTGGGCAGAAGGGCCATCACTGGGAGCATTGTCCTTGAAAAGACGATGCGTGTTACAACTACCACAGACTTAGGCATTTTGCAAGGGACTGCCCGAAACCTCCACGAGATCAGAGCGTTCAGCAATCAACGAAAAGATCTTCTGCAGCTTCCACTGATCGCAGGGATAAATCTCAAAGGGCTCCAACAAAGGCATTCCAAATCACAGCTGAAGGAGAAAAAGATGACCCGGAGGTGGTCACTGGTACATTCTTTGTAAACTTAATTCCCGCACGCATCTTGTTTGATTCCGGTGCCAACCGTTCGTTTGTCTCCACTTTATTTGCTCGTCACTTTAATATGCATACTTCCAAACTGCAATTTGTACTTGATATTGAGACTGCTAGGAACATGTTAGTTAAGGCGGACAAGGTATATAGGAATTGCACATTACTTGTAGAAGATGTATTATTCAACATAGATCTAATTCCCAAGGAGTTCGGGGAATTTGATGTTATAGTAGGTATGGACTGGTTGGTTCATAACGAGGCCTAGATTGTTTGCAAGAAAAGAATGATCAAGATTACCACTCCCGAGGGCCGAGACATTTGTAATTACGGGGATAGGTACAAAGGCGACTTATGCCTCATTTCAATTCCAAAAGCCCGAAACACGTTGCTAAGGGTTGTTCAGCTTACTTAGCCTATGCTGTTGATGCAAAGGCTGAAGTTCAATCTCTCTCTGCCATTCCTGTTGTTTCTGAGTTTCCAGATGTCTTTCAAGAAGATATCTCGGGATTGCCCCCTGATCGTCAAGTGGAATTCCGCATTGATCTTGTTCTCGGAGCTGCTCCAATAGCAAAGGCTCCCTATCGCTTAGCTCCTGCAGAACTGCAGGAAATGATGAAACAGTTACAGGTGCTACTTGACCAAGCTTTTATCTGCCCAAGTTCATCTCCTTGGGGCGCTACTGTTCTGTTTGTCTAGAAGAAGGATGACACATTGCGTATGTGCATCGACTACAGAGAACTCAATAAAGTCACAATAAAAAACAAATACTCGTTGCCCCGGATTGATGATCTCTTCGACCAGTTACAAGGCGCAAGTTACTTTTTGAAGATTGATCTTCGTTCGGGTTATCAACAGCTTAAAGTGCATCCAGAGGACATTCCTAAAACGGCTTTCAGAACTCGTTACGGACACTATGAGTTACTGGTGATTCCGTTTGGTCTTACAAATGCGCCGGCTGCTTTCATGGATCTCATGAACAGAGTTTGTCGGCCAATGCTCGACAAATCTGTCATCGTGCTCATGCTACACATCTGCGAGAATTGCTAGAGTTGCTGCACAAAGCGCGACTTATGGCAAATTCTCGAAATGTGAATTCTGGTTGAGGCAAGGACGTCTCAACATTCCAAACAAGTTTCATGATCCTTATACTCAATTATAAACTCTTCTATTAACTTGTACCTTCTCAACATTGAATTCAGATCCAATTCTTGGGGCACGTGATATCTGGTGTTGGGATTGCTGTTGATCCTGCAAAGATCGAAGCTACCCAGAACTGGGAATCACCTCGCAACGCCTCCGAGATTCGTAGTTTTCTGGGATTGGCTGGTTATTACCGCCGATTCATCAAAGATTTTTCAAAGATCGTTGTTCCGCTTACTAAGCTAACTCGCAAGAATGCAACTTTCTTTTGGAAAGAAGAACAACAAGTGGCCTTAGATAATTTAATGAAGTTGCTAAGTGAAGCACCAGTTTTAGCCCTGCCTGAAGGGAACGAGGACTTTGTTGTCTATACAGATGCATCAGGAATGGGTTTCGGAGCAGTGCTGATGCAAACAGGAAATGTCATAGAATACGCTTCTAGATAGCTTAAACCGCACGAGAAAGACTACTCTACACATGATCAAGAGCTGACTGCTGTGACTTTCTCTCTCAAACTAAGGAGGCACTATTTGTACGGAACCAAGTGTCAGCTCTACACCGACCATAAAAGTTTAAACTATATCAGTCAGAAGGACTTGAATATGAGGCAGAGAAGGTCCATGAAGCTGATAAAAGATTACGACTGCGAGATCTTATACCATCCAGGGAAAGCCAACGTAGTGGCTGATGCTCTAAGCAGAAAAGCTTACTGCAAGGCGTATTGTTATGCCCTGACTTCCACGATACTGACATCAACAATCATAGATGATGTAAGAGCTGCTCAACTGCAGGCTCTAAAAGAGGAGAATGTAAACGATGAGAACATCAGAATTCAGTTGCCAATAATGCAAGACGATGGAACTGGACTCAAAGGTATTTACGGCAGACTATGGGTTCCTAAGTTCGGGAACATGCGAGAAGTAATTCTTGAAGAAGCTCACCAATCCAAATTCTCAATTCACCTTAGAAGCAAAAAAATGTACAACGACCTGAAAGCAAATTTCTGGTGGCCAGGGTTGGAAAGAGATGTTGGTCAATTTGTGGAGAAGTGCAGAACTTGTAGATTAGTCAAAGCAGAACACCAGCAACCCTATGGTAGTATGCAACCTCTTCCTATCCCGGAATGGAAGTGGGACCATATTACTATGGATTCCATAACAAAGCTGCCCAAGACACGTCTTCAACATGATGCCATTTGGGTCATTGTTGACCGATTAACAAAATCTGCTCACTTCATTCTCATCCGAGAAACATATTCACTGGACCATCTTGCCCAGATCTACTTGAATGAAATCGTCATCAGGCATGGTGTGCCTAAGTCTATTGTCTCTGACCGAGATAGTAGATTTACTTCCAACTTCTGGGCTGCTCTACAAAACGGTCTTGGTACTCGTATCACAATGAGTACTGCTTACAGACCTCAATCTGACGGGCAAAGTGAAAGAACTATTCTGACTCTAGAAGACATGCTCAGAGCCTGTGTCATGGATTTGGGTGGTAACTGGGACGATCACCTCCCATTGGTTGAATTCTCCTACAACAACAGTTACCATTCCACAATCAAATTGGCACCATTCGAGTTCCTGTACGGAAGGAAATGTAGGACTCCACCCTGTTGGAGGGAAACAGGAGAAACTCCAATAGCTGGGCCAGCCTTACTGCAGGATACAAACGAAAAGATCCAGCTCATTCGACAGTACATGAAAACGGCGCAAAATCGACAAAAGAACTATCACGATCACCGTCACAAAGCGATAGAATTTCAGAAGAATGATTGGGTCTACTTAAAGGTTTCTCCGATGAAAGGTGTCACAAGATTCATAAAGCGAGGAAAGCTATCTCCTCGATTTGTAGGACCCTTTCGCATCATTGAAAAAGTTGGGAATTAGTCCTATCATTTGGACTTGCCGGAGGAATTGTCAGGTGTTCACATGGTCTTTCACATTGGATACTTAAGAAAGAGTCTGGTGCCCGAAAGGGAACCATGGACTGATCATTCAGAGATAAAAGTTGACTAATGACTAAGGTTCGTTGATGAGCAGGAGTGTATTCTAGAAACAAAAGTCAAAAAGCAACGAAACAAAGAGATCAAAGTGGTGCTGGTCAAGTGGAAGCATCATAGGGGAGCTAATCACACTTGGGAATCAGAAGAAGACATGAAGACTAAGTACCCAAGTCTGTTTAGCGCAGCATGACTTCACGGACGAAGTATAGGCGTGGGGTAGCCCATGCTGTAACATCCCTATTTTTCAATTACATATAATCGACAAATTAATACTCAGTTTAATGCGATAATGGATTATTATGTCAATTTATGCAAATTGCCATCACAATTTAAAAATACGAAAAGATGAGGAGAAATCCTCCAGGTCGTCTTTTGAGCGAGCATAACAATGAGAAACCGACCCGGACAATTAAAATCGGTATAAATAAGAAAAATACGAAGTTAAGGGGTGTAATGTGCAAATAGGTCAAAATGTCAAATAAAAGAAGGAAAGTCCTTCATTTTTCAAAAACTCACTTTCTCTCTCTACTCTCTCTTCTTCTCTCTAAGAACCCACAATTTCATCATAAAAAAATCCGAGATTTGTTGGATTCAAGTGCAAGATATCTAAAAACAAGCTAATTGGAAGGAACTATAATCAATACAACAAACGATTTGAGGTAAGATTCACTCAAACTTGAAATTTTTGGAGTTTTTGGTTCGGTTTTAATATAAACCGAATCATAGGATTCTGATTCTAAATGTTAATGCATGTTGAATCTTGTTATGGACATGTTAAAATCGAGTATAAAGGATGTTACATACTAAATTTCAGATTCAGATTCGCATTCTAAGTATGATTTTGAGGTTAGTGTGTGTTTTAGTGTGTGTGTGTTCATCGACATTGGATGAAAAATGGACACAAATGGGTTAATTTGGTATATTAAGTGTTATGTTATAAGTTAAAAGGGTACATTAAGTTGATATTCGCAATTATACATACAGAAACATGCAAAAATGGTCAGAAAGTATTTTCTGGAAATTGTGAAAAATAATTAAGTAAGAACTTGAACCTGATAAACTCGGTTCAGACCATCCGAATTCGGGTCTATCCCAATCCAGATCCATCCTAGTTCGGATCAATGTTCCAATTCGGACCAACAGTCATTTCAGACCATTACCCTCTTTCGGACCTTGCCCAATTCGGGTCAACCCATATTTCGGACCAATAAGTATTTCGGACCATCCGAATTCGGATGTGGTCTGAATTCAGATCCAATTACACTTAATTTTCAGAATTTAAGTTTTAATCAATTACTGACATAAATTCACTATTACACTGACTTGACAGATCATTGTGGTGTTATCTAACACACATTGATTCAGAGGCAAATTACACTGTACAAACCACTGTGAGTAATAGATTATCATTCTAACATTTATTGTCTTTGCATTCACGTTTACATATTCAATGGCATGTTCACATTGTTCATATACATCAATTGGCACTCATGAATGATTTGTTGTTATGATGCACACTCGTACTAGACATGTTACACACATGTAGCCAGCGTTCGTTTGAAAGTGCATCTATTTACATCATGCTTGCACTGCATGATCATTACTTCACAATCTATGTGACCTGGACTGGGGCTGACAGCAGGCCACTGTCGGGCTAATCATCCCACCCGTTATCCTGGTCAGGTTCGGCACATCCTCGATCAGCATTTGAACTGCCAACCCCATGCTTGCACTGCATGGTTTCCACATACGACGATGCTTACACTGCCTGTTTACACACTATGCTTGTAAAGAAATAATTGTTGAATGTATAATCTGTTATCTCACTAAGCAAATTAGCTTACTGTTGACTCACAATGTTTTCAGGCAAATGCAAAGGTTTAGTTGGACCTTCTACTTAAGCATTTCAGTTCAATATCCCGTAGACTTTAGAAGCTATTGGTACTTGGATGTTTGTAGCTTTGGGCTGGGATTTGATACTTTTAATACAATTATGTTGATGTAATAGTTAGACTTTATCAATGTAGACAAATACATTACTTGCTTTATTGTGGAACTGCTTAAATCTGATTTAAGTATTTAATTTTATTATCATGATATTCATTGGGTTGTGTGTTGATCCTGGTGATTCTAATTATACTATCAAAATATGAGGACGTCAAAGTTTGGTATCGGAGCATTAGTTTGAGGTTTCAAGTGTCCGCGAGGACTTGGACTCAAACTTAGGTTATGATATTAGAATGGATTCCTAGGAAATGATCCGAACTAAGATAGGATTGACATGCACACGGGGACAAATTAAAGGGTAACTGCAAACACTTAGGATTTACAAATAAATGTTCTAAATATAAATTGTTATATTTCAGAACATGTCAGGAGACGATATGACTCCTCAACAGATGTTCCAGATGATGCAAGCTCTTATGGAACAAAATATTGAATTACAATCCAAAAGAATGGCTGAGCAGGCTCAGTCATTTGCGGACCAATTAAGGGCCAGAGATGAGGCCGAAGCGAAGCCTAAAGCTGATAAAAGAAAGAACAAGGAACAACAATAAGACGATCAAGAGGAAAGACAAGGAGACACTGGGTCTTCTAACAAGGCCAGAGGGTGTAGGTTTAAGGACCTCAAAAGTAACAGAGCTGTTACTTTTGATGGGACTGGAGATGGTGTCACAGCATTGGAGTGGATCACCACCATTGAACAAACTTTCAGAATCAGCGACTGCGCTGAAAAGGATATGGTACCATTTGCAACCGCAATGTTTGCAAAGGACGCAGTTATGTGGTGGGATAAAATGACAAATGTGTTGACGATGGAGGTAGTGTCACACATGTCCTAGAGCGAGTTTAAGGAAGTATTCTCTCAGCAGTACTGTCCGGCCGACGAGAAGCGACGTCTCGAGGCGAAATTTCTGAATCTAACCCAAGCAACAAACACGGTTACACAATACGACGTCGAGTGCACCCCGTTTGAGCTTGTTTTCACCCCATCAAGTCGACACGGAAGAAAGAAAGATAGCTCGGTTTAAGGCCGGTTTAGATTATGAGATACGTCGAACCATGAGAGGGGTTCGGTAGATAACTTTCGTTGGTTTACTGGAGGCTGCTTGAAATGTGGAGAAAATTGTATTGTTATCAGGATATGTTATCGGTTCAACCGCCGCAACACCGATCAACCGTCGCCGCCAAAAAGGCAGCAGGTGTCTGGATCATCACGATCTTCTCTGCAATCCCATCAACTATCTTCTTCGCCTAAAAAGAGAAAGGCCTTTTCAGCCAGTTCAGAAATGAGAGACTGCAGTAGGTGCAGGAAGGCGCACTCTGGGAAGTGCAACACTCAAGACATGTATTGCTTTTGTTGTGGGCAGACGGGCCATCACTGGGAGCATTGTCCTCGAAAATACGATGCGTGTTACAACTGCCACAGACTTGGCCATTTTGCAAGGGACTGCCCGAAACCTCCACGAGATCAAATTGTTCAGCATTCTACGAAAAGATCTTCAGAAGCTTCCACTGCTCGCAAGGATAAATCTCAAAGGGCTCCAATAAGGGCATTCCAAATCCCAGTTGAGGAAGCAAAAGATGACCCGGAGGTGGTCACTGGTACGTTCTTTGTAAACTCAATTCCCGCACGCATCTTATTTGATTCCGGAGCCAACCATTCGTTTGTATCCACTTCATTTGCTTGTCAATTTAATATGCCTACGTCCAAACTGCAGTTTGTATTTGATATTGAGACTGCTAGCAACATGTTAGTTAAGGCGGACAAGGTATATAGAAATTGCACATTACTTGTAGAAGATGTAGTATTCAACATATATCTAAAACCCATGGAGTTTGGAGAATTCGATGTTATAGTAGGTATGGGATGGTTGGTTCATAACGAGGCCTAGATTGTTTGCAAGAAAAGAATGATCAAGATTACCACTCCCGAGGGCGGAGACATTAGTATTTACGGGGACAGGCACAAAGGCGACTTATGCCTCATTTCAATTGCAAAAGCCTGAAAGCAAATTGCTAAGGGTTGTACAGCTTACTTAGCCTATGCTGTTGATGCAAAGGCTGAAGTTCTATCTCTCTCTACCATTCCTATTGTTTTTGAGTTTCCAGATGTCTTTCCAGAAGATGTCTCGGGATTGCCACCTGATCGTCAAGTGGAATTCCGTATTGATCTCGTTCCAGGAGCTGCGCCAATAGCAAAGGCTCCCTATCGCTTAGCTCCTGCAGAAATGCAGGAAATGATCAAACAGTTACAAGTGCTACTTGACCAAGGTTTTATCCGCCCAAGTTCATCTCCTTGGGGCGCTCCTGTTCTGTTTGTCAATAAGAAGGATGGCACATTGCGTATGTGCATCGACTACAGAGAACTCAATAAAGTCACAATCAAAAACAAATACCCGTTGCCCCGGATTGATGATCACTTCTACCAGTTAAAAGGCGCAAGTTACTTTTCGAAGATTGATCTTCGTTCGGGTTATCACCAGCTTAAAGTGCATCCAGACGACATTCCTAAAACGGCTTTAAGAACTCATTACGGACACTATGAGTTTTTGGTGATGCCGTTTGGTCTTACAAATGCGTCGGCTGCTTTCATGGATCTCATGAACAGAGTTTTCCGGCCAATGCTCGGCAAATCTGTCATTGTGTTCATGCTACACATCTGCGAGAATTGCTAGAGTTGCTGCGCAAAGAGCGACTTTATGCCAAATTCTCGAAATGTGAAAAATGGTTGAGGCAGGTACGTCTCAACATTCCAAACAAGTTTCATGATCCTTATACTCAATTATAAACTCTTCTATTAACTTGTACCTTCTCAACATTCAATTCAGATCCAATTCTTGGGGCACGTGATATCTGGTGCTGGGATTGCTATTGATCCTGCAAAGATAGAAGCTATCCAGAACTGGGAATCACCTCGCAACGCCTCCGAGATTCGTAGTTTTCTGGGATTGGCTGGTTACTACCGCCGATTCATCAAAGACTTTTCAAAGATCGCTGTTCCGCTTACTAAGCTAACTCTCAATAATGCAACTTTCTTTTGGAAAGAAGAACAGCAAGTGGCCTTTGATAATTTAAAGAAGTTGCTAAGTGAAGCACCGGTTTTAGCACTGGCTAAAGGGAACGAGGACATTGTTGTCTATACAGATGCATCAGGCATGGGTTTCGGAGCAGTGCTAATGCAAAGAGGAAATGTCATAGCATAAGCTTCCAGACAGCTCAAGCCACACGAGAAAGACTACTTTACTCATGATCTAGAGCTGACTGTTGGGACTTTCGCTCTCAAACTATGGAGGCACTATTTGTACGGAACCAAGTGTCAGCTCTACACCGACCATAAAAGTTTGAAGTACATATTCAGTCAGAAGGACTTGAATATGAGGCAGAGAAGGTCAATGGAGCTGATAAAAGATTACGACTGCGAGATCTTATATCATCCAGGGAAAGCCAACGTAGTGGCTGATGCTCTAAGCAGAAAAGCTTACTGCAAGGCGTATTGTTATGCCTTGACTTCCACGATACTGACATCAACAATCATAGATGATGTAAGAGCTGCTCAACTGCAGGCTCTAAAAGAGGAGAATGTAAAGGATGAGAACATCAGAATTCAGTTGCCATTAATGCAAGACGATGGAACTGGACTCAAAGGTATTTACGGCCGAATATGGATTCCTAAGTTCGGGAACATGCGAGAAGTAATTCTTGAAGAAGCTCACCAATCCAAATTCTCAATTCACCCTAGAAGCACAAAAATTTACAACGACCTGAAAGCGGATTTCTGGTGGCCAGGGTTGAAAAGAGAAGTTGGTCAATTTGCGGAGAAGTGCAGTACTTGCAGCTTAGTCAAAGCAGAACACCAGCAACCCTATGGTAGTATGGAACCTCTTCCTATCCCGATTTGGAAGTGGGACCATATTACTATGGATTTCATAACAAAGCTGCCCAAGACATGTCATCAACATGATGCCATTTGGGTCATTGTTGACCGATTAACAAATTCTGCTCACTTCATTCCCATCCGAGAAACATATTCACTGGACCGTCTTGCCCAGATCTACTTGAATGAAATCGTCATCAGGCATGGTGTGCCTAAGTCTATTGTCTCCGACCGAGTTAGTAGATTCACTTCCAACTTCTGGGCTGCTCTACAAAACGGTCTTGGTACTCGTATCGCAATGAGTACTGCTTTGTTGGGAAGTATTCTAAGTATGTCAAGCTGTTAGTTAGATTTCTCAAACTGTTAGTAGTATTTCTGTGTAATTACAAAGTTCAAGCTGCTAGTTTAACAAGTTCAAGCTGCTAATTAACAAGTTCAAGCTGCTAGTTCAAAAGTTCAAGCTGCTAGAGTTAAAAGTTCAAGCTGCTCAACAGATTAATAACAGAAAGTGCTGAAATTCAGGAAGTGATATATATTTCAAGATTTGAATATCTTCCAAGCATATCTACTACCAGAGATGATTAGAGATGATTAAGGAAACAAATCAGAAGGCTATATATATAGATAGACTAGGTCTTTCTATTGTAAGTCTGTACGTGCAAGTTCTGAAATTGTGTGCTTCATTGTAACTGCTTTCTGATAGAGTTTCTCAAGCCTCTAAGGTTGTAAAACCCTAATAACAATTAGTGTTCTTCGTCTAATCAAACAGATTAGAGGTGATTGTAATCAGTGATTTTGGCAACATAAAGGATTTGATTTTGATTATATTTATCTGTTATTTATTCTGAAAGTTTTCAAAAAACAATTAAGTGTTATTCCGCAAACTTCTTAGTTGGACTTTGATTCAAAAACAAGGTTATTGGTTTACACTCTGATTTATTAAAACCAGTTAATCTTAGGTGATTTTGATCTTGACAAGTGGTATCAGAGCCACAGGTTTTGTATTTTATTCTTAATTTTCAAAGTCAGAAACTTTCTTTGTTTTAAAAAATTTATTTTTCTGCAATGGAGTTTGAAAATCGCAGTAATGGATCTGGGCAAGGACTCAAAGTGCCTATGCTCAAACCCACTGAATTCGAGATGTGGAAACTCAGGATTCAACAGCACATTCAATTTATTGATTATGCCCTATGGGAAGCTGTTGAAAATCCTCTTGCAGTTGATCCTGGACTAGATGCTAAGGGCAAACCCAAAAGAACACCTCCAAAAACTGAAATTGAAAGAAAGGCTAGAATGAATGAAGTGAAAGCTCTTACTCTTTTACAAATAGCCATTCCTAATGCTTATCAACATCAGTTTAAAAAGTTCTATACTGCTCATTCTCTTTGGATTGCTTTAGAGAAAAGATTTGCTGGCAATGCTAGCACCAAAAGGAATCAAAAGGATCTTTTAAAACAGCAGTATGAAAACTTTTCTGGTGGCAAGAATGAATACCTTACTCAAATTTTTGATAGGTTTAATAAGATGATAGGTGAATTGGAGAGTGCTAAGGTCAGCCTGGATCAAGATGAAGTGAACAGAAAATTCCTCAGATCTCTTGGTGAAGAATGGACAGTCTATGCTGCCCAATGGAGAACCAAAGACACTCTAGATGAAATAGAGTTGGATGACCTTTACAACAGCCTGAGAGTGTTTGAATCTGAAATTGAAAATAAAAATAAATCCTTTTCTTAAAATCACAACACTGCTCTGATGTCATCAGCATTAACTGATAAATCAAACTGTTGTAATTCTTTTTCTGGTGCTGATGGTAACTCTTCAGAAGTTCATTATGAAGCATTTGTTGCAAGTGATGGACTTTTCGCTCTTAATGCTGAAGATCTGGAACAAATTCATCCAGATGATTTAGAAGAGATGGACTTAAAGTGGCAACATGCTATGTTGACTATGAGGGCCAAAAGATTTCTGAAAAGGACTGGCAGACCAAACTTTCAAGCCAGAACAGAAGGCAAGCCAGCATTTGATAAATCAAAAGTTGAGTGCTTAAAATGCCACAAGCTTGACCACTTTGCTTGAGAGTGTAGATCCCAAGGTCAGCAGCCACCAAGACCCTAGAAAACAAATCAAACTTCATCCTCACAAGCTCTTGTCTCTCAAGAAGACAATGTGTTTGACTTGAGTGACCAGACAGAAGAAGAGTTTCAAAATCAAGCTCTTATGGCAGAAACATCCACTGTCACTTCCACTGAACAACTATCTGAGGTAAATGCTAAACTCTGCTCTCAAACATGCAAAAATATGGTTAAAAAGTACAGAGATCATAATGAGAGCATGTGCAAAACTATAGCTAAGATGGAAGGGAGGAGATATGAGTATATGCAAGCTATAGAAGATCTTGAAAAACAGATCAATGACTATAAGGATAATGAGATTCAGATGGGACATGATAGAACATATCATGAGTGGGAGAAAAAGGAACTGAATGAGAAAATAGAAACTGTTAATAAGAAACTAGATGAGGCTGAACAGAGGGTGTTAGAAGCTAACAAGAAAGTAGAATCCATAAATATAGATTTGGGTAGCTTCAAGCTGGCCAATCAAAAGCTAGAACACCTCATGTAAGTCCAATTTAAAGATAGGGTAAAATCTCAACTCAATCCCAAGGAAGGTATAGGATATAAGGCTACTCCACCCCCATATAATAACAAATACATTGATCCTATGAGTGAAGTTGCTGATAGGCTTGTGAATGAACCATTAGATGAGCAAATGAAAACTGTAGATCCTATTCTTGAGGACAAGCCTGAATCTAAAGAAGAACTGATTCCAAATGAAGGCTGTGAGTGTAAAGAAATTGAGAGAAACTCCAAAACAATGAGTGAAACCTATAGGACCTCCTACTTCCAGTTTCATCAAAACCCACAGTGTAAAAGGAAAAGAGAAGACGAGTGTATGCAATATGGCTCCACATGTTTCTGTACTTTCTAACTATAATATTGCATCTTCTTCAAAATATAATAAAAAGGATAAGACTGTTCCAATATGCACATGTCAAAAGAATGGTGTACAAAAGTTTCCCACACAACAACAGGTGAGGGAAATCAAAGGAACAAGAACCAGTTATGGTCTCACAAAACTGGTTCTCCAATCAAAACAGTTAAAAGTTGTTTCCATTGTGGCAGGAAAAATCATTTGGCCAGACATTGCTTATATAAACCATCTGTTACAAAACAGACTGTGGTTCAAAAACAGGCCATTGTTCAAAAATCAAAAGTTTCAAAGGGCCAAACACCTGTCACACCAGTTCCAAAGAAGACAGTTGATCACAGGTACTTAAAAGTCAACAAAACACAGCCTATACACCAAAAACAAGTTTTAGCAAAATCTAAATCAAATATAAAAAAGCTTTGGTGTGTTAAAGGCAAAAACATATATCAAACTGCTACTGCAATTGTTGGGACTGTTAAGCCAAAAGTTGGAACTGGTAGTTCAAATTCTGAAGCTGCTAGTACTCAGAACCCTGTTCAAACTGCTAAGTCTAAAACTGGAACTGGTAGTGGATCTTCTGAGACCGTTAAAGAAAATATTGGAAGAACACCTGGATACCTCATGTCATAACTAAATACTCCTCACAGGATCCATCTGTGGATCTTACTAAGTTTAAAAAGACACAAACAGTATTTAGTTATGTCAATGCACAAGGACAACCCAAAACCAATTTGGTTTGGGTTTACTCCACTACTAACTAAGCTTTTTCTGTGTAGGGCAACCACAGGACCCAACATAAGACAAGATGGCATATGGACAGTTGATGCTCTAGACACATGACAGGCAACTCTGAATGCTTGTCAAATTTCAAAAGCTTTGAAGGAGGGTATGATGCATTTGGAGGCAATTCCAAGGGAGGTAAGGGTACTGTCAAAGCAGGAAACATGTTATTCAATGATGTTTTGTATGGTGAACAGCTGAAGTACAATTTACTAAGTGCGTCTCAAATCTGTGACAAACAAAATATTGTTTTGTTCACAGATTCTGAGTGCGTTGTCCTTTCAAAAGATTTTAAAATACCTGAAAATCTTGTTTTACTCAGAACACCAAGAAAGGACAATGTCTACTATTTGGACACAGATCTTTTATCCAAATCAAATACTTTAAGCTGTTTGATATCCAAAGCATCAACAAATGAGTCAGCTCTTTGGCACAGAAGGATGTGTCACATGAACTTCAAATCTATGAATGTTTTAGTCAAAAATAACTTGGTAAGAGGTTTACCACAAAAGGGTTCATATGTGATGATCATTGTGTAGCATGTCTCAAAGGCAAGCAACACAAAACTTCTCATAAGGCCAAAGAAGTAAATTCAATCTCATCTGCTCTTCATCTTATTCATATGGATATTTTTGGTCCAACATCTGTTTTGAGTTTGAATAAAAGAGCTTACTGTTTAGTCATTGTTGATGATTTCACCAGGTTTACATGGGTTTACTTTCTTAGGACTAAGGATGAAACTGCTGAGCTAGTCAAATCCTGTATTCTTAAGATTGAAAACCAATCAAACTTAAAGGTTAAAGTGATCAGATCAGACAATGGAACTGAGTATAAAAATCATATCCTAAACATTTTCTGTGAGTCTAAAGGCATTGCAAGGGAATATAGTGCACCTAGAACACGCAAACAAAATGGTGTAGCTGAAAGGAAGAATAGAACTTTAATAGAGGCTGCTAGAACCATGCTAGCTGATTCCAAACTGCCAATGACCTTCTGGGCAGAGGCAGTAAATACAGCCTGTTATGTTCTAAATAGGGTTCAAGTTGTTCAGTCACAAGGGAAAACTCCTTATGAGTTATTCCATCACAGGATTCCCTTAATAGCCTTCCTAAAACCTTTTGGCTGTTCATGCACTATCCTACATACTAAAACTCACTTAGGAAAGTTTGAAAGTAAGGCTGAAGAAGGATTCTTTGTAGGGTATTGTATTCAAAGCAAAGCCTATAGGGTGTATAACAGTGTGTCTAAATCCACTGAAGAAAGTGCCAATGTTGAGTTTAATGAAAACACTGCAAATATCAAAGGCGCTGGTCCTGATTGGTTGTTTGATTTAGATTTACTAACAAATTCACTGAGCTTTGTTGAGTATTCTGCAGGAATTGTTGGAAGTAATGTTGAAACTGCCAGCCTAAATTCTCATGCTGATACCACAAATATTCAAGCTGTTGGTACAAAGTTTCTAACAATTGCAGATTCTGCTACATGGGATGAGTATACTGTACTGCCACTTCTCTCTTGTGACCCACCAGGGGTCCTGATTAAGCAACAAGACACACATACAGAGTGTGAAGTGCCAATCCCAAGTCCTGATGTAACAACTCCATCCAACAGGGAAACAGTCCCATCTTCTGATCAAACTGTTACTGAAGCAGAATCCTCAAGTGGTGCTGAAGGTGATGATACAAATCTGGGAAGCTCATTTCATACAGAAAGAGCACCCACACTCAGGGTTCACAAGTATCATCCTCTCAACCAGATAATGGGAGATCCATGCACTCCTTTGCCGATAAGGACAATGATTCACAAGGAGTCAATTGATGCTGAATCAGCAGTCCCTAAATTCAGTCTAGTTGCCTTTGAACATGCATGCTTCATGTCATAATTGGATCCAAAGAAGGCATCTGAGGCACTGAAAGATCCATCTTGGATTGAGGCAATGCAAGAAGAACTTTTGCCATTCAAGATTCAGAATGTATGGACTCTAGTTGACTTGCCTAAAGGTAAGAGGGCAATTGGTACAAGATGGGTTTTCAGAAACAAGAAAGATGAGAGAGGTGTAGTTGTAACGACTCGATTATTTAATAAAATTGATAATTAATACTTATTACGAAGAAATACAAATTTGGAATATTAATTAATATTGAGACATATGAATAAATGGTGGTGCAAATTATAATAAATAAAGTATTGATTTATGAAAAAAGGACCTTAAAAGAAATGGAAATAATTGTAGGGTCTAAATGGTAAATATTAAATAGTTTAAAAAAAAAGAGGAAAAAGCAAATTTTGCTTTATATATACGCCACCCACACACACACACAAGTGTGTGTGTGTCGTCCATCTCCAAGATAAAGAGAGAGAAGAAAGAAAATAGAGAAGAAGAGAAGAAGAGAGAAAAGAGAAGAAGAAGAAAGAAAAATCAGATTTTTGTTGGAAGCTTCATACGGTTTTGAAGATCCAAGAGGTACCAACTCTTATTTGTATAAATCTCTTACTTTTCTATTCTCTCCACCATCTTCATATGAAGAAGATGAGAACTCAAATGGGTTTTTATGGAGATCTCTTAGAAATGGCTAGATCTGAAAAGAAAATGATGAAATATGTTAGATCCATTATCTAAAAAGTATATTATACAAGTTTCTATGTATTTTGATGGGTTTTTATGAAGATCTCTTAGAAATGGCTAGATCTGAAAAGAAAATGATGAAATATGTTAGATCCATTATCTAAAAAGTATATTATACAAGTTTCTATGTATTTTGATGGGTTTTTATGAGGATCTCTTAGAAATGGCTAGATCTGAAAAGAAAATGATGAAATACGTTAGATCCATTATTTTAAAAGTATATTGACAAGTTTTTATGTATTTTGGTGGGTTTATCTCAAAACCCCAAATTTGAGTTCATATGAACCCTATGTAATCTAAAAAGATGAAAATGATGTTTTGATGGTTAAAATGGGTTAAGATATATATATATATATATATATATATATATATATGTTATGAACAATTTTACGACTCTTTATAATAAATATAGAGAAATTTTAGTATTTTTGACATTAGATCCGTAAGGCAGAAAGTGCAGTCCAGCCTTGAAATATTCTGAAAATTTTGCTAAGTATGGATCTAGGATGGCCCGAATTTCGGATGACCATGGTCCGAATTTCGGATGGCCTTGGACCGAAATTGTAATTTTAATTATTTTTATTCTATGAGATCTTTTGTCATAATAGTCTATGACATCTATTAAGGAGAATAATTAGACCAAAATATTTATTGAGGTTTAATACTGAAATTAGTTAAGTCTTACGACTAATGTATCCGGATCAATGTTAAGAAGTTATAACCTATGAGACTTATAAATATTACATTATGAACCTATTTGTAGGGGTTTGACGGGTTAAGGTCCCTTGGAGACTATTAATCATATTTTGACGATTATAACTCGGTTTCGAGGCCGAGAGCTTGTTGTACACCACTGTGAGTTCTAGCATTAATGTATTTATATGCATATCATGAATTGTATGTTATCGCTTTCGTATCATTCTTGTCATTTACATGCCTTGCCATCACATATATTATTGTTATCATATTATCACTCGATTGATAAGTTGTTGAACATTCATTTGACCTCTCCGCCGAGACGGTAAGCCTGAGTGTGGTAACCTAGCGGAATCATAATGGTAAGCCTGAGTGTGGTAACCATTATTGCCTGTAAAACGATAAGCCTGTGTGTGGTAATCGTATGGCATCACTGTAAACTGCATATCGATAAGCCTGTGTCTGTGGTAATCGAGCAGTAGATTGTAAACCCATTGTACGGTAAGCTTGTGTGTGGTAACCGCAATGTGGTAGCTTATTAGCCATTAGTTGGCCTCCAGAGATTGTTAGTTAAATTCATGGCATTGCATGGCATCATTCATATATCGCATGATACTTTAATCTAGAAACTCACTAAACAACTTTGTTGTTTACCCGTTAGTTGATATTTCTTTTCATGAGCTGTTAAGGGCAAAGGCCTGGCTGGGCCAAACTGTTAGACATTGATTGGAGCACGGATAGGAGCTCCATATTTTGTTGATGATTGGGGTGGGAGTAGCAGACTTCCATTTTTGACTTACGCGAATTAGTTAATGATTATTAATTCGTTTGTAATCACACTGATGATTTAACATTGTGACCCCAATTACATTACTCCGTGATTTCAGACACTCTGTTGTGTTATATGCAAAGTGTTTGGAATCACGTTGATGATTGTTAAAGTACTTAAAGTTTTAAATTGACCGTATTTCTGCAAGTACTCTGTATAAATTAATGTATAATGGTATCGAAATACTCGTATTAGTTTTATGGGTGTTTCAATTTGGTATCAGAGATGGAGCTCATAGACAGAGTCTAGTCGACGATACAGTAATTCTGAGCACGGTTTCAGATGCTGGTATTGACCCACCTAGGCGGCAATATTATAACAAATTCAATTGACCTTTGGCCTAGGATGGGATATTAATCGGTACACTTTTAAGGTTTTAACTTAATGAAAGTATAATTGTGTATACGTATAAATGTTAAATGCACACTTTGGTGTGAAAGAAGCGTTGAACCGACCTGTAACTGTTTGTTGCAGACAATGTCGGATAGCCAGTCAAATCGCGTTCTACACCAGGAGTAGAACATTCAAATGATGGGGGAGACAGAGATCAGTCTCAAGATTTTGAAAATGAATCCAGTTTCCGTACTGGTGGAGGGTCTAGAGAGGACCAGATGATGCAAATGATGGCTCAGATGCTGGAGCAAAATCGCCAGCACAATGAGCTAATGACCCAGTTACTTGCTTCCCAGAACGTGCAGGGAAAGAAAAATAATGCTGAGGGGGAGCAAGCGAGTAACGATAATACTGAAGTCGTTGGAAGCGGAAGCAGGGCTGAAAGGCTTAAGAAGGATAAAGAACGAAAGCACAGCTCTTCTAAGTCAAAAAGGGGAATGTCGTATAATAATTTCATAGGTTGTCGTCCTCCATCGTTCAATGGACGGGCAACTACTGTGGAGGCCTTGGACTGGATCAAGGCAATTGAAAAATTATTCCGAGTCACCGACGTCAGCAATGACAAGAAGGTGCAGTACGCAGCTGCACAATTTGTTGGTCCCTGCTCTAACTTGGTGGGATTCAGAAGTCGAGATTATGGGTTTAGATGTTGCGGCAAAAATTTCCTGGGAAGAGTTCAAGACCAGGTTCGACAAGCATTTCTGTCCGGCTGTTGCGGTGCAGAAAATAAAAAGAGACTTTCTTACATTTCAGCAAGGAGAGTTATCAGTGGATGATTATCTAATCGAGTTTAACTCGAAAGCGATGTTTGTGGGGACGGTAATTGCTGACGAAAAACAAAAGACCGACTATTTTGTGGAAGGACTGCGGAGTGAGATCCGCGAGATGGTGACGGTTCGCGCAGTCAAATCTTTTGAGAAAGACGTGGAGTATGCGCGACTCCGAGAATATGAATTGTTCCGCAGGGAACAAGAATCGACCGGATCGAAGAAAGAGAAGGTTGAGTCTTCGTCGGACATTTAAACAACCCCAACAATCATTCTCAAGGAATATGGACTCTCGTTCACGTTCCCAATCTTCTAGACATTCGAAGAAACCTGCTAATTCCAACAACTCTCAGTCCAAATCTCAGTTTTCCAATTCTGTGCCTACGTGTAACCGTTGCGGAAAACTTCATCGTGGGGAGTGTTTGTCCCCTATTGTATGTCATGGTTGTGGAGAAGAGGGACACATACGTCCTGCGTGCCCTAAGCGAAGTGATGCGTGCTACGAATGTGGTCAAGTGGGCCACCTTGCTCGGAATTGCCCAAAAAAGAGGTTGGCAGCGTCTGAAAGTAAAGGCTCAGTCGCAAAGCCTAGTTATGTGGGTGGTTCCTCCCAATCAAAGGGGAATCCACCTAAGCCTCAAGCCAGAGTTTACCAGATTACAGCTGCCGAGGCGCAGGATGTGCCGGATGTCGTAACCGGTACTTTTCTCCTGAACTCTTTACCTGCTGTAGTATTATTTGATTCCGGTGCAAGTGTGTCTTTTGTTTCTAAATCATTTGCACGAAAGTTAGATGTTGTACCTTCTTTGATGCCTTTCCCTCTATCCGTTGATGTGACAAGTGGGAAATCAGTCTGTGCCACCCAAATATATTATGACTGTGTGCTGACCTTAGATGGACACAATTTTGATATCGACCTTGTCCCCATAGATACTAAAGAATTTGATGTAATATTTGGTATGGATTGGTTGGCCAATAATCTTGCCACTATTGCTTGTGCGAAAAGAATTGTTCGTCTATTCACGCCGGAAGGCGAAGAAATATTTGTGTATGGGGATAGACGAAAAAGGGAAGCCGCAGTGATTTCGGTAGCTAAGGCTCAGAAAAATTTTAGTAAAGGTTGTCAATGCTTCTTGGCTTGTGTGTTGAATACTAAGAAAGAAGGGAAAAACCTCAAGGATGTACCAGTGGTTAATGAGTATCCCGACGTGTTTCCTGATGACTTACCGGGATTGGCACCGGATCGATCTGTAGAGTTTCGGATTGAATTGGTGCTGGGAGCTGCACCAATTGCGCGTGCCCCGTATCGTTTAGCACCATCGGAAATGAAGGAAACGATGGCACAATTGGAAGAATTGTTAGAGAAAGGGTTTATTCAGCCGAGTACCTCGCCGTGGGGTGCTCCGGTTCTATTCGTACGAAAGAAAGACGGAACCTTGCGAATGTGTATAGATTATAGAGAACGGAACAAGGTGACTATAAAGAATAAGTATCCTTGGCCTGGTATTGATGACTTGTTCGATCAACTACAAGGAGCTGCTTATTTCTCGAAGATAGACCTTCGTTCAGGGTATCACCAACTTAAGGTTCGTAAGGAAGATGTGCCGAAAACTGCTTTTCGGACTCGATATGGGCATTATGAGTTCTTAGTGATGCCTTTTGGACTCACTAATGCTCCTGCAGCTTTTATGGACTTGATGAATCGTGCGTGCCGTCCAATGCTTGACAAGTCAGTTATAGTGTTTATCGACGACATCTTGGTGTATTCCAAGACGGAGGAAGATCATGCGATTCATCTGAGGCGATTGCTCGAACTTCTTCGCAGCGAACAGTTGTATGCCAAATTCTCAAAGTGCGAGTTTTGGTTACGACAAGTGCAATTTTTAGGGCATGTCATATCTTGTGAGGGTGTTTCTGTGGATCCCTCCAAGATCGAGGCCATTAAAAGTTGGGAAGCGCCGAGAAATGTTGCTGAGATTCGTAGCTTCCTTGGATTGGCCGGCTATTACCGACGATTTATTCAAGATTTCTCTAAAATAGCCGTCCCACTCACTTCGTTGACACGTAAGAATGCGAAGTTTGTGTGGGAAGAGCCACAAAATGCAGCATTTCAAACTCTGAAGAGTCGACTAACCGATGCTCCGGTTCTGGCGTTGCCGGAAGGGAACGAAGATTTTGCTGTTTATAGCGATGCTTCGATAAATGGATTAGGTTGCGTGTTAATGCAACGGGGAAAAGTGATAGCTTATGCATCGAGACAACTTAAAGATTATGAGAAAAGTCGTTCGACTCATGACTTGGAGTTAGATGCTGTCACGTTTGCTTTAAAAATCTGGCGGCATTACCTATATGGTACTAGGTGCCAATTGTTTACTGATCATAAAAGCTTGAGACATATTTTTGATCAGAAAGAGTTAAATATGCGGCAGAGACGTGCCGTGGAATTGATTAAGGATTATGACTGTGAAATCCTTTACCACCCCGGAAAGGCCAATGTAGTGGCTGACGCCTTAAGCCGAAAGAGATATCCGGAAGCAACTTGTTATGCGTTAACGCATGTAGTTGTAACTTCTTCTATCCTTGACGACATTCGGAAGTGGCAAATCGAGGGCCTGAAAGAGGAAAATATTAAGTCTGAAAGAATGGTTGGTCAAAGTGTGTTGTTAACCGATGGTAGCAACGGTTTGAAAATGTTTAGAGATCGCATTTGGGTGCCTAAGATCGGTGATGTGCGCAAGACAATTTTAGAAGATGGTCATAATTCAAAGTTCTCAATTCACCCCGGGAGTTCTAAAATGTATCAGGATTTGAAATCCGAATATTGGTGGCCCGGAATGAAGCGAGACGTTGGTAATCATGTTGAACGGTGTTTGACTTGCTTGCGAGTCAAGGCCGAACATCAAAACCATCTGGAAATTTGCAACCACTCGAGATACCTGAATGAAGTGGGATCACATCACGATTGATTTTGTGGTAAAGCTTCCGAAGACCCAACGACAACATGATGCTATCTGGGTTATTGTGGATCGACTGACGAAGTCCGCGCACTTTTTGCCGATACGAGAAAACTTTCCTTTGGAAAGATTGGCACGAATGTATATCGATGAAATTATTGTACGTCATGGGATTCCAAAATCTATTGTCTCGGATCGTGATTCGAGATTTACTTCGAGATTTTGGCAAAGTATGCAAGATCAGTTGGGAACATGTGTTAACTTGAGTACGGCGTTTCGTCCCCAGACTGATGGCCAGACTGAACGTACCAATCAGACGATGGAAGATATGTTACGTGCGTGCGTGATCGAGCTTGGTGGAAATTGGGATACGCACCTACCGCTTGTGGAATTTGCCTACAACAACAGTTATCATTCTTCGATAAAGATGGCCCCGTATGAGTCGTTGTATGGTCGGAAGTGTCGAACTCCGACGTGTTGGCGTGAATCAGGCGAGAAACCGTTAGCGGGTCCCGAATTGCTTCAAGAGACGCATGATAAAATTTAGATTATTCGTGAGCGAATCAAAGCTGCCCAAGATCGACAGAAAGCATACTCGGACAAACGTCATAAAGATATTGAGTTTGCAGTGGGAGATTCCGTGATGTTGAAAGTATCCCCGTGGAAGGGAATTATGAGATTCGGGAAGCGAGGGAAGTTAGGTCCTCGATACGTTGGACCATTTCCTATTACCGAGCGTATCGGAGCCCAAGCTTATAAATTAGAGTTGCCCGCTGAGTTGGCAGGAATTCATGACACCTTCCATGTTAGCCATTTGAAGAGAAGTCCGATCAATCCTACGGTGACCGTTACTTTGGATGATGTGCAAATTGATGAGAAATTGCTATATATTGAAGAACCGGAAAAGATTATCGGCGACAAAGTAATTAATCTAAGGAATAAGGAGATCGAGATGGTACTCGTTTGTTGGAAGCACCACCGTGGATCTCTGATGACTTGGGAGACGAAGGCTGAAATGATGGCCAAATACCCCGCTCTGTTTGAAAGAACCTAATTCCGTGGGCGGAATCCTTTTAAGAGGGGAGGAATTGTAACGACCCGATTATTTAATAAAATTGATAATTAATACTTATTACGAAGAAATACAAATTCGGAATATTAATTAATATTGAGACATATAAATAAATGGTGGTGCAAATTATAATAAATAAAGTATTGATTTATGAAGAAAGGACCTTAAAAGAAATGGAAATAATTGTAGGGTCTAAATGGTAAATATTAAATAGTTTAAAAAAAAAAAGAAAAGGAAAAAGCAAATTTTGCTTTATATATACGCCACCCACACACACACACAAGTGTGTGTGTGTCGTCCATCTCCAAGAAAAAGAGAGAGAAGAAAGAAAATAGAGAAGAAGAGAAGAAGAGAGAAAAGAGAAGAAGAAGAAAGAAAAATCAGATTTTTGTTGGAAGCTTCATACGGTTTTGAAGATCCAAGAGGTACCAACTCTTATTTTTATAAATCTCTTACTTTTCTATTCTCTCCACCATCTTCATATGAAGAAGATGAGAACTCAAATGGGTTTTTATGGAGATCTCTTAGAAATGGCTAGATCTGAAAAGAAAATGATGAAATATGTTAGATCCATTATCTAAAAAGTATATTATACAAGTTTCTATGTATTTTGATGGGTTTTTATGAAGATCTCTTAGAAATGGCTAGATCTCAAAAGAAAATGATGAAATATGTTAGATCCATTATCTAAAAAGTATATTATACAAGTTTCCATGTATTTTGATGGGTTTTTATAAGGATCTCTTAGAAATGGCTAGATCTGAAAAGAAAATGATGAAATACGTTAGATCCATTATTTTAAAAGTATATTGACAAGTTTTTATGTATTTTGGTAGGTTTATCTCAAAACCCCAAATTTGAGTTAATATGAACCCTATCTTATCTAAAAAGATGAAAATGATGTTTTGATGGTTAAAATGGGTTAAGATATATATATATATATATATATATATATATATATATATATATGTTGGGAATAATTTTACAACTCTTTATAATAAATATAGAGAAGTTTTAGTATTTTTGACATTAAATCTGTAAGGCAGAAAGTGCAGTTCAGCCTTGAAATATTCTGAAAATTTTGCTAAGTATGGATCTAGGATGGCCCGAATTTCGGATGACCATGGTCCGAATTTCGGATGGCCTTGGACCGAAATTGTAATTTTAATTATTTTTATTCTATGAGATCTTTTGTCATAATAGTCTATGAGACTTATAAATATTACATTATGAACCTATTTGTAGGGGTTTGACGGGTTAAGGTCCCTTGGAGACTATTAATCATATTTTGACGATTATAACTCGGTTTCGAGGCCGAGAGCTTGTTGTACACCACTGTGAGTTCTAGCATTAATGTATTTATATGCATATCATGAATTGTATGTTATCGCTTTCGTATCATTCTTGTCATTTACATGCCTTGCCATCACATATATTATTGTTATCATATTATCACTCGATTGATAAGTTGTTGAACATTCATTTGACCTCTCCGCCGAGACGGTAAGCCTGAGTGTGGTAACCTAGCGGAATCATAATGGTAAGCCTGAGTGTGGTAACCATTATTGCCTGTAAAACGATAAGCCTGTGTGTGGTAATCGTATGGCATCACTGTAAACTGCATATCGATAAGCCTGTGTCTGTGGTAATCGAGCAGTAGATTGTAAACCCATTGTACGGTAAGCTTGTGTGTGGTAACCGCAATGTGGTAGCTTATTAGCCATTAGTTGGCCTCCTGAGATTGTTATTTAAATTCATGGCATTGCATGGCATCATTCATATATCGCATGATACTTTAATCTAGAAACTCACTAAACAACTTTGTTGTTTACCCGTTAGTTGATATTTCTTTTCATGAGCTGTTAAGGGCAAAGGCCCGGCTGGGCCAAACTGTTAGACATTGATTGGAGCACGGATAGGAGCTCCATATTTTGTTGATGATTGGGGTGGGAGTAGCAGACTTCCATTTTTGACTTACGCGAATTAGTTAATGATTATTAATTCATTTGTAATCACACTGATGATTTAACATTGTGACCCCAATTACATTACTCCGTGATTTCAGACACTCTGTTGTGTTATATGCAAAGTGTTTGGAATCACGTTGATGATTGTTATAGTACTAAAAGTTTTAAATTGACCGTATTTCCGCAAGTACTTTGTATAAATTAATGTATAATGTTATCGAAATACTCGTATTAGTTGTATGGGTGTTTCAGTAGTGATCAAGAACAAAGCAAGGTTTGTAGCTCAAGGATATACTCAAGAAGAAGGAATAGATTATGATGATGTCTTTGCTCCAGTAGCAAGGATAGAAGCCATCAGACTGTTCCTAGCTTATGCCAGCTTCAAAGGGTTCAAAGTGTACCAAATGGATGTGAAATCTGCATTCTTGTATGGTACAATCGAAGAAGAGGTTTATGTGTGTCAACACCCTGGATTTGAGGACTATAAGTATCCAGACAGAGTCTACAAGTTAGACAAAGCCCTCTATGGACTTTATCAAGCCCCAAGAGCATGGTATGATACTCTGTCTTCATATCTTCTACAGAATGGATTCAATAGAGGTACTCTGGACAAGACATTATTCACAAAGTCCATCAACTCAGAGATTCTTCTTGTTCAGATCTATGGTGATGATATCATCTTTGGATCAACAAATGACACTCTGTGCAAGGAGTTTGAAACTTTAATGCATAAGAAGTTTCAAATGAGTTCAATGGGGGAACTAACCTTCTTTCTAGGGTTGCAGGTCAAGCAAAAACCTACTGGACTTTTTATAAGTCAGTCAAAGTATGTGAATGACATCCTAGAAAAGTTTGGATACAAGGACACCAAAGTGGCCAACACACCAATGGACACTCATAAGCAGCTTGATGCAGATAAAGAAGGAGTGGATGTGGATATTCATTTATACAGATCCTTGATAGGTTCCCTAATGTATCTCACATCTTCTAGACCTGATATAATGTTTGCTGTTTGTGTTTGTGCCAGGTTTCAATGTGCTCCAAAGGATTCACATTTGTTTGCTGTTAAGAGAATCTTTAGATACCTCAAGGGCCAACCAAAACTGGGCCTATGGTATCCTAAGGACTCTCCTCTTGAACTAACAGCTTATTCTGACAGTGACTATGGGGGTTGCAACATAGACAGAATGTCCACAACTGGTGGATGTCAATATCTAGGAGCAAGACTAGTCTCTTGGCAGTGCAAAAAGCAGACCACAGTCTCCACTTCATCCACTGAGGCAGAATACGTTGCAGCTGCCAGCTGCTGTTCCGAAGTAATGTGGATTCAGAACCAACTGAGAGACTATGGTATGAACTTTCTATCTACTCCTATTTATATTGACAATTCATGTGCAATAAGCATTGTCCAAAATCTAGTGAAATTTCCCAAAACCAAGCACATAGACATTAGATTTCATTTTATAAGGGACTGTAATGAGAAGAAATTAATCCAAGTTACCAAAATTCATACAGATGATCAGTTAGCTGATCTATTTTCAAAACCATTTGATGTAGGAAGATTCACCTTTCTAGTATCAAATATTGGTATGGTTAATATGGATTAATTTGATTTTCATTATTCTCTCTTATTTTATGAGGAACATACTTATTAAATGTGCTTAGTTAAGGGGGAGACACTGTTTCATCAAATGATGCTTAATTTCCAACTAACAGCTTGAGAATATTCTCAAGCTGCTAGTTCATTTTCTCGAAATGTTAGTTGTTTGACTTGGTCTTTCAAGTGGCAGGGTAATTCAGTCATTCTCCATAAGATTGTGCGCGGGACTAGATATTTTTAAAACACAAAACCTTTAAAGTCCCAGTTTCGTTCAATTGTAACTACCAGTTGCAAAAATATCTTCCACAATCTTTTCATCTTCTCTCTCTGAGTGATTCTCACACAGTCGTTTCAAACCCTAAATCACCGTCTTGATCTCAAATGGAGTTTGTCAAAGAACATAACTGCCTACCCTACTCTCTCAAACATGCTGAACTACAACCATTCCATGACATGATGGATTTTCTTCGTGGTTCCCATATCCATTATGCTCTAACTGTCAATCCTACCATATACGTCTCACACATAGAGCAGTTTTGGAATCCTCCACTGTCAATACCATTAATGGAGTCACTTCTTTTGCATCAATCATTGATTGTAACCCCATTACCATCACTGAGGAGACAATACGCTAACATCTACATCTTCAAGATGCCACAGGTATATCTGATCTCTCTTACTGCTTTACACGAAGGTCTCTTTGCTATTGGGTATAGGGGCCCTACTGATTCTTTAACCTTTTACAAAGCACATTTTGGTCCTAAATGGAAGTATCTCGTACATATTGTTCAGCAGTGTATAGCCCCAAAAGGACTGGTTAGTCTGAATTTTCTTCAAATATTGCCACTGCCTTAGTGTGCTTATCAACAGGCTAACAGTTGAATTTTTCAAACATGATTTTTCAAGGGATGTTAAGGCACCATGCCCTAAAGAATGGGAAATATTTGATGTATCCACGGTTTTTGGTAGAAATAATTGCAAAATCTTGCAATAATTTTAAAGTACATAAAAGGATGCATGTTTCTCATAGGCACTCTTTACCTACTATTAAAAGGCTTTTGAAACCAAGTGCCAATTTTCACAGTGTGGATGTCCCATTGCCTTCTGCAATGCAGGACATCAATCCAAGAAACAGAGGAGAGGGTCCTGAGCAGGCTCAGCCATCCATTACTGCTTCACCCCCAGGACCCTAACCCACTCCTCCTGATACATATACTTCCTCTGCTCCTTCTACTACAAATACTTCCCCAGCCCCCTCACTGAGAATGTATAAAAGACAAAGGGTTGTAGGACCTCCTTCCTCCTCAGTCCAATTCCCAGAGCCAAATAGCCATGTGTAGGGGGACACTCCTGCAAAGAATATCGATTGGGAACCCAATGAGGATACTCCCACCCTCAACTTGGAGGTGAACATCCCATCAGAGGATGTTCATATGGGTTTTGTGGTTGATACTACTGATGTCTCTACACAAGAGGCACAGGACAGTATCAACACCTCTAAGACCACACCCATGGCAACAGAGGGTGTGCAAGCACCTTCTGGAAGTCCCCAGTACCAATAACAAAGGGGTCCAGATGTTTCTACTTTTGGAATTCATGTCAGTGATAGATCTCAAATACCACTATCATTTGAAGATCTTGAGGCTAATCTGCAACTAATGGCTTTAACGGATCAACAGCTGAAACCTGTTGTAGCTATTTTGGAACATTACAAGTCCATCATTATTGCACAGGGATCTCAAATCACAGCCCTACATCAACTCACAGTAGCTCAACAATAGCGCCTTGATCAGTTTCATCTTGGTTTCACTCTGTGTGGAAACAAGATCATCCAACTCGAGAAGATGGTTCGATCCCTGCTTGCAAAGGTTTTTGGTCCCCATAGCCAAACCAATGCATCCAAAAAGGGGGAGAATCAGGAGATCCCTCATCCAGTCCAAACAGCTTCAACTTCTCTACCAACAGCTTCAGCTTCAAGGTTAACAGTCCCAACAGTTTCTCAAGCTGTTGGTCTAAAAGCTCAAGTTGTTCCCAGCAAATCAAGTGGAGTGGTAATCAAAGAAGGGTCCCAAGCTCCTGCCCCAGCAGTCCAACCCACAGCATCAGCTTCCAAAGACAAGGGAAAGGGTATTCTGATTGAGCCTCCAAAGATCAAATTCACTTCTAAAGAAGCCCAAGTTGCCCATGATGCTGAACTGGCAAGGAAATTAGCAGAAGAACAAGATGAGATCCTAGACCAGCAAACCCATGAACCAATGGGAGATGATGAAAACTTAGGAGATTACCTAAGAGGGTTTGTGTTCAAAGATAACCAGAAGAAGAGGAAAAGGCCAACAGGGCCTTCAAAGGCAGAACATAGAAGATTTTTGATAAATTTCTCTGCAACAGCTGGGATATCAAAGGTAATTGCAAAATGATGGTCAACTGAGAAGCTTCAGGCTTTATATGACAAAGAAAAGGAGAAAGAAAAAGCATTCACAGCCTCCCAACAACTCCAAGTTCCACAAGAACCAATTCAAACTGTTGCTAATGATTCCTCAATCTAAAACCATTCAACAAGCAAAGTTTGATAAGGTAAAGAGAGTGTTGTTTGATCAACAGTTGCAAAAGGCGATGGAAATTGAAAAGGTCCTGGATCAGCATGACTTCTTTAAACCTCCTATCACTTACTGGTATCATTTTGTAATCAAAAGAGAGGCTGGTCCAGAGGAAGAATTTAAAAGCCTAATCCACCTGGTACAGAGACTGACTAGAGATGAACTGAGACAAATGTATCATATTGGAGCTGCCAGTCATTCTAGGTCACCAATTGTATGGGTTCAGCAAAATTTGAATGATCTCAGAAGCATTTTTGACCCGGAATCTACCAGAGTAGATATAGAAGCTGCCAAGGAAATGAAGATTTTACAGGTTGATTTATATGCCAAATCAATGACATATAGACTTAAGCTTGCAGATAGATCCAGCAGGTTCTACAATTTTGAATTTCTCAATTTGCCAAAGGCATGGCTACTCTAAATGAGCTCTATGAAGATTGATTGTGATAAAGTGGAATAGAAGAGAGAATTCATAAAAGCTATAAGGCAGAAACTTTCACAGTTGTAAGTTTTTGGATGCCTTAGTTTATATATAACAGTTTTAATTTATTTTATTTCCTTATTTGTATAGAAACTTAAAGTCTTGTGTAAAGAATTTAAGTTAGGAGGAGATTGTTAGAAAATATTCTGAGTATGTCAAGCTGTTAGTTAGATTTCTCAAACTGTTAGTAGTATTTCTGTGTAATTACAAAGTTCAAGCTGCTAGTTCAACAATTTCAAGCTGCTAGTTCAAAAGTTCAAGCTGCTAGAGTTAAAAGTTCAAGCTGCTCAACAGATTAATAACAGAAAGTGCTGAAACTCAGGAAGTGATATATATTTCAAGATTTGAATATCTTCCAAGCATATCTACTACCAGAGATGATTAAGGAAACAAATCAGAAGGCTATATATATAGATAGACTAGGTCTTTCTATTGTAAGTCTGTACGTGCAAGTTCTGAAATTGTGTGCTTCATTGTAACTGCTTTCTGATAGAGTTTCTCAAGCCTCTAAGGTTGTAAAACCCTAAGAACAATTAGTGTTCTTCGTCTAATCAAACAGATTAGAGGTGATTGTAATCAGTGATTTTGGCAATATAAAGGATTTGATTTTGATTATATTTATTAGTTATTTATTTGAAAGTTTTCTTAAAACAATTAAGTGTTATTCCACAAACTTCTTAATTGGACTTTAATTCAAAAACAAGGTTATTGGTTTACACTCTGATTTATTAAAACCAATTAATCTTAGGTGATTTTGATCTTGACATGCTTACAGACCTCAATCTGACGGGCAAAGTGAAAGAACTATTCTGACTCTAGAAGACATGCTCAGAGCCTGTGTCATGGATTTTGGTGGTAACTGGGACGATCACCTCCCATTGGTTGAATTCTCCTACAACAATAGTTACCATCCCACAATCAAAATGGCACCATTCGAGTTCCTGTACGGAAGGAAATGTAGGACTCCAACCTGTTGGAGGGAGACAGGAGAAACTCCAATAGCTGGGCTAGCCTTACTGCGAGAAACAAACGAAAAGATCCAGCTCATTCGACAGTACATGAAAACGGTGCAAGATCGATAAAAGGACTATCACGATCGCCGTCACAAAGCGATAGAATTTCAGAAGGATGATTGGGTCTACTTAAAGGTTTCTCCGATTAAAGGTGTCACAAGATTCGTAAAGTGAGGAAAGCTATCTCCTCGATTTATAGGACCATTCTGCATCATTGAAAAAGTTGGGAATCAGTCCTATCATTTGGACTTGTCGGAGGAATTGTCAGGTGTTCACTAGGTCATTCACATTGGATACTTAAGAAAGAGTCTGGTGCGCGAAAGGGAACCATGGACTGATCGTTCAGATATAAAAGTTGACGAACGGCTAAGGTTCGTTGATGAGCAGGAGTGTATTCTGGATACAAAAGTCAAAAAGCTACGAAATAAAGGGATCAAAGTGGTGCTGGTCAAGTGGAAGCATCATAGCGGAGCTAATCATACTTGGGAATCAGAAGAAGATATGAAGACGGAGCATGACTTCGCAGACGAAGTATAGGCGTGGTGGAGCCCATGCTGTAACATCCCTATTTTTCAATTACTTGTAATCGACAAATTAATACTCAGTTTAATGCGATAATGGATTATTATGTCAATTTAAGCAAATTGTGATCACAATTTAAAAATAAGAAAAGATGAGGAGAAATCCTCATGGTCGTCTTTTGAGCGAGCATAACAATGAGAAACTGATCCGGACAATTAAAATCGGTATAATAAGAAAAATACGAAGTTGAGGGGTGTAATGTGCAAATATGTCAAAATGTAAAATAAAAGAAGGAAAGTCCTTCATTTTTCAAACACTCACTTTCTCTCTCGATCTCTCTCTCCTTCTATCTAAGAAGCCACAATTTCATCATCAAAAATCCAAGATTCACTCAAACTTGCAATTTTTGGAGTTTTTGGTTCGGTTTTCACATAAACCGAATCATAGGATTTTGATTATAAATGTTAATGCATGTTGAATCTTCTTATGGAAATGTTAAAATCGAGTATAAAGGATGTTACATACTAAATTTCAGATTCAGATTCGCATTCTAAGTATGATTTTGAGGTTAGTGTGTGTTTTAGTGTGTGTGTGTTCATCGACATTGGATGAAAAATAGACATAAATGGGTTAATTTGGTATATTAAGTGTTATGTTATAAGTTAAAAGGGTACATTAAGTTCATATTTGCAATTATACATATAGAAACATGCAAAAATGGTCAGAAAGTATTTTCTGGAAATTGTTGAAAAATACTTAAGTAAGAACTCGGACTTGATGAACTCGGTTCGGACCATCCGAATTCGGGTCCATCCCAATCCGGATCTATTCGAGTTCGGATCAATGTCCTAATTCGGACCAACAGTCATTTCGGACCATTACCCTATTTCGGACCTTGCCCAATTCGGATCAACCCATATTTCGGACCAATAAGTATTTCGGACCATCCGAATTCGGATGTGGTCCGAATTCAGATCCAATTACACTTATTTTTCAGAATTAAAGTTTTAATCAATTACTGACATAAATTCACTATTACAATGACTTGACAGATCATTCTGGTGTTATCTAACACACATTGATTCAGAGGCAAATTACACTGTGCAAACCACTGTGAGTAATAGATTATCATTCTAACATTTATTGTCTTTACATTGACGTTTACATATTCAATGGCATGTTCACATTGTTCATATATATCTATTGGCACTCATGAATGATTTGTTGTTATGATGCACACTCGTACTTGACATGTAGCCAGCGTTCGTTTGAAAGTGCATTATTTACATCATGCTTGCACTGCATGATCATTACTTCACAATTTGATGCGACCTAGACTGGGGCTGACAGCAGGCCACTGATGGGGACTGATCATCCCACTCGTTATCCTGGTCAGGTTCGGCACATCCCCGATCAGCATTTGAACTGCCAACCCCATGCTTGCACTGCATGGTTTTTCACATACTACGAGGCTTACACTGCCTGTTTACACACTATGCTTGTAAAGAAATAATTGTTGAATGTATAATCTGTTATCTCACTAAGCGAATTAGCTTACTATTGACTCACAATGTTTTCAGGCAAAGGCAAAGGTGTAGCTGGACCTTCTACTTAAGCATTTCTGTTCAATATCCCGGAGACTTTAGAAGCTATTGGTACTCGGATGTTTGTAGCTTTGGGCTAGGATTCGATACTTTTAAAACAATTATGTTGATGTAATAGTTAGACTTTATCACTGTAGAAAAATACATTAATTGCTTTAGTGTGGAACTGGTTAATTCTGATTTAAGTATTTAATTTTATTATCATGATATTCATTGGGTTGTGTGTTGATCCTGGTGATTCTAATTATACCATCAAAATATAAGGACATCACAGTTTGGTATCAGAGCATTAGTTTGAGGTTTCAAGTGTCCGCGAGAACTTAGACTCAAACTTGGGTTATGATATTAGAATGGTCTCCTAGGAAATGATCTGAACTAAGATAAGATTGACATGCACACGGTGACAAATTGAAGGGTAACTGCAAACACTTAGGATTTACAAAGAAATGTTCTAAATATAAATTGTTATATTTCAGAACATGTCAGGAGACGATATGACTCCTCAATAGATGTTCCAGATGATGCAAGCTCTTATCGAATTGAATAATGAATTACAATCCAAAAGAATGGCTGAGCAGGTTCGGTCATTTGCGGACCAATTAAGGGTCAGAGATAAGGCCGAAGTGAAGCGTAAAGCTGATAAAGAAAGAACAAGGAACAACAACAAGACGATCAACAGGAAAGACAAGGAGACACTGGGTCTTCTAAAAAGGCCAGAGGGTGTAGGTTTAAGGACTTCAAAAGTAACGGAGCTGTTACTTTTGATGGGACTGGAGATGCTGTCACAGCATTGGTGTAAATCACCACCACTGAATGAACTTTCAAAATCAGCGACTGCGCTGAAAAGGATATGGTCCGGTTTGCAACCGCAATGTTTCCAAAGGATGCAGTTATGTGGTGGGATGCAATGGCACATGTGTTGACGATGGAGGTAGTGTCACACATGTCCTGGAGCGAGTTTAAGGAAGTATTCTCTCAGCAGTACTGTCCGGCCGACGAGAAGCGACGTCTGGAGGCGAAATTTCTGAATCTAACCCAAGGAACAAAAACGGGTACACAATACGCCGTCGAGTTCACCCGTTTGAGCTTGTTCGCACCCCATAAAGTCGACACGGAAGAAAGAAAGATAGCCCGGTTTGAGGCCAGTTTAGATTATGAGATACGCCGAACCATGAGAGGGGTTCGGTAGACAACTTTTGCTGGTTACTGGAGGCTGCTCGAAATGTGGAGCAGATTGTATTGTTATCAGGATATGTCATCGGTTCAACTGACACAGTACCGACTCAACCATCGCCGCTAAAAAGGCAGAAGGAGTCTGGATCATCACGATCTTCTCTTCAATCCCATCAACCATCTTCTTCTCCTAAAAAGAGAAAGGCCTCTTCGGCCAGTTCAGAAATGAGAGACTGCAGCAGGTGCAGGAAGGCGCACTCTGGGGAGTGCAAGACTCAAGACATGTATTTCTTCTGTTGTGGGCAGAAGGGCCATCACTGGGAGTATTGTCCTCGAAAAGACGATGCGTGTTACGACTGCCACACACTTGGCCATTTTGCAAGGGACTGCCCGAAACCTCCACGAGATCAGAGCGTTCAGCAATCAACGACAAGATCTTCTGTAGCTTCCACTGCTCGCAGGGATAAATCTCAAAGGGCTCTAATAAGGTCATTCCATATCACAGCTAAAGAGGCAAAAGATGACCCGGAGGTGGTCTACGTTCTTTTTAAACTCAATTCCCGCACGCATCTTGTTTGATTCCGGAGCCAACCGTTCGTTTGTCTCCACTTCATTTTCTCGTCAATTTAATATGCCTACTTCCAAACTGCAATTTGTACTTGATATTGAGACTGCTAGCAACATGTTAGTTAAGGCGGACAAGGTATATAGGAATTGCACATTACTTGTAGAATATATAGTATTCAACATAGATCTAATTCCCATGGAGTTCAGGGAATTCGATGTTATAGTAGGTATGGACTGGTTGGTTCATAACGAGGCCCAGATTGTTTGCATGAAAAGAATGATTAAGATTACCACTCCCGAGGGCCGAGACATTTGTATTTACAGGGACAGGCACAAAGGAGACTTATGCCTCATTTCAATTGCAAAAGCCGGAAAGCACGTTGCTAAGGGTTGTTCAGCTTACTTAGTGAGAAGTGAGGGAGGTTCATGAATGCCTTTGTTTTGAGTTTGTTGTTTGAGTTTAAGGCCATATGTAGATTTATTTGCTAAAAGTTGAATTAACAGTTTTTTTATGGTTGTTTGGTTGTGATTTGTGGTTTTATTAATTTCATTTTTTATAGAACATTCTTCAGTCGTTAGGTTCTAATTTGACATCATCTATAATACTTGGGCATATCATTGAAGATGATGCAAAAGAAGATAAAAGGTACCGAATTCTCTCTGGTCTCTCACTCACATGACACTACTAATCAAACACTCCCGCGCAACACTGTTGTATATTATTTCCACACTTTTCAATTATGCTAACACTACTACAAAACACACCAAATAGCCCCCTAAATAGAGCTGTGTTTTACAAAGATTTTAAGTCTATCACTCCCACAATGATTTCAGGTTAGGTTTCATGCTTCCATCATTTTTCCTCTTTGATTTTGTGTGGGATTGATTCTTTCCATCTTGATTTTATTTTGTTCTTTTTGATGCAGGGCAGATTTAGGAAAAATTCTCCTCGTTAATTTTATCCTCGAGAGGTTTGGTTTGCTTTTATGTTTGTGTTTTGATTCTGGCATTTGTGGTTGGGTTGAAATTTGTTGAACTCCTACTATTGAAATTTTGTTGCTGGATTCAATTTAAATGGCGCTTTTAATTGTAAGTTTTAGTAAATTATGAATGTTATTTGCTTATTTGGGCTACTGTGTCTGGGTTAATTGAATTTCTGCATGTTTTTTAATAGAATTTCTTGTAGTTTTGGAGTTGATTTTTGTTGTTATTGAGTTTTGGCATATTTTATTATATAGTGAGGTTTAGATGTTATGTTAAGGCTTGCTAAGGTTTAATTGAATTTCCTTATTTGGGCTATTGAGTTTTGGCATGTTTTATTTCATTGAGTTTTGGCATATTTTGTTTATAGAAACAATCCTTTATTTTGCAACAAGATATCAGTGACTATGGGTATTGCCGATGAACATATAAGGCTTGTTGTTAGCCGTAGTGGTAGAAATATTATGAAAATTAGTCAGGTAAGCAAAGTGGTGTGCCTTAGCTCATTGTGTCCATTCTTTTTCAATTTTTTCTCTTTGCAGATTAATGGATCTAGGATAGGTTTATAGCTTTCTAAGAAGTGATTTCGTACATAGGTACTGAAATTTAAAAATATATGAAATTGAACTAATGGTTTTGTTGTGTGATAGTAACTACATCTTGTTTAAATTTTGTTTTTTTTTTCCTAAACATCAGTTTATTGTTTAAGACTTACAAGAAACGACAGCTATAGTTCTTAACGTTCAGGATTTTATTATATAACATGATGTCCTTTTTCTTAGATTTTGGCAAATAGTGCAATTGAGCGTCTTCCAATGAATGTCAGGAAACTACAGTGACGATTGGACTGATCATTTAAACCTAAATACAAATCTAGTTGATGTTTAGTGTATTTATTTTAATGCACAACTACTGCTTTAGTTTGACAATTTAGATTGTAGAATTAGATGATAAATATTTTAAAGTATTTCCAGTGTAGTTTTCATCACAACACCGGGTTTTTCAACTCATCACTTGTTATATT
The DNA here is from genome assembly GCA_020465985.1 of Centrapalus pauciflorus. Classification (NCBI taxonomy): domain Eukaryota; kingdom Viridiplantae; phylum Streptophyta; class Magnoliopsida; order Asterales; family Asteraceae; genus Centrapalus; species Centrapalus pauciflorus. The sequence continues at coordinate 299,198 of JAANYP010002385.1, read as the reverse complement.
TTGAAGCAAGTAACTAGCAAGTTTTTCCTACTATTCTCAGAGAGGTAGCAGTCAAGGAGATGCTCGAGGTGCGGCCGATAGAGTTTTGAATCAGTTGATACTCAGATGAACCAACTAGTAACAGGTCTTATAAGCAGGTCTTATAATTAGTTGATACTCAAAAAGTATAATCAGTTTGAATAATCTGGTTTATAATCAGTTTGAGGCCTGGTCATCTTGATCAGTTGATATACATCCCTCTCTCAGATGAACCAACTAGTACCAGGTCTTATAATCAGTTGATACTAAAAAAAAATTTGGCATCCAAAAATCTTTCTCCAGATTTATTAAATAATTGTTGATGGAAATAAAATATAATTAATTATAATCTCTTAAACATCTTCTTTCTCTTTCTCTTAAAGCATATATGTTGGCAGATTCATCTATGGATCCTGATTGATGCTCTGAAATGCCCTTCGGATGGACTTCGGAAAGGACAAGTAAGTAACATATAGACATCTACTTTCATAATCTGAAACATAAAGAAAGACAAAGCGTAATTAGTTTTTCTATCATTGCATGCACTAAATAATCTAGGGAGCATTTACGTGGATTGTGGGAAGCATGATCTTGCAGTAGATTGTTATATAAATGCACTCGATATAAAGCATACAAGAACTCATCAAGGGTTGGCATGCATCTATTCTCTTAAGGATGAAAGAAAATTAATCTGCATATGATGAGATGACGAGGCTGATAGTGAAGGCAGAAAATAGTGCATCTGCTTATGAAAAGTGCTCAGAATATTGTGACCGTGACAATGCCACCAGCAATCTACGTATGGCTACAGAATTAGATTCTTTCAAGACATACCCGTACAGATTTAGAGCAGCAGGTTCTTCTTTCTAAATCCTCAAAGCCTGTCTTTTAATTAACATATTTTACAAACTAATTATTGCTTAGTATATAAAAGGATAATGCGGCGGATAGATGTGCACTTATGCAAATGTTTCAATTTTTGCATTGTACTTATTTACTCGATTGGTAATCATATTTTCATTTATGTTCCAATTAGGTAGTTGGTTAATGGTTGTGTACACATATAGGAATCATACTTTCATTTCTATACGCATCTAGGAATCATACTTTCATTTCTATACGCATCTAGGAATCATTTCTATACACATCTAGGAATCATACTTTCATTTCTATGTGGATGTTAGTTTTCCTTTAAGGTGGTTTAATAGCATGCTAGAAATATTTAAGAAAATATAATATTTTTCTTATTTAAAAACAAGGAATTGGACCCGGTTGCTTAGTACACAAACCTGACTGTATCTTTAATTTTTTTTTTCTCTTTGAATACATTTAAACCCGGTTCTGAAATAAAAAATCAGGCTATATTAGGTTTTGGACCCGGTTAAATGGCCGGGCTATATTTAAATCATAATCAAGCCATCCCCCCTTAAAGCCCGGTTTCATTTCAACGTTTGTATCAGTTACAAATAAAGTCATCAAACCAAAGAATTGTATCAATTGAAAAACGTATCATATTGTTCGATTTAATAATATTTATTTTTCAGTTTCGGTATGGTATGTCCATGTGGATCAAGTGTAGCTAAAGGATAAATGATTGAATTATTATAGCTCCAGTGCATGCACAACAGGACACACACAAAGAAGGATTTTGGGTGCTAATTTACCTTGAAATACTTGTAGATTCTTATAGCTCTAGTTGTTTTGGCTCTAACTATACGACTTCTTGTGGATTTGACGATGAATTCATCATGAATTGTTAGAGAGTAGTCATATGTTCAAGTGTGTGTGTTTAGTGTGTATGATTAAGAGAGAATGCAAAGGACTTCCAAATGATAACGAGATTATGTAACCAAGATTTCCAAATCTTATGAAGCAGATCATATAACGAGATTATGTCATTGTGCCTACGACATGGTATCTTTATTGCTACTATATTTATTCTAGGATTTTTGTAGCAAATTCTTATCATATAAGTAACCAACTACTTTTCTCTTTTGCCTTCAGTTTAATATTCTCACAAAAGCTTTTGAGCTTCCTGTTTTGGAGAAAAATCTCAACTAATTGGAGGTAACTCTCCTTTCTTCGTTGAATCTGTAACATCCTTAGATCTAAATTATTGTAATCTAGATTAATTAGTTGGATATTTTGTAATTTGTATAATTAAGTTAGATTTCAAAAGATGATTATGTATCCGGATATTTAAAAGTTGGTTGCCAATTTAAGAAATTAAGAAATTTGAGAATTTTGAATTATTATGTTGGAGTATGATGATTTATAAATGTTAGTGATGATAAAAGTAAGATAAAATCAGTATTTAGTGAAATCTAGATAAGTTGAGGGGCTAAATGTGCCAAAACCCGAAAGTGTGAAAATAAAAGACTCATTGTCTTTCAATTGGATTCATTTCACCATTCTATCAAAATCTCCCTCTCAATCTCTCACTAACCATCTGCTGGAATTCGATATTGTGGAACGAAATTCGTGGATTAAAGCTAGTTATTAACAAGATTTAAGAAGAATTAAGGTAAGAACATAATTTCTAAGTTTAAAGATTTATTTTGAGAGTTTAAGGTAAAAAAAAATCGGATTTTTATTTGAAAATCGTTCTTGCATGTTGAATAAATCAGTTGATAATCATCAATTTGAACATCACTGAAGCTCCAGAAACAAGAATCGTGCTTCGATTCGTCCTAAAAGGTAATAAATCTGACTTTTTATTAGTTTTTGAGTTCTTGGTGTTTTTACTCAATTTTGGTCCAATCTGGACGAATTTGGATGTTAATGATATGGAAAATGATGTAGAAACAATAAATATATGATAATATATCAAAGGTAAGGATTGCATATTGTTAAAATAGAGTTTTGACAATTTTCACTTAGAAATCCATAGCTGTGACCTGAACTTCTGCTGGTGAACTCGGCGAGTTCCCAAGAACACTTGAATAAATCTTAAAAAATTCGTAAGTGATGGATCCGAATTCTGTTGGGACCCAAATTCGGATGTGACCCAAACTTAGATGGAACCGAATCCGGACGGAACCGAACTCGGATGGGTAAAGTACTTCGGATATGTCCGAAATCCGGCCGAGGTTCCGATATTCGGACCTCAACTCCGCGAGTTCCCTGACCAACTCGGCGAGTTGGCTGCTGTACATGTGTAATTCGGATGGGTTATTAAGGACCCGAATTTATGGTTAATTAATTACACTTCTGGGATATTGTTGGTATTATATTAAGGCATATAATGAAGGGTTAATTGTGAATAATAACACCTCGAATGATGAGATTTAAACTTGAGTTTCGAATGACGGTTCCGAATGTTGTAACACTTTAATATTTTTAAATCATGATGGAAATTGTTACCGAACATGTTTAAGATATGTTTTCCTTATGGAAATGTAACAGGTCCCTTGTGGTGTTGTTTAACCCAGAGAGGGGTACTTTTGAGTCCGGTTGAAAGCCCGAGGAGAAATAATATTGATTAAAGTTTAATAACGCACCCACTGTGAGTACATATGATTTCACATGTTTATATCTGCTTTAAGTTAGTTAGTGCCTGCTGAGACATGTTGCTTCATTATCTTTTGGAATTCTACTAACTTGCGTAGACTTAGATGCACATTGATCTTGTTGCATGTCCATTCTTTTGTTGTGCATCTATCGATGGACCGGCGGGTCGCATCTATTATTCCGATGTTACTGCGCTATATGTCCCGGAGCTTATCCCTCCGAGGTTCTGGTAGGCAGTAAGTCATCCCCGATGTTATGTCTGTCTCAGATGGTTGGTTTGAATGTCGAGCTTTGGGCTCGTAGGAGTGACGACTCATGTGTGTCGTAGTTTGTGTACGTGGAGAGTGCACGGCGTGCGTCGTAGGTGTTACTCTCATGGGGCTTCATAAAGATTTATAAAATGCGTAAATCTGTGTATTCACTAAGCATCGCTTACCCCTCATTTGTTGAATTTTTACAGGAAAAGGAAAATCTGCTGCGGGAACCTTCTAGCTAGGTCATAAGTTGAAGTCTTGAAGATATCTACTACTCAGCTTGGGAATTGGTTAATGGGATTATTGTTGTAATACATGTGGGATGATGTAATAAAGTTTGAGTATGTAGACTTAGACTTGAAACCTTGTAGCACCGTAGAGCGTTAAAAACATTTGTATTACTTTTATTATGTACCTTTATGCTTCCGCACTTGTTTAAGCATTCAGAGCATTATGTAATAATTTGTGCGGTGATTAATCCTGGGTTTATTATAATGGTGGTTTATTGTGGCAAGGGTGTCACAGCGAATGGTATCAGAGCAATAGTTTGAGATTCAAGTGTCCGGGAGGTGTTGGTCTCAAACATTAAGTGATGATAAGTAGTGATTTTAAGTAATGATATGAACTAAGATAGGCTACGATCTAGTAGTCTTAAAAGATTGACTTTCATACGGGACAATGGGTGGTGTCTTTAAATAAATGACATGTTACTAAACAAGTTATATGTTTTATATTTCAGAACATGTCTGGAGGAGGAATGACACCCGAAGAAACAAGGAAAATGATGCTAGCCTTGATGGCTGAGCAAAATCAATATCAGTTTCGGGATCAAGATGAGGCCGAAGCTAAGAGAAGAGCAGACAAGAGGAAGAACAAGGAAAAAGAGGGAAACAATGATAAACAAGATGACAACACTGGGTCATCTAACAAACCCAAAGGTTGTCGTCTCAAGGACTTCAAAGGAAAAGGGGTCGTGGAGTTTAATGTACTGGGTGATGCTATTGCTGCACTTGAAAGGATAACAGCAACCGAACAGACATTCCGAATCAGCGACTGTGCTGAGAAGGAAATGGTTCGGTATGCTACTGCTATGTTCACTAAAGACGCGATTATGTGGTGGAATTCCATGGTTAACACCTTAACCTTGGAGAAAGTATATGTTATGACTTGGGCTGAGTTCACTGACCTATTCACTCAGCAGTACTGTCTGGTTGATGAGAGCCGAAGAGTTGAGGCAAAGTTCATGACATTGATGCAGGGGACTAAGACTGTGTCCCAGTATGCTGTGGAATTCACGAGGCTGAGTTTGTTTGCGCCTCATCAGGTTGATACTGAGGAAAGGAAAGTGACCAGATTTGAGGCTGGTTTGGATATTGAGATTAGGAGAGTTATGAGGAACGTGCGCTACACTATGTTTGCTGGCTTACTTGAGGCTGCCAAAAATGTAGAACAAATTCTTATCATGTCGGGATATTCGATTGGGTCTGCTGCTGCTTCCACTGACCCAACACAGCTGTCACCGCCGAAACATCAGCATGAGGGAGGATACTCGGGATCATCTCGCTCGTCACAGTATTCTCCTCAGCAATCTTATCGTCGATCATCTGGGTCTTCTGGTCGTGCTCGTGCATACTCCATCAACACCGAGCCGCAATATTGCAATAAGTGTCATCTGGAACACTTCGGCAAGTGCACTAATGGACGCGCTTGCTTTTGCTATGGAGAGTTGGGCCATTTTCAGAGTGAGTGTCCATGAAAAGTCGATGCTTGCCAGAAGTGTGGGGTATGGGGGCATTATAGTGGAAATTGTAGAAAGAACGCTCCAGCAGCTGCTGCTACATCTTCAACCCGATCATCTGGGGGATATAGTGGTGGTTCAGTGAACAGCCGGAACCAGCCACAAAGGGCACCGGCTCGTGCATTTCAGATTACCGCGGAGGAGGCTATGGAAAACCCGGAGGTGGTTACTGGTATGTTCATTGTTAATTCCATGCCTGCACGAGTTCTTTTTGATTCAGGTGTCAACCGGTCTTTTGTATCTACTGTTTTTGCACAACAACTGTTAATGCCTCTGTCTAAGCTATCTGCTATACTTGATATTGAAACTTCTAGTAACACTTTAGTCAAAATAGATCACGTATACCGTAACTGCACTTTAGTGATTGAAGATGTAGTCTTACATATGGACTTGATTCCGATAGCATTCAGTGAGTTTGATGTGATAGTCGAAATGGACTGGTTGATAGAGAATGAAGCCCATATAGTCTGTAAGAAACGAATGATCAAGATAACCACACCGGAGGGGGTTGAGATCTGCATATATGGGGATAGGAGAAGTAGGGATCTGTGCTTATTGACCATTGCAAAAGCCCGAAAGCTTGTTGCAAAAAGGTGTGACGCCTACCTGACATACGCTATTGATGCTAAGGCTGAGAAGAAGACTGTGGCCGATGTGCATGTTGTATCAAAATTCCCGGATGTGTTTCCGGAAGAATTGTCAGGCGTGCCGCCTGAGAGACAAGTGGAGTTCCGAATAGATTTGATCCCTGGAGCTGCACCGGTAGCTCGTTCTCCGTATCGCGTTGCTCCTACTGAGATGCAAGAAATGATGAAACAACTTCAGGAGTTGTTGGATAAGGGCTTCATTCGACGAGTTCATCTCCGTGGGGAGCTCCAGTATTGTTTGTTAAGAAGAAGTATGGCACGATGAGAATGTGCATTGATTACCGGGAGCTGAATAAGCTGACTATTAAGAACAAGTATCCGCTGCCGAGGATAGATGATTTGTTTGATCAGCTAATGGAGCAAGTGTGTTTTCTAAAATTGATTTGAGGTTGGGATATCATTAGCTGAAAGTTCGAGAGGAAGATGTGCCTAAAACATCTTTTAGGACACGTTATGGGCATTACGAGTTCTTGGTTATGCCTTTTGGGTTAACCAATGCCCCGGTTGTTTACATGGATCTGATGAACAGGGTATGTAGACCGATGTTAGATAAGTCAGTGATTGTATTTATTGACGATATCTTCATGTATTCCAAGTCTGAAGCAGAGCATGTTGTTCATCTAAAAGAGTTATTGGAACTGTTGAGAAAAGAGAAGTTGTATGCCAAATTCTCAAAGTGTGAGTTTTGGCTGCAACAAATTCAGTTTCTTGGACATGTTATTTCGGGAGCTGGGATTTCAGTAGATCCAGCTAAAGTTGAAGCCATAAGAAACTGGGAACCGCCTCGTTCAGCTACAGAACTTAGAAGTTTTCTTGGGTTGGCGGGCTACTATAGGAGGTTTATTAAGGATTTTTCGAAGATTGCAGTTCCTTTGACTGCATTAACGAAAAAGAATGCACCGTTTGTTTGGGAAACTATGCAGCAAGAGGCTTTTGAGATCTTGAAGAAGACATTAAGTGAAGCGCCGATACTTGCTCTACCGGAGGGCAATGAGGATTTTGTAGTATACACGGATGCATCGAGATTGGGTTACACGCTGTACTGATGCAGCGTGGAAAGGTTATAGCTTACGCCTCGAGACAGCTTAAGCAGCACGAGAAAGACTACTCCACTCATGACTTGGAGTTGACTGCAGTTACTTTTGCATTGAAATTGTGGAGACATTATCTTTATGGAACTAAGTGTCAACTCTATACAGATCATAAGAGTTTGAAGTACATTTTCAGTCAAAAGGAGCTTAATATGAGTCAACGTAGGTGTATGGAACTTATTAAGGACTACGATTGTGAGAAACTGTACCATCCTGGTAAGGCTAACGTGGTAGCCGATGCTTTGAGTCGCAAAGCTTACTCTAATGATTGTTGCTACATGATGACGTCTACGATGTTAACCTCCACTATTATTGATGATGTCAAAGCTGCTCAAGTGGAAGCTTTGAAGGAAGAAAATGTTGGTGCTGAGGATATTCGAGTACAGAAAAAGGTTATGGAAACGAGCGAATCGGGTTTGAAAGGAATTTATGGAAGAATCTGGGTGCCAAAGTTTGGTGGTATGAGAAAGGTGATCATTGAAGAAGCACATCAGTCTAAATTTTCTATACATCCCGGGAGCACAAAGATGTACAATGAACTTAATGCAAACTTTTGGTGGCCTGGATTAAAGAAAGATATTGGTCAGTGTGTGGAGAGATGCAGGACTTGTCGGTTAGTGAAAGCCAAACACCAACAGCGTTATGGTAATCTGCAACCGCGTCCCATTTCGGAATGGAAGTGGGAACACATAACCATGGATTTTGTCACTAAGTTGCCGAAGACTAGGTGTCAACATGATGCAGTTTGGGTAATAGTTGATAGACTGACCAACTCGGCACAGTTTATACCGATTAGGGAAAACTATTCACTGAAAAGATTGGCTCAGATTTACATGGATGAGATCGTTTCTAGACATGGAGTACCAAAGTCCATTGTATCGAATCGGGATAGCCGATTTACTTCAAATTTCTGGTCAGCATTACAAGAAGGGTTGGGAACGAGGATTGCGATGAGCACGACTTATCGTCCGCAAACCGATGGTCAAAGTGAACGAACCATCCTTACCTTGGAGGATATGATGAGATCATGTGAATTGGATCTCGGTGGCAATTGGGACGACCATTTGTCGTTGATAGAGTTTTCATATAATAACAGTTATCACGCGACAATAAAGAAAGCACCGTTTGAGGCTTTATATGGGAGAAGGTGTAGGACTCCTACGTGTGGGAGAGAAACCTGAGAAACACCGATTGCTGGGCCGGCATTGCTTCAGGAAACAGAATATGAAGGCGGCCCAGGATCGTCAGAAACGCTATTTCGACAGGAGGCATAAACCGATCAGTTTTGATGTAGACGATTGGATTTATTTGAAGGTGTCACCTGTGAGAGGTGTTACACATTTTGTTAAAAGAGAAAAGTTAGCTCCGAGATTTGTTGGACCATTCAAGATAATACAAAAAGTTGGAAACCAGTCTTACCGTTTAGAGTTGCCTGAAAAAAATATCGAGCATACACCCGGTGTTCCATGTGGGAAACCTTAGAAAATCATTCACTACCGGAAACGAGGATTGGGCAGATCACACAGAGTTGCAAATTGACGAAAGGCTTCGATACGTGGAGCAGCCGAAATGTATATTGGATACTAAAATGAAGAAATTAGAAAGCAAGGAGATAGAGATGGTGTTTGTACGATGGAAGCATCATAAAGGAGCAAATCACACATGGGAGACTAAGTCTGAAATGTTGAAGAAATATCCACAACTGTTTGGATCCAAGTAACTTCGAGGACGAAGTTTGAGCGTGGTGGAGTCCATGCTGTAACATCCTTAGATCTAAAATATTGTAATCTAGATTAATTAGCTGGATATTTTGTAATTTGTATAATTAAGTTGGATTTCGAAAGATGATTATGTATCCGGATATTTAAAAGTTGGTTGCTAATTTAAGAAATTAAGAAATTTGAGAATTTTGAATTATTATGTTGGAGTATGATGATTTATAAATGTTAGTGATGATAAAAGTAAGAAAAAATCAGTATTTAGTGAAATCAGATAAGTTGAGGGGCTAAATGTTCCAAAACCCGAAAGTGTGAAAATAAAAGACTCATTGTCTTTCAATTGGATTCATTTCACCATTCTATCAAAATATCCCTCTCATTCTCTCACTAACCATCTGCTGGAATTCGATATTGTGGAATGAAATTCGTGGATTAAAGCTAGTTATTAACAAGATTTAAGAGGATTAAGGTAAGAACATAATTTCTAAGTTTAAAGCTTTATTTGAGAGTTTAAGGTTCAAAAATCGGATTTTTATCTGAAAATCGTTGTTGCATGTTGAATAAATAAGTTGAGAATCATCAATTGAACATCACTGAAGCTCCAGAAACAAGAATCATGCTTCGATTCGTCCTAAAAGGTAATAAATCTGACTTTTTAAGAGTTTTTGAGTTCTTGGGGTTTTTACTCTTTTTTGGTCCAATCTGGACAAATTTGGATGTTAATGATATGGAAAATGATGTAGAAACAATCAATATATGATAATATAAGATAAGGATTGCATGTTGTAAAAATTGAGTTTTGACAATTTTCACTTAGAAACCCGTAGTTGCGACCTGAACTTCTGCTGGTGAACTCGGCGAGTTCCCAAGAACACTTGAATAAATCTTCAAAAATTCATAAGTGATGGATCTGAATTCGGTTGGGACCCGAATTCGGATGTGACCCGAACTTAGATGGAACCGAAGCTGGACGGAACCGAACTCGGATGGGTAAAGTACTTCGGATATGTCCGAAATCCGGCCGAGGATCCGATATTCGGACCTCAACTCGGCGAGTTCCCTGACCAACTCGGCGAGTTGGCTGCTGTACATGTGTAATTCGGATGACCCGAATTTATGGTTAATTAATTACACTTTTGGGATATTGTTGGTATTATATTAAGGCATATAATGAAGGGTTAATTGGGAATAATAACACCTCGAATGATGAGATTTAAATGTGAGTTTCGGATGATGGTTCTGAATGTTGTAACACTTTTATATTTTTTTAAATCATGATGGAAATTGTTACAGAACATGTTTATGATATGTTTCCTTATGGAAATGTAACAGGTCCCTTGTGGTGTTGTTTAACCCACAGCGGGGTACTTTTGAGTCCGGTTGAAAGCCCGAGGAGAAATAATATTGATTAAAGTTTAATAACGCACCCACTGTGAGTACATATGATTTCACATGTTTATATCTGCTTTATGTTAGCTATTGCCTGCATAGACATGTTGCTTCATTATCGTTTGGAATTCTACTAACTTGCGTAGACTTAGATGCACATTGATCTTGTTGCATGTCCGTTCTTTTGTTGTGCATCTATCGATGGACCAGCGGGTCGCATCTGTTATTCCGATGTTGCTGCGCTACATGACCCGGAGCTGATCTCTCCGAGGTTCTGGTAGGCAGTAAGTCATCCCCGATGTTATGTCTGTCTCAGATGGTTGGTTTGAATGTCGAGCTTTGGGTGCGTAGGGGCGACGGCTCATGTGTGTCGTACTTTGTGTACGTGGAGAGTGCACGACGTGCGTCTTCGTTATTACTCTCGTAGGCCTTCATAAAGATTTATAAAATACGTAAATCTGTGTATTCACTAAGCATCACTTACCCCTCAGTTGTTGAATTTTTACAGGAAAAGGGAAATCTGCTGCGGGAACCTTCTAGCTAGGTCATAAGTTGAAGTCTTGAAGATATCTACTACTCAGCTTGGTAATTGGTTAATGGATTATTGTTGTAATACATGTGGGATGATGTAATAAAGTTTGAGTATGTAGACTTAGACTTGAAACCTTGTAGCATCGTAGAGCGTTCAAACCATTTGTATTACTTTATTATGTACCTTTATGCTTCTGCACTTGTTTAAGCATTTAGATCATTATGTAATAATTTGTGTGGTGATTAATCCTGGGTTTATTATAATGGTGGTTTATTGTGGCATTTGGTTGTGATTCAGGTTTATTATAATGGTGGTTTATTGTAAAATTTGTGTACTATCTTGATGAAGCAATTGGTTGTGATTCAGGTTTCTGTCGTTATTTGTTTGCCTTATTTTTCTAGGATATTGATGTGTGTGATCATGTGAAGCGTGCATGATTTCATTTCAACGTTTGTATCATTTAAAGTTGTTAATGATAACATGTGTTGGGAATTTGGTTTAGAAAATTTGGGATCCTAAATGCAAGAGAATTAGGATAAACTTTTAACATGCTTCATATGAGTTTTTGTTGCTTTCTTGCTTGTCTTTGTCATTCTTATTAGCTAATAAACCATTGATTCATTATGGGTTACTATTTGCAATTTTAAATAGCTATATTTAATAGTGTGACTTTAGTGACTGAAATTTTATGTCCTTAAAAAACTTTTACTGACTGAAAGAAATCTTATTTATTTTGATTTTTATTTTTCCAGGATTTTCGAGTCGAGCCGAGTTGCAAAGTGATCGACAGAAGGAGAGTTGTGCATCATAAGCGTCGGCTTCGTATGAAAGAAATTACAAGACGAGGAATTGAATATGCATTCTCAAGATTGTAATTTATTTTTTTGTTGTATCGCTTATACATTTGATGAACCTTATTTTGGTTGTATACGTTTATATACTAGAAATACTTTTTGATGGATATGTTATGAAATGATATTATTTTTGTTAAATTGAATTGTAAGTAGAAAAACTATCATGAAACAATTAAATAAATATTTGTATTTGAATGAAATTTAAAAAATAATGAATGTGTTTCTTTTGTCTAGAAAATGTTGCATTTATGTAATTTAAAACAATAATAAAGTGTTGCAATACATTGATAATGGTGTTGCATTTACATAATGACAACATTTGACAAGTGTTGCATTTGATAAGTAAAGTGTTGCTATAAGTTGGTAACAATAAATTAAGAGTGTTGCTTTAGAGTATAAAAAGTGTTGCATTTATAAAATAATGGCAACACATTAAAGAGTGTTGCTTTATAATATAAAAAGTGTTGCATTTATAAAATAATGGCAACACTTTTGAAAAGTGTTGCATTATCTAGTGAAAGTGTCGCTTTAGACCTAAAGCGACGTTGGCTAAGGTGGCACTACATAAAGTGTCGCATTAGGCCTATAGCAACACTTTTAAGGCCTAACACAACACTTTTCCCATGTTGCTTTAGGTTCATTTTGTTGTAGTGGTTGGGTGACTTTGGGTCCATTTTGTCTCGTGTGGAAGGGGTGAACGAGATGGAACTTCAGTGGTGAGTGTGGAAATGGAGGAAGATTCATGTTTAATGGTTTCTAGTGAAGGTACCATTGGTTCCGGTTCGGGTTCAATGTGTTCAGGTGAAAGAATGATGTTTGGCATTATGTGTGAGGGTAATTCTGGAGTAGATTCAGCTGCAGATGTATTAGTGGATGAAGTTGATGGATGTGGGTATGAAGTGGATGAAGAGGGATCAGATAGAATTTGTTGCGCAGTTGAATTGTTGGATGTGTTACCTATGGAAGAAGAAACATTAGAAACATTAGTACTAGGACCAAAGAATTCTACATAAAAAGGATCATATAAATTAACTAATTCAGAAGGAGAAAAAGAAGTAGATTGAGAAGAAGAGTCTCCAAGCATTGGTATAATGCGTGGTCCTGATTGATCAACTTCGGGTGCCAGTTCAGCCAATTCATCAAATGTGACATGCACACTTTCATTGACTGTCCTGGAGCGAGTGTTGAATGCACGATATGCCTTCGAGTTGGATGAGTATCCAATGAAGATCGCTTTATCCGCTTTCTCATTGAATTTTCCGAGGTTGTCTTTGTCATTAAGCACGTAGCACCTGCAACCAAATACACGTAAGTACTTGATAAAAGGTACCTTATTCAAAAAGAGTTGGTATGGAGTTTTATTGAAACGCTTATGGATTATGGAGCGATTCTGCGTGTAGCAAGCAGTTGACACGGCTTCGGCCCACAAGAACGGAGGTAGCTTTGAATAAGTCAGCATTGTACGTGCAGCTTCCACAAGGGTACGGTTACGCCTTTCTACGACTCCATTTTGTTGAGGTGTTCTAGAAGCACAATATTGATGTTGAATACCTTTGGATCGAAGGAAGCCCTCTACTACCGAATTCTTGAATTCCGTGCCGTTGTCAGATCGGATTGATTGAACGGACATGTGCTGTTGGGTTTCGACACTCTTAATAAAATCGATGATTTCTTGACCTGTCTCATTCTTGGATCACAAGAATTTAACCAGGTGTATCGTGAGTAATCGTCAACGATAACCAACACATATCGCTTTCCATTTATGCTTTGGGTCCACATGGGTCCGCATAAGTCCATATGTAGTAACTCCAACACTCTTTTTGATGATGGTTCGGGTTTTGGTTTGTGAGATGATCTTTTCATCTTTCCCTTCTCACAAGCTCCCCACAGATGGTCTTTTTCATATCTAAGTTCTGGGAGTTCTTTCACCAGTTGTTTAGCAGCCAGCTTGTTGATATTCTCAAAGTTTAAATGAGATAGCCTACGATGCCACAACCAACAGTATTTTGACGAGGCTTTTGACAGAAGGCAGATGATATCCTTAACCATAAGCTTAGCTACATCTATGGTGTAAAGGTTAGAGTTACGGGAACCAGATAAAATTTCTTTACCATCCATACTCTTAACACTATAGTCTTAGCCCTAAACGTGAATTCTAATCCTTTATCGCAGAGTTGACCTATGCTAAACAGATTATGTGATAATCCCTCAACATAGTCAACATCCTTGATGACTAGATTATTTAAGACTAAATCCCTGTATCCTTTTATGTGAGCATGGTGATTGTTCCCGAATTTGACTGTCCCACAGTATTGTTCTACTATATTGGACAACAATTCTCTTCTTCCAGTCATGTGCTTGGAGCAACCCGAATCCATATACCAGATGGATTTTGCCTGAAAAACAAATAAATTCATACAATAAAAATCTATAAGCATTCAAACATATCAATCCTAAATTAACATTCAAACCGTGTTCCGAACCGAGATGTTCAGAAAACATGATGATTTTAGACCGGGTCCTGAGCTGAGTGCACAGAACCCAAACGTGTCGGTTTAAGCACAACCGACAAGCAGAAGAATGAGTCCTAGCCTATGATAACTAGAAGCCAATTCATTTAAGTACGAGTCTTGATCTGAAGTAACCAAGAACCATCTGCATTAAGATCACACAACTTTGGGTACCCATCTTAATATGGGTCGTTTTTGGTTAGGAGTTCCAGGTGAATATGGCACAGTTGCAGTTTTAGGAACCCATTTTGCAATTATGTGTTGACCAGATGCATAGCCTTTTGGAATCCATTAATAATTGGATTTAATAGGCTTTGGAACCTTATGCGATGAAATTACCTTCGGTTTGTGACTTTTTGAGACTTGTTTGACTTTTGCTTTGGTTTTGGGCCAAGGCAAAGTACAAGTCTCATTTTTAGTGATGGCCGATGATGCACCATTTTTTATTTTCTTTTTACGAATTCTCTTAGCAGTATAAGGCACAAAATCATTCATTTCAGGTACTTGACATCTAAAGTGAGTTGGACATAATTTAAACAAGTCACTAAAAGAATACTTCAAACAAGAATTAGAATTCGTTACATCATTACAATACATACACCCAATCTCTAGAAACAAAATCATTTGGCATAAGAGCCTTCTTTACAACAAAACTTGAAAAATCTTGGATAGACATTTTTGGCACTCTTCTCACATGATCTGTAGGAACAAAACAACGAGAGTCAGTACGCATGGAAGACTTAGATATTGAAGCTTTTTCTTTTTGTTGGTGAGTGGGTTTCTTAGAAGAGTTGGATTGAATCTAAGTCTTCTTTGAAACCATAGCTTTGAAAGGATTTGAGCACTTACCATTAAAACTAATAGATGAATTTTCAACTTTAGTTTTACCTTTGTCAGATGACACAAGTGGGACTTTGGTAGGACGAGAAACTTTTGGCTCTTTTAAATGATCATTTAAGCTTTGAGAAACCGTGTCAAATTTTTTTGTAGACAGTTAATTCTACAGTTTGTTGAAAACTTTGATTTACCAATTTTTCCTCACTCTTAAGAAGAGCTTCTTGATTATTAAGAGCTTTCTTTCGAGTTGACTTTAATTCATTTTCTAAAACTTTAATTTTGTGTTGAAGAACTTTTGTAGGAATGTAAAGATGAGGGATTGGTTTAACAGGTTCTGCTTTCATTTCAGCTTCAGAATAACTAGATAAGAAATCTTCCTCTAGAGTGGGTACTCTATAAGGATAACTCTCGTTTAGCTATCCATATTTAAAAGATATTTCTTTTTCTTTATTTTCATTACGTTTCTCATCCTCTTGGGTTAATACTTCTTTTGATGATTCGAAAAAGAAAGATTTAAGCCCAGCACCCATGTAATTCATGTCATAAAAGAGAGGTAAAACTTGTTGAGCCTTTTCCAAATACTTGGGATTTTTAAAACCAATTCCTTGTTTGGAATGATAAAACCTAGTCTCTTTGGGTTGGTTCAAGTGAATAGTTTGTTAGTTTGACCCCATTTTAAAAATTCATCATCAAGGGTATTTATTCGAGAGTACAAACCTATTCTTTCTTCTTCTATCATTTTATATTTTTCTAAGCTATCTATGTTTTCCATACTTACCGTCCTTAATTGTTTTGATAGAACATATAATTCTGATTTTTTAATGAGTGCTTTTCATTTGATAACCTATCCATACAAGCTTATAAATAGGTATTCTTATCCTGAACATTTACCTTTTCAATTAGCATCTGTTTTATCACGTTATGATTAGTTAACCACTTCTTTTGATATAATTCAGATGACTCTTTTAATGTTTTGGCTAGATGTTCAACCTTGACACACTAGTCCGTTTCAGCATTTAATCTAGCTTCTAAGTCAAGTATATGTGTGTTCAAGTTACATTACTATGAACAGATAAATTATTTACATGCTTTGGAATGTAAAGGAATGTACCTCACGTGCCTCAGAATCTGATGATGAACATTTTGGATCCTCGGATCTAGCAATCAGACATGCTGGTGGATTTTGCGGTGTATCCCCCTTAGCAACATTGTCTGATTTTGAATCGGACGTTGTAGCATAGCCAGCCAATCCACTACGATCCTCCATGTAGCAATTCTTACCCTTATCATCTTCCTCATCAGTATCCGCATCATCCCAATAGTCTTCTTGGGCAACCAGAGCCATAGCATCAGATCTCTTTTTAGCTGCCTCCAGCTTCCGCTCATAATCGCTGACGTCCCTTTCATACTTGTTATTGCATTCTCGAGCAAAGTGGCCCGGTTTTCCGCACTTGTAGCACAGACGTTCGTCATTCCCCTTAGGCTCTTCAGCTCTTGGCCTTTCATCTCTCCTCTCAACCGGCCACTTGTCGGCACGGCGAGGTTCTCGACTGTCATCCCTTCCGTTGTCTCGACGATCATATTCCCTTCGATCGTCACGTCTGTTATCCCGTCTATCCTCTCGACGATCATCCCTACGGTTATAATCGCGTCTATTATCTCTGCGATCATCTCTCCTATCGTCTCGCCTTTCATAACGGCGGTCATCCCGATAGTTCCGTCTGTCATCATACTGTTGGTCATCTCTATCATCTCTTCTGTAATCATCCCTCCTGTTATCTCGACATAGTCATCTCTTCTTTCATCACGTCTGTCATCCCTCCGATCATCTAAATACCTCCGCGGGCCGGTGTCGTAGCGGATCTGATTGTTAGTATCATTGGAGAAACGTGTCTATTAAAGACGATTAGTCCATAAGGCTATCTGTTCTTGAATCGCCGCTTCTTCTTCATCTAAAATCTCATGCGGAGGAGAAGCTTATCGGCACTGGGATGATGATGATCCTTGAGTATAGGAGGCAGTAGAGAGATTCTTGTTGGATATCAGGGCCAGAGAATCAGTTGGTTTAATGCCTGTGTAGGCAGATAGTAAAAGGGATGCTAACTGATTGGCCATCTGCTTCTGGTGGTCTACGTCTCCCTAATAGTTTTTCAACTCCTTAAAAACCACATTGATAGACACATTGGGGATATCCAACACTCTTCTCGTGGCTCGGCATGTAACTTGCCATTCAGGGGCTAAGGCAGCAAAGAACTGGATGATGATGTCATCCTTGTCTTTCTTAATGTGCAGTTTGTTGAGTTCGTTAAGAACCACACATAATCTAGTGAAAATGACCTGTAGTGACTCCCCGTCTTTGGCTTTGAACTCGGTGAACTTAGCCTTTGCTTCCTCAATCTTAGTGCTGTCGTCTAAGTCGGCCCCCAGCATCTGAACCTCCAGTTCAGCCCAAATTTCCTTTGCAGACATCTTGCTGTCTACACCGACAAGGATACCAGTGGGCAGGGCATGATAGATCAGATATTCTGCCCTTTTGTCTGCATGTTGCCTGTCTTGTTCGGCCTCATTTGCAGGTTCACGTTCCACATTAGATGCGAGAACAGGTGGGTCGGCTTCGGGCCTTGCAGCAATTTCCCAATAATGGATGACCGGACCTTCAGAAATGGATTGGAGCATAAGATTGCCATTGGGTTGCATGCCGACAAATTTAAGAAATCTTCACTTCCACTGCTCGTATTCATCCGGATACAGAACAGGTTGTCTGTTCTCGGATTCTAGGACAAGGGCCTCTCGAGATGTGATTTATAGTGCTGATTTGAAAGAATGAGATCTTGAAGGTGGAAACCGGATTCGGATTAGAATGACTGCGGATGAACAGAACCTCGGATGGTATGAAGTTCGGATGAACAATGAGTTCGGATGAGGTGGAGTTTGGATGAACAGTGACTTCGGATGGGATGGAGTTCGGATGAACAGTGAATATATGGACGGACCGACTTCTGTTTGACCAAGGCTGAATGGACCGAAATTCGGATGGGTCGAATTCGGATGAACAGTACGGATTTTCGGATGGACACTTAGATACTTTTCAAATGGAAATACCGAATTCGGATGGGGTCCGAAGTTCGGATGGTCCGAGATGAAATTAAAAATGAAAGCACAAGTTAATTTAAGTGTTTAAAAAATTATTCTATCAGAACTTCGGTTGGTCCGATGTTCGGATTGGTCCGATGTGAGGTCCGAATTTGGGAATACTATGGTCCGAAGTACACCTAAATGGTCCGAAGTGCACCGAAATATGGTCCGAAGAGGTTCGAACTAAGGTCCGAAATGGTCCAAAATGGCGTCCGAAATGCAACAGTTATGAATTTTGCAAAATATTTCCAGTATTAAAACTAGCAGATTTTGGCCTAGAATAATTTCTAAATAATTGGAAAATTATTTTAAACACTTTTAAGTACTTAAAATATACCAAACACCTAATAATCGTTTAAAATTTGAGCAAACCGATAGAAAAACCCATTTTTTCCAAGACATAAAATCAGAGGGAAATGGACATCAACATGTAATGATTGAACCTAAAATAGCTCTAAATCACTATGGGATGAATAGGAGATGATTATAGGAAAAGGAAACACGAAAAACAGAAATATTTATGAAGAATGAACATCAAACCGTGACTTTTTGTGATGAACAGCGAAGAACAACACAAATATCTGAATGAAAGAAGTTGAAATCCACCTCCTTAGCTCTGATACCAATTGTAAATTTGTATTTCCCAGAATAATCAGCACTCTTATATGTATATATCACTCAACCATTCAATAAACAGAATGAATAACTCAATGATTGAAGAATGATGGTGTAATAATGGCAAAGAAGCATGTTCTCTCAAATATGCGGCGGCTGTGTCCGTGTGAATTCAATTGTCAACTTCTCATTACATAAAACCCTAGGTCACCTATATGACTAGGAAATAAAAGCAAGTTTCATAGAATTACACTTTGACCTCCTAAACTTTAATAACAAAGAAACTAATTAAACTAAGATTAGAAATAAATTACTAGTAAATAAACTAGTAATATTTATTACAAAATAAACCCACAAGATCGAAATTAAATATCTAACACTTGAGTTCCAACCACTAAATCAACTCAAATCTTACACACAAAGACTCTAGTTGACGTTATAAACATCGTACTTCAACCTCGTTTGAGGTTTTAGTCTTTTGAATGAGTTTCCCGTAGAACCCATTCAGGGTTCACACCTCTTTAAGTGAAGAAGATGAAGAGAAATGGAGGAGTGTAAGGAGAAAGAAATAAAAAATAGTTTATTACCGCGTTTTCTCTTCAAACTTCAAAGGATAAAGCTGTAAAATTCTGATTTTGCTTCCACTAATCGACACTCTCATTTTCCTCCTGGTCTATCGGCTCTCAAGATGGAAGACACACACAACTATGTGTTGTGTGTATGTTTAGTGATTTACTAAAAAGGGAAAAATGAGAGGGTTATGGCCTTTGACCCCTTCCACCCTTAATATTTCATCAAATTGCGTTACACCCCCTCCTAACATACTTATTTTTTAGTCCCCATTATTAATAAGTGTTATAATAATATTTCATCATATTTATTTGTATTGTTTTTTAATTCACATAATTATATTAATTATGATCTAATAGCACATTTATCATCACCAAATTTATAATTAGAAACTATTTAATTACTTTACAAGTTTTGGGGTGTTACAATTACTCACCACTTAAAAGGATTTTACCCACGGAATTACTCGGCTAAAACAATGTCGGGTATTTGGGCTTCATCTCGGCTTTCGTCTCCTAAGTCATTAGAGACCCACGATGATGTTTCCAACAAACTAACACCATCTTGATCTCTTTATTTCTAAACTTAGTGACATCGTCTGTCATCATAACGTTGATCATCTCTGTCATCTCTTCTGTAATCATCCCTCCTGTCATCTCGGAGATAGTCATCTCTTCTTTCATCACGTCTGTCATCCCTCTGATCATCTGAATACATCCGCGGGCCGGTGTCATAGCAGAGCTGATTGTTAGTCTTATTGGAGAAACGTCTCTGTTGAAGAGGATTAGTCCATAAGGCTATCTGTTCTTGAATTGCCAATTTTTTTTCATCTAAAATCTCATGCGGAGGAGAAGCATATCGGCACTGGGATGATGATGATCCTTGAGTATAGGAGGCAATATAAAGATTCTTGTTGGATATTAGGGCCAGATAATCAGTTGGTTTAATGCTCGTGTTGGCAGATAGTAAAAGGGATGCTAACCGATTGGCCATCTGCTTCTGGTGGTCTACGTCTCCCTGATACTTTTTCAACTCCTTAAAAACCACATTGATAGACACATTGGGGATGTCCAACACTCTTCTCATGGCTCGGCATGCAACTTGCCATTCAGGCGCTAAGGCATCAAAGAACTGGATGTTGATGTCATCCTTGCCTTTCTTAATGTGCAGTTTGTTGAGTTCATTTAGAATCACACAAAATCTAGTGAAAATGGCCTGTAGTGACTCCCCGTATTTGGCTATGAACTCGGTGAGCTTAGCCTTTTCTTCCTCAATCTTAGCTCTGTCGTCTAAGTCGGCCCCCAGCATCTGAACCTCAGTTCATCCCACATTTCCTTAGCAGACATCTTGCTGTCTACACTGAAAAGGATATCAGTGGGCAGGGCTTGATATATCAGATATTCTGCACTTTTGTCTGCATGTTGCCTATCTCGCTCTGCCTCATTTTCAGGTTCACATTCCACTTTAGATGTGAGAACAGGTCGGTCGCCTTCGGGCCTTGCAGCAATTTCCCGATTATAGATGACCGGGCCTTCAGAAATGGATTGGAGCATAAGATTGCCATTGGGTTGCATGCCGACAAATTTAAGAGATCTTCACTTCCACTGCTCGTATTCATCCAGATACAGAACAGGTTGTCTGTTCTCGGATTCTAGGACAAGGGCCTCTCGAGATGTGATTTATAGTGTTGATTTGAAAGAATGAGATCTTGAAGGTGGAAACCGGATTCGGATTAGAATGACTTTGGATGAACAGTACCTCGGATGGTACGAAGTTCGGATGAACAATGAGTTCGGATGGGGTGGAGTTTGGAGGAAAAGTGACTTCGGATGGGACGGAGTTCGGATGAACAGTGAATATATGGACGGACCGAATTCTGTTTGACCAAGGCTGAATGGACTGAAATTCGGATGGGCCGAATTCGGATGAACAGTACGGATTTCGGATGGACACTTAGATTCTTTTCAAATGGAAATACCGAATACGGATGGAGACGAAGTTCGGATGGTCCGAGATGAAATTAAAAATGAAAGCACAAGTTAATTTAAGTGTTTTAAAAATTATTCTATCAGAACTTCGGTTGGTCCGAAGTGAGGTCCGAATTTGGGAATACTATGGTCCGACGTACACCTAAATGGTCCGAAGTGCACCGAAATATCGTCCGAAGTGGACCGAACTAAGGTCCGAAATGGTCCAAAATGGGGTCCGAAATGCAACAGTCATGAATTTTGCAAAATATTTCCAGAATTAAAACTAGCAGATTTTGGCCTAAAATAATTTCTAAATGATTGGAAAATTATTTTAAACACTTTTAAGTACTTAAAATATACGAAACACCTAATAATTGTGTAAAATTTGAGCAAACAGATAGAAAAACCCATTTTTTTCAAGACATAAAATCAGAGGTAAATGGACATCAACATGTAATGATTGAACCTAAAATAGCTCTAAATCACTATGGGATGAATAGGAGATGATTATAGGAAAAGGAAACACGAAAAACAGAAATATTTATGAAGAATGAACATCAAAACGTGACTTTTTGTGATGAACAGCGAAGAACAACAGAAATATCTGAATGAAAGAAGTTGAAATCCACCTCCTGAGCTCTGATACCAATTGTAAATTTGCATTTCCCAGAATAATCAGCACTCGTATATGTATATATCACTCAAACATTCAATAAACAGAATGAATAACTCAATGATTGAAGAATGATGGTGTAATAATGACAAAGAAGAATGTTCTCTCAAATATGTGGCGGCCGTGTCCATGTGAATTCAATTGTCAACTTCTCATTACATAAAACCCTAGGTCACCTTTATGACTAGGGAATATAAGGAAGTTTCAAAGAATTACACTTTGACCTCCTAAACTTTAATAACAAAGAAACTAATTAAACTAAGATTAGAAATAAATTACAAGTAAACAAACTAGTAATATTTATTACAAAATAAACCCACAAGATCGAAATTAAATATCTAACACTTGAGTTCCAACCACTCAATCAACTCAAATCTTACACACAAAGACTCTAGTTGATGTTATAAACATCATACTTCAACCTCATTTGAGGTTTTAGTCTTTTGAATGAGTTTCCCGTAGAACCCATTCAGGGTTCACACTTCTTTAAGTGAAGAAGATGAAGAGAAATGGAGGAGTGTAAGGAGAAAGAAATAAAAAAGAGTTTATTACCGCTTTTTCTCTTCAAACTTAAAGGATAAAGCTGTAAAATTCTGATTTTGCTTCCACTAATCGACACTCTCATTTTCCTCCTGGTCTATCGGCTCTCAAGATGGAAGACACACACAACTATGTGTTGTGTGTATGTTTAGTGATTTACTAAAAAGGGAAAAATGAGAGGGTTATGGCCTTTGACCCCTTCCACCCTTAATATTTCATCAAATTGCATTACACCCCCTCCTAACATACTTATTTTTTAGTCCCCATTATTAATAAGTGTTATAATAATATTTCATCATATTTATTTGTATTGTTTTTTAATTCACATAATTATATTAATTATGATCTAATAGCACATTTATCATCACCAAATTTATAATTAGAAACTATTTAATTACTTTACAAGTTTTGGGGTGTTACAATTACTCACCACTTAAAAGGATTTTACCCACGGAATTACTCGGCTAAAACAATGTCGGGTATTTGGGCTTCATCTCGGCTTTCGTCTCCTAAGTCATTAGAGACCCACGATGATGTTTCCAACAAACTAACACCATCTTGATCTCTTTATTTCTAAACTTAGTGACATCGTCTGTCATCATAACGTTGATCATCTCTGTCATCTCTTCTGTAATCATCCCTCCTGTCATCTCGGAGATAGTCATCTCTTCTTTCATCACGTCTGTCATCCCTCCGATCATCTGAATACATCCGCGGGCCGGTGTCATAGCAGAGCTGATTGTTAGTCTTATTGGAGAAACGTCTCTGTTGAAGAGGATTAGTCCATAAGGCTATCTGTTCTTGAATTGCCAATTTTTTTTCATCTAAAATCTCATGCGGAGGAGAAGCATATCGGCACTGGGATGATGATGATCCTTGAGTATAGGAGGCAATATAAAGATTCTTGTTGGATATTAGGGCCAGATAATCAGTTGGTTTAATGCTCGTGTTGGCAGATAGTAAAAGGGATGCTAACCGATTGGCCATCTGCTTCTGGTGGTCTACGTCTCCCTGATACTTTTTCAACTCCTTAAAAACCACATTGATAGACACATTGGGGATGTCCAACACTCTTCTCATGGCTCGGCATGCAACTTGCCATTCAGGCGCTAAGGCATCAAAGAACTGGATGTTGATGTCATCCTTGTCTTTCTTAATGTGCAGTTTGTTGAGTTCATTTAGAATCGCACAAAATCTAGTGAAAATGGCCTGTAGTGACTCCCCGTATTTGGCTATGAACTCGGTGAGCTTAGCCTTTTCTTCCTCAATCTTAGCTCTGTCGTCTAAGTCGGCCCCCAGCATCTGAACCTCAGTTCATCCCACATTTCCTTAGCAGACATCTTGTTGTCTACACTGAAAAGGATATCAGTGGGCAGGGCTTGATATATCAGATATTCTGCACTTTTGTCTGCATGTTGCCTATCTCGCTCTGCCTCATTTTCAGGTTCACATTCCACTTTAGATGTGAGAACAGGTCGGTCGCCTTCGGGCCTTGCAGCAATTTCCCGATTATAGATGACCGGGCCTTCAGAAATGGATTGGAGCATAAGATTGCGATTGGGTTGCATGCCGACAAATTTAAGAGATCTTCACTTCCACTGCTCGTATTCATCCAGATACAGAACAGGTTGTCTGTTCTCGGATTCTAGGACAAGGGCCTCTCGAGATGTGATTTATAGTGTTGATTTGAAAGAATGAGATCTTGAAGGTGGAAACCGGATTCGGATTAGAATGACTTTGGATGAACAGTACCTCGGATGGTACGAAGTTCGGATGAACAATGAGTTCGGATGGGGTGGAGTTTGGAGGAAAAGTGACTTCGGATGGGACGGAGTTCGGATGAACAGTGAATATATGGACGGACCGAATTCTGTTTGACCAAGGCTGAATGGACTAAAATTCGGATGGGCCGAATTCGGATGAACAGTACGGATTTCGGATGGACACTTAGATTCTTTTCAAATGGAAATACCGAATACGGATGGAGACGAAGTTCGGATGGTCCGAGATGAAATTAAAAATGAAAGCACAAGTTAATTTAAGTGTTTTAAAAATTATTCTATCAGAACTTCGGTTGGTCCGAAGTGAGGTCCGAATTTGGGAATACTATGGTCCGACGTACACCTAAATGGTCCGAAGTGCACCGAAATATCGTCCGAAGTGGACCGAACTAAGGTCCGAAATGGTCCAAAATGGGGTCCGAAATGCAACAGTCATGAATTTTGCAAAATATTTCCAGAATTAAAACTAGCAGATTTTGGCCTAAAATAATTTCTAAATGATTGGAAAATTATTTTAAACACTTTTAAGTACTTAAAATATACGAAACACCTAATAATTGTGTAAAATTTGAGCAAACAGATAGAAAAACCCATTTTTTTCAAGACATAAAATCAGAGGTAAATGGACATCAACATGTAATGATTGAACCTAAAATAGCTCTAAATCACTATGGGATGAATAGGAGATGATTATAGGAAAAGGAAACACGAAAAATAGAAATATTTATGAAGAATGAACATCAAAACGTGACTTTTTGTGATGAACAGCGAAGAACAACAGAAATATCTGAATGAAAGAAGTTGAAATCCACCTCCTGAGCTCTGATACCAATTGTAAATTTGCATTTCCCAGAATAATCAGCACTCGTATATGTATATATCACTCAAACATTCAATAAACAGAATGAATAACTCAATGATTGAAGAATGATGGTGTAATAATGACAAAGAAGAATGTTCTCTCAAATATGTGGCGGCCGTGTTCATGTGAATTCAATTGTCAACTTCTCATTACATAAAACCCTAGGTCACCTTTATGACTAGGGAATATAAGGAAGTTTCAAAGAATTACACTTTGACCTCCTAAACTTTAATAACAAAGAAACTAATTAAACTAAGATTAGAAATAAATTACAAGTAAACAAACTAGTAATATTTATTACAAAATAAACCCACAAGATCGAAATTAAATATCTAACACTTGAGTTCCAACCACTCAATCAACTCAAATCTTACACACAAAGACTCTAGTTGATGTTATAAACATCATACTTCAACCTCATTTGAGGTTTTAGTCTTTTGAATGAGTTTCCCGTAGAACCCATTCAGGGTTCACACTTCTTTAAGTGAAGAAGATGAAGAGAAATGGAGGAGTGTAAGGAGAAAGAAATAAAAAAGAGTTTATTACCGCTTTTTCTCTTCAAACTTCAAAGGATAAAGCTGTAGAATTCTGATTTTGCTTCCACTAATCGACACTCTCATTTTCCTCTTGGTCTATCGGCTCTCAAGATGGAAGACACACACAACTATGTGTTGTGTGTATGTTTAGTGATTTACTAAAAAGGTAAAAAATGAGAGGGTTATGGCCTTTGACACCTTCCACCCTTAATATTTCATCAAATTGCATTACACCCCCTCCTAACATACTTATTTCTTAGTCCCCATTATAAATAAGTGTTATAATAATATTTCATCATATTTATTTGTATTGTTTTTTAATTCACATAATTATATTAATTATGATCTAATAGCACATTTATCATCACCAAATTTATAATTAGAAACTATTTAATTATTTTACAAGTTTTGGGGTGTTACAATTACTCACCACTTAAAAGGATTTTACCCACGGAATTACTCGGCTAAAACAATGCCGGGTATTTGGGCTTGATCTCGGCTTTCGTCTCCTAAGTCATTAGAGACCCACGATGATGTTTCCAACAAACTAACACCATCTTGATCTCTTTATTTCTAAACTTAGTGACATCGTCTGTCATCATAACATTGATCATCTCTGTCATCTCTTCTGTAATCATCCCTCCTGTCATCTCGGCGATAGTCATCTCTTCTTTCATCACGTCTGTCATCCCTCCGATCATCTGAATACATCCGCGGGCCAGTGTCATAGCGGAGCTGATTGTTAGTCTTATTGGAGAAACGTCTCTGTTGAAGAGGATTAGTCCATAAGGCCATCTGTTCTTGAATTGCTGCTTTTTCTTCATCTAAAATCTCATGCGGAGGAGAAGCATATCGGCACTGGGATGGTGATGATCCTTTAGTATAGGAGACAATATAAAGATTCTTGTTGGATATTAGGGCCAGAGAATCAGTTGGTTTAATGCTCGTGTTGGCAGATAGTAAAAGGGATGCTAACTGATTGGCCACCTGCTTCTGGTGGTCTACGTCTCCCTGATACTTTTTCAACTCCTTTAAAACCACATTGATAGACACATTGGGGATGTCCAACACTCTTCTCATGGCTCGTCATGCAACTTGCCATTCAGGCGCTAAGGCATCAAAGAACTGGATGTTGATGTCATCCTTGTCTTTCTTAATGTGCAGTTTGTTGAGTTCATTTAGAACCGCACAAAATCTGGTGAAAATGGCCTGTAGTGACTCCCCGTCTTTGGCTATGAACTCGATGAACTTAGCCTATTCTTCCTCAATCTTAGCTCTGTCGTCTAAGTCGGCCCCCAGCATCTGAACCTCCAGTTCATCCCACATTTCCTTAGCAGACATCTTGCTGTCTACACCGACAAGGATATCAGTGGGCAGGGCTTGATATATCAGATATTCTGCCCTTTTTTTTGCATGTTGCCTATCTCGCTCTGCCTCATTTGCAGGTTCACGTTACACTTTAGATGCGAGAACAGGTCGGTCGCCTTCGGGCCTTGCATCAATTTCCTGATTGTAGATGACCGGGCCTTCAGAAATGGATTGGAGCATAAGATTGCCATTGGGTTGCATGCAACAAATTTAAGAAATCTTCACTTCCACTACTCATATTCATCCGGATACAGAACAAGTGGTCTATTCTCGGATCCTAGGACAAGGGCCTCTCAAGACATGATTTATAGTGTTGATTTAAAAGAAGGAGATCTTGAAGGTTGAAACCGGATTCAGATTAGAATGACTTCGGATGAACAGTACCTCGGATGGTATGAGGTTCGGATGAACAATGAGTTCGGATGGGGTGGAGTTCGGATAAACAGTGACTTCGGATGGGACGGAGTTCGGATGAACACTGAATATATGGACGGACCGAATTCTGTTTGACCAAGGCTGAATGGACCGAAATTCGGATGGGCCGAATTCGGATGAACAGTACGGATTTCAGATGGACACTTAAATTCTTTTCAAATGGTAATACCGAATTCGGATGGGGACCATAGTTCGGATGGTCCGAGATGAAATTATAAATGAAAGCACAATTTAATTTAAGTGTTTTAAAAATTATTCTATCAGAACTTCGGTTTGTCTGAAGTGAGGTCCGAATTTGGGAAAACTATGGTCCGAAGTACACCTAAATGGTCTGAAGTGCACCGAAATATGGTCCAAAGTGGACCGAACTGAGGTCCGAAATGGTCCGAAATGCAACAGTTATGAATTTTGCAGAATATTTCCAGAATTAAAACTAGCAGATTTTGGCCTAAAATAATTTCTAAATAAATGGAAAATTATTTTAAACATTTTTAAGTACATAAAATATACCAAAACACCTAAAAATCGTTTAAAATTTGAGCAAACCGAAAGAAAAACCCATTTTTTAAGACTTGAAATCAGAGGTAAATGGATATAAACATGTAATGATTGAACCCAAACTAGCTTTAAATCACTATGGGATGAATAGGAGATGATTATAGGAAAAGGAAACATGAAAAACAGAAATATTTATGACGAATGAAGATCAAATCGTGACTTTTTGTGATGAACAACGAAGAACAGTAGAAATATCTGAATGAAAGAAGTTGAAATCCACCTCCTGAGCTCTGATACCAATTGTAAATTTGTATTTCCCAGAATCAGCACTCGTCTATGTATATATCACTCAAACATTCAACAAACAGAATGAATAACTCAATGATTGAAGAATGATGGTGTAATAATGACAAAAAAGAATGATCTCTCAAATATGCGGCGGCTGTGACCGTGTGAATTCAACTGTCAACTTCTCATTACACAAAATCCTAGGTCACCTTTATGACTAGGGGATAAAAGCAAGTTTCATAAAATTACACTTTGACCCCCTGAATTTTAATAACAAAGAAACTAATTAAACTAAGACTAGAAATAAATTACAAGTAAACAAACTAGTAATATATATTACAAAATAAACCCACAAGATCGAAATTAAATATCTAACACTTGAGTTCCAACCTCTCAATCAACTCAAATCTTACACACAAAGACTCTAGTTGATGTTCTAAACATCATACTTCAACCTCATTTGAGGTTTTAGTCTTTTGGATGAGTTTCCTGTAAAACCCATTCAGGGTTCACACTTCTTCAAGTGAAGAAGATGAAGAGAAATGGAGGATTAGAAGGAGAAAGACATAAAAAAGAGTTTATTACCTCCTTTTCTCTTCAAAACTTTAAAGGATAAAGCTGTAAAATTCTGAATTTGCTTCCACTAATCAACACTCTCATTTTCCTCCTGGTCTATCTGCTCTCAAGATGGAAGACACACACAACTATGTGTTGTGTGTATGTTTAGTGATTTAGTAAAAAGGAAAAAATGAGAGGGTTATGGCCTTTGACCCCTTCCACCCTTAATATTTCATCAAATTGCATTACACCCCCTCCTAACAAACTTATTTTTTAGTCCCCGTTATTAATAAGTATAATAATATTTCATCATATTTATTTGTATTGTTTTTTAATTCACATAATTATATTAATTATGATCTAATAGCACATTTATCATCACCAAATTTATAATTAGAAACTATTTAATTACTTTACAAGTTTTGGGGTGTTAAAATTACTCCTCACTTAAAAGGATTTTGCCCACGGAATTAACACGGCTAAAATAATGTCGGATATTTGGTCTTCATCTCGGATTTCGTCTCCTAAGTCATTAGAGACACACAATGATGTTTCCAACAAACTAACACCATCTTGATCTCTTTATTTCTAAACTTAATGACATCGTCACTCAAAATAGCCTTCAGTTCTTTAACATACCGAAGCTTTTCATTATATGCACATTGTTCTTCAGAATAGTTACTACGGGATTTATCGGGCTCTTCTTCAAATAGATCACATGGAAGGTGTCGTGTATGCCTGCAAGTTCCTCCAATAATTCTGACTGGTAAGCTTGACGCTCAGTGACCTTAAAATGTCTGATGTGCTGAGGACTGTCGGGAATGTATTTTTTGTTTATGATTTTAAAGTCTAGGGACTAAATATGTAATTCTGTAATAGTTGTTGTTTAGTATAAATAGCAACTTTCAATGTAACAGTGTGATGTACTTCATTGTATTCCGTATTGTAATATTCAGATCTATCAATACAATCATCCAGTCAGTTGTGTAAGTCTTGTTATATCTCTTTAGATCTTGATTTCATATTGGTTTTTATATTATTAATTGGTATCAGAGTCTAATATGGATTAGATTGAGTGTTTTGTACTTGAATTTCTCAAAATTTTGACTTTTTGCGAAAAAGTCTGGATATGAAATTCTCGTTTGGTTTTTTATTCATAGAGTGTTAGATCCTGAATTGATTATCGAGTGTCACGTTTTTAGAGGCAATTTTAGTAGTGTCAGGCTCGAATTCTATCTCCAAACATACAAAGTTTAATTGGAGATATTATGATTTTTTTAAAAAGTTAGTGTTATTACGTTGTTGGGTAATTTTGGCTTTTTGATCGAGAATTAGCAAAATTTTGTTCATTAAAGTTGTCTCGGGTATCAAACCGAGTCTACGTTGTGATTTTTAGGTCAATTTGTTCAAATTTTGGAAAAATTAGGTGATTTGGACTTAAAAACCTGAATAACGGTTGAATTTCAAAGTAAATTGAAAAAACCTTGATATTCGAAATTTGTGCTTCTAAGTTTGAAATTCGTCATTAGTAATTCGAAATTGAGTCTCTGATATTCGTGATTCAGATTAGTTCATTCGAATTTCAATCTGTGTTCATTCTAAATTCATTAAGTGCTCTTAGAATTTCAATCCAAGTTCATCGAATTTCATTAAAGCATTCTTCCAATTTCACTTTGTGTTCTTCGATTTTTACTGAGTACTCTTCGAGTTTTGTTAAGAGACTTCGAGTTTTGTCAAGAGATAGTCGAGTTTCATCTTGAGGAGTTCGAAATTACTTTCTAAGGGATTGAAATTTAGTCAGAAGTGTTCGAATTTGAATCTGTGACATTCGAATTTCATACAGTGGTGTTCGAGATTTACTTTGACTCATTCGAGATGTACTCTGTTTCATTCGAAATTCATTCCACATTCTTCAAGATTCATCTTATGGCATTCGAGATTCGTCCTTAACCACTCGAAATTCATTCTTCTTTATTCGAGATTTGCTCCTTGTTGTTCGAGATTCATTCTTCATCATTCGAAATTCACCTTGAGGTTTTCGAGATTTGCATCTAAGTGATCGAAATTCTAATTACTTCACTTAGTTTTCCATACAAGATCTTGGAAAATAAAAATAAATTAATCAAGATGTTTAAAGACGCATTAGCAATGGGTTCTGAAACCAAACCTCTAATCCTATACAGAGGAATATATATATTCAATGGACAGAGAGGTTTTTAGAGATCAAAAGTTTTCATGATTTAGCGGATGCGATGCTCAAGTCACAGACAGAAGGTCCAACCCAGTTCTATATCACAATCTCTGCTGTCCCAAATGGAAACCCTCAAGTTCCAGAAAGAGTTCAAGAGGTTACTGATGCAAACTTAAATGATGCTCAGAAGAAGAGAAAGTAAGGAGACAAGACTACAAGGAAATTTCTGCTGCTGTCAATTCCAAATGACATATACATCAGTGTAACAAACAAATAAATTGTCAAATCCATCTGGGATAAGGTATGCAAACTGATGAGAGGATCAGATAAAGCAACAACGAACAGAGCAAGAAACTGTCTCATGACAATTGAGAACTTCAAGGCAAGGGAATGGGAGCTCTTAGAAAATACCTACAATAGATTTGTCAACCTTGTCAGTGAGATAAAGAGGGATGGAGTTTCAAAGTCAAACTTGGACATCAATTTCAAGTTTCTGAATATGTTGAACCTAGAATGGGAAAAATACTCCATGATAATACAACAAACAATGACATAGACGAAATGGACATTCATATGGTCTTTGAGAACCTCAATAACTATCAAGAGGTTGTTCTGAGAAAGATGTCTGAAAAGAAACAAGTAGAGAAATCTATAGTTGATCCTTTTACACTTTTGGCTAAAAAGAAATACAAGAACATGTCAAAGAAGGAAAAGCTTGTTTTGATAAGCAGCTCGTCAGATTCTAAATCATCTGATTCATTTAGAGATTTGGATATAGAAGAGATGAAGAAGTAGATGGCTTTACTGACAAAGGCGCTCCAAAAGAAGTTTTATCGTAAGCCAACGAACAACAAGCTTTGATACAAAACTAGGTCACGAAATGATGAAAAGCATGACAAGTATGACAAATATGAGAAAGCTGGGGAAAGCAGTGGCAAGAAATATGAGAAGTATGATAAAAAGGAAAAGTCTGTGGCAAAACCCGTACTTCATTCAAAGACTTTCAGATACATCAGACTGAAACCCGAGCTTCCGCAACAAAGGATTCTAATAACTTCAGATTAGAACCCGATTCCGAAAGATAAATCTTTCTGAAATTCTTGACCTGAATTCAACTCTGAAGCTGTATAGACAAAGAGGGAGTTTTATTTTATAATTTTTTGCTTTTGATTTATTTTCTATGAGTTGACTAACTTTGTATGCTTATTTCCAGGGGGAGTTTCAGATTCACTCTAATGATGACATCTTTTTCACAAAACTGTGTGTATTTTTCATGAAAATATTTTGTGCACACATAAAAAGATTTTTGTGCTGCAAAAGAATAATTTTTAAGAATCTTAATTTCTCATTCTCTGAGTATAACATTGAGGTTAATTAATCTAATCTCTTTGATTTTTCATAATCCCATTGCTTCTGAGATTCTCTTTGTTAGAATTCTTCCTATTCCTTCATACTGAATTCTCCCATGAGCTAATTCTGTCATTGAAATCTGATTCATTTCATATCATATATCAGATTTTAGTTTTCTTTCTGATATCTCCCAACTCATCATTCCCCAAATTCATTCTGAATTTCATCTCATACGTCGTCTGAGCTGAATATCATGATCATTCTTTGTGTGATATCCCTTGAGCTTAAATGTTGAAAAATATTTCTGCTGACTCCGATTATGCGCCAAATTGTGTGATAGGCATAAACATCGCTTCTATGGTCTAACCAGAACCGGAATACCTACCCAAGGAGCAAACCATCTATAGTTTGTGTGGGTGAGGGTTTTTTAGGTCTATTAGTTGAGAAGTGTCAGTTATCACGGGATACTAACAGGGTCGAGTAGAGGTAAAATGTAAATGATAGGGGTATATTGAAAGGAGATGGTGGTGCATCAGATCATGCTTTTACTATAAAGCTGACTGAATTTATTTCTCAAAAGTGAGCCGGAGGGAGCTTAGTTGAAAAATGCTGAAAGCTGAGAGTTGAGAAAGGATTTGAAGAAAAGATAATCCTACCTTCACTGTGTCTGCTCGGTAAACCTCATTTCTATCAAGCCTAGGCGACTTGATAATGAAAAAGACATCATGGACCCAGTGATGCATGCACTTAACCCCACCAAACACTCCGTTATCTCTTAAAAGAATTTTGTTTCAATAATCACGGAGATATAGCACATTTTCTATCGATATATAATTTGGATATTTTAGATATTGAATCAAGGAAGACATTTTCTCCAGTCTCCGACTTCATTTGATGCACATTTTGTCTAGAGCTGATTATATACACTTTTAGGACACATCGAGTCTAACAGTCTGCGTGACTACAAACTGCTAGTCCAAAGTGACTAAGCCGGAACAAATAAGAGTGATTCTTTCATGATAAAGGATTTCATGATGACTATTTGGAAATCCTACCGGTGTTAACATCACGCTAGCGCTGAAAGTAGGTCACATAGATTATGTCTATTGTGCAAACAAGAATCCTATGTGGACTTGGACTCTGTTACTTTCATTTTTCTCTCAAAGTTGAAAAAGGTTTGTTTCTTTTTGTAAAGAAAGAGTATCAATATGAGGGGGAGTGTTAAATTTGTTCAGAATAGGGGGAGAGGATATCATTTTGAGGGGGAGACTGATAAGTTGTAATATTTTTGAATTATAATTGTTGTTGTATTTCTGCTACTGTAACTTCACTACATCAATGTATCTGAAGATTTTACATGATGTTCATATTTCTTATGATCATCATGAGGAAAAGCTATATTTCAGAGACAACTGATGAGTAGTTTGAAGACAATGACAACAAATGTTCAAGACAATTGCAACAAATGCAGAAGATTTGAAGATGAAAATTTATAAGTTGTTAATGATTGATCAAGGAAGAAAATAAAAAGCTATTCATGATTCAAGGGGGAGAGTTTGCTCGTAAGAAAAAAGAAGATCAGAGAAGAAGAGATTTGAAGATTAGAGAGAAACAAAGAAGTTCAGAGATCAAAGAGAAGAAAAAAGAAAAGGATTGAAGTTCCTGAGTTGAACTTTAATTGGATATTGCTTTCATCTCTATGGGGGAGATTATTGAGATCAAATATAAATAGAGATGAAAACAACTTATTTGTAATAGTTCAGGGGGTTGTTTTATAAATACTTTATACTTGTAAATGAATATAAATAGTATTTAAAAAGTAGAGTGGAGTGGATAGTAGAGAAGAATACGAATCTGAGATTTGAACATTGTTTTGTGTGCAAAGCAAGTCAAAGAAAAAGCGCATGAATTGTAATATTCTTTTCTCATCTCAATATAGTCATTCAGTGATTTGTGATTCAATCTATGTTCTTATTGTTTAAGTGTGAATTGCATGTTTGATATTGAATATCACACACATATTCTTTCGTTCAGAAACGTTTCAAAATGTGTCAAGAACATGAGAAGAGTGAGACAACCATGCTTGTTGAGGATGAGATATGGGTAGGGCTGACAGATCAAGAAGAGGATGATGTGAAAGTTGTAGAAGCTGATCCAGATGATGAGGTAAGAGAATACGTTGAATTAATGGCTATCGATGGCGAATGATGTAACTCAACGTGGTCTGGGATTGATTCTATATGAAGATGTTCCAGAACCGGTGAGTATGCAAGCTGATTTCAAATTCAATTTTAAAGAATATGGAGAATCGCATAAAGAAGACCAAACTTTTCTGAAGGAGTTGAGGCAGAGATAAAAGTGTCTGAAGCTGCTGACCTTGAAAAGTTTGAATTTGCTGAATCATCGATGATGGCTAAGAGAATTGTTGAGGAGGAGGAGTTAGTTGAGGAGATTCTTAAAGATAATATGTTGGAAACTGAACAAAGACCAACGGTTGAAAAGACTGCGGTTGCTGAGTATGACGATACGTTGTCTCAGTTGTTCGGGCTTCAATACAATCCTGAATCCAGAAAATTGATGAAGACGGTGACTAGGTACGATGTTACCAACAAGAAGTATGTGACAGTGAAGGTTGAAGAAGAAGAAGAAGAAGAAGAAGTTCCTTTAATCTTCATAGGTGAGCCATACTCAATTTCAGAGCTTAAGGTATCAAGATGAAGAGTTAATGGAAACTTTTCTGGATAAATTTATATTAGCTGATGAATCTGAATGAGAGCAGAGTTTGCATATAGTAGTGTTAGGGAAGTTGAGAAATGGAATTGTGATATGTTAAGTGTTAGGCACAAAAAGGCCTTAGTCAAACCTCCTCTACATCTTAGGGGGAGATTTTTAATCAAAGCTGTTTGATGCACTTGAAGGTATAAATTAAGGCCTGTTAATGCCTTATTGAAACCTGAAAAGTGATTTGCAATATAAGTCAAAGTTGTTTACCCTGTTTCATTCGTTGCAACAAAGGCAGATTGTCCAAGCTATTCTGTCTGCTGAACAGGCTGGACATAAACTGTCTATGCTGCTCTGTTCTATTGAGCAGGTTGGACAGATTGGAAGTGTTCTATTCTTTGTGAAGAGATACTGTTCTTTGTGAACAGGCCAAACACTTCATGGAAAATGTTTCCAAGTCCTTATGTATTGTTTTTAGCTACAAGATCAGTTTACAAGTTGAAGACAAAGTGGAAAACAGAAACTCCCAAAGCTGCCTACGCTGTTCTGTTACATGAAGACAAAGAGGATATTTGAAATGGGTGAAAGACCATTTCTTATATCAAAAAGGCCCTTACAAAAGAAGAAAGATGCTAAGTTGACATTCCTCTTTTGGTTAAAGACTTATGCAACAAAGACAAAAAGGAAAAGACAGAGATTCTGCCACATGAAGACAAGTCTGCTTTTTCAGAATGTGCAGAAAAGTTGTTTTTGTATTTTTGGAAAGACAACCCACTATTTCATCGTCCAATGAAGAAGCTTCACTGAGATTCTCAGTGAGAGTATAAAAGGAAGCTTCTAAGGATTGTGAGAGAACTAAGAGTGAGAAATCAGATTGTGCATTGAAGTGTGTTTTTCCCATGGACAACAGTGCTGCCAGTTCCTCCTTTTACTATGACAATGGTTCTATGGCCAAACCCCCCAAATTCAATCATCAAAACTTCTATGGTTGGAAGTGCAGAATGATGCTCTACTTAGAGAATCTGGATGTACAACAGCCAGAGATAGTAATGGAAGGTCCCTATGTGCCAACTTCTGTTACCACCATCACTCCTGCTGTTGAAGGAGCTGCCCCTGAGATCAGAACCTTTGAGAAGGCCAAAGCTCAATGGTCCGATGAAGACCAAAGGCTGGTTGCTCTTGATGCAAAAGCCATGAATAACCTGATCATTTCTCTTCCTGATGATGTGTTCAAACAGGTTGAGAAAATGAAAACTGCAAAGGAGATGTGGGATACTTTGTGTACCGACTATGATGGTCCCACTATCACACTGGATAATAGGATTAACAACCTTGTTAGACAGTATGAACTCTTCTTTGCAAAACCAAAGGAGTCTCTCACAGAAACCTATAACAGGTTCACTGCTTTTATCAATGATCTCAAAGCTGTTGGGATCACAACGACAGCTTGACTCTGGTGAACAAGTTCTTGGACATCCTACCTGAAGAATGAAACTCTTTTTCTACTATTTTAAGAAATTCAGGCACCATCAAAGTTATGGATCTTGTAAATCCGTATGGATCCTTACTAAATGATGAGCAGTCAAGGCAACAGAAAAGAAATGCCTTGGAAATGTCTAAAAGAGGTGTTGCCTTAGTGGCCAGCGTGAGACAACCTGTTGGTCAGGTATGTGATGTGTTCACTCAACCTGATCAACAGGCTGATGATGAAAGGGTAGAGATGTCTGAAGAGGATGACTGTGAAGATCTTGTTGAACTAGATTATGAGCAAATGATTGCAATGCTTGTCAAGAAGTTCAACAAGAAGAGGTTTGGTGGAAGAATGCTGCAGAGGAACTCAAATGCGATAAAAAAGAAGGCATTTGATAAAACTAAGGCTGAGTGCTTTAAATGTGGCAAGACTGGCCACATAGCTGCTGACTGTGTGTCTAAAGCTGTTAGTCAATCATCCACACCATTCAAGACAAATAGGGACGATGGTTACAGGGTTAAGTACCTTATGGCCATGGCTAAGTTGAAGAAGTTGGAAAACTCAGTGGCTTCCAACAAGCAAAAAGGACTCATGGCTGAGACATGTGACTGGGAGGAATCTGACTCAATCTCAGATGAATAAGATAACAACTGTCTGATGGCCAACACTGATGTCCTATCAACTAGCAACTTCAAACAAGACCTGGCTGGAGCTGAAGCCTTTAACAGCTTAGAGAACTGGAATCCCACAATGATGTACAAGGTACAAAATTTTATGGCTTACAGTTCTGATGAAAAAGTAAAAATTTTTGAATATATGCTTGTTGATTTAAAAGCTGCCATTGAGAAGCACAATGTTTTACTGTCTGAAATTTCTAAGCTTAAAACTGATCTTGACATAAAAACCAGTAAACTGGTCAGTTTCCATAAGTTGGAAACTGAACTTGATGAATTGAAACACATCAATTCCATGCAAAGCTTCAAAAGATTGTTGACTCTTGGTGCCAATCTGCAAAAAAAAAGTCAGCCATTGCATCAGTCAATAGATCCCTGCACAAATCCAAGTCTATCTTGGAGGGGATCTTGACAAAGTAGCTTTTATTGTTGAGATTAATAATCTGAAAAATGACTTATTCACTCTTGGTGAGCTTCCCAGCATTTTCATCCAGAAAGTAAATTGTAAGCTAGTCTCAACAAACAGGTTTGTCAGGCCTCAAAATACTAAAAGCTTATGTGAATAAGCTCTAAAAGCTGATGATGGAATGTGTTCTCCATCAAATCAGCGTGCTAAGTCCTCTGCTCGTTCACACAAGCAATAAAAGGAAAATAAGCTCAAGCTGCAGCTGTGGACTCTAAGCCTGTTAACACAACAGGCTCTGGGTCTAAAGCTGATGGTAAGAGACCTGTCAATCCTTTTGATGCTGACCATTTTGAGAAAAAGTTTTCAAAAGGTAAGCAGTCTGCTTTCAACAGGGGTAAGTCTCATGTTGAAAGTAAGTCTGCTGTAGTTTCAAATAAGTTTTGAAATCATAATGGAAAATTGGTTATAAATAAAGTTAAGTCTTTCAAAACCAAAAGCAGTGATCATGTTGATAGGCAACATCAATCACATCTCAGTAAGGGCAAAGGCAAAGCTATTGCTCAATCTGAGAAATTTGGGAATAAGTTTCCCAAACCTGTGGAAGGTCAAAGGCCAATCAAACTTCCTGTATTTGATATTTGTCCTCACAAAAAGAGGAAAGAAGATACAAGCAAAGCTTTTGCCATTGTACCTTCCACCCAAACTGTTGATTCCTCTAAACACGTTTCCGGACGTTCTTCTTCAAAAAAGGCTAAAAAGAGAAAATGCTATAAGTGTGGAAAGAAGACACATATGGCCAAAGAATGTCCTGAAACTGAGGACATGAGGCCTGTTGACTCTGCTAGTTCCATCATTGCAAAAACAAGCAGTGTTGGAAGTAACATAGTCAATGAGGATAGTATCCAAGCTGATACAATCCAAATAGGGAATATTAGTGTGGATATCACTGGTCCATCGACAAATGTTGATGAAGTAGGAGAACTCATCCCTATGATGAGTTCCCCTAAAAATAACTAATATTTTCCCATGACACTCTGCAGGAAAAACAACCATCCCAGGTTTGGTACTTGGATAGTGGCTGCTCAGGACATATGACAGGTTGTAAGGACCTGTTGAGTGATCTCATGCCTGAAAAGGGGCCAAAAGTCACATTTGGTGACAATGTACAGGGATCCACAGAAGGGTGTGGAACTCTTCAAGATGGTGTTGCTGTATTCAAAAGGGTAGCCTATGTGTCTGGGCTAAAACATAATCTTGTAAGCATAAGTCAACTATGTGATGCTGGCCACAAGGTAACTTTGATGAGCACCTGGGTTACATACTGGATCCCCAAGGCAAAGTTGTGTTGTGTGCACAACGGAAGAAAGGTGTATATGTTGTGGACATGAAATCTGCTGATCCTACAACTGAAACCTGCTTTATCTCAAGAAGTAATGCAGACTTGAACTGGTTATGGCACAAAAGGCTTTCACACTTGAACTTCAAGAATATATCAACAAACTCTGTAAGAAAGAGTTGGTAACAGGTTTGCCTTCTAAAACCTTTGTTAAGGATAAACTCTGCACATCTTGTGAGAAAGGCAAGTAGAGAAAAATCTTTTAAATCTAATCACAATTTCTCTATTGATACTCCTCTCTTCTTAATCCACATGGGCTTGTTTGGACCAGTTAGTGTCCCAAGTCTAGGAGGAAGAAGATATACTCTAGTTTTGGTTGATGAGTTCTCCAGGTTTACATGGGTGATCTTTCTGAAGAGCAAAGGAGAGGCTGCTAGAGAAATCATTGGATTTATCAAAAATATGGAAATGCTGAACTCTGCTCAAGTAAAGCAGCTTAGAAGTGATCATGGTACTGAATTCAGAAACAGTACTCTTGAGGACTTCTGTGAAGAAAGAAGGATCTCACAGAACTTTTCAGCAGTAAGAACTCCTCAACAAAATGGAGTTGCTGAAAGGAGAAACAGAACTCTCATTGAAGCTGCTAGAACCATGCTATGTGCATCAGGTTTACCTTCATCATTCTGGGCTGAAGCTGTCAACACTGCCTGCTTCACTCAAAATAGATCCTTGGTGGTGAAAAGGTTCAAGAAGACTCCCTATGAGTTAATCAAAGGGAGAAGGCCAAACATTAGCTATTTCCATGTGTTTGGATGTCCCTGCTTCATTCTGAATCAGAAGGACCAACTGGCAAAATTTGAACCCAAAGCTAATGAAGGTGTGTTTGTTGGATCATCTGCTATCTCCAAAGCCTACAGAGTATACAACAACAAAAGAAGGGTGATAGATGAATCTATCAATGTCACCTTTGAAGAGTCCAGGAGTGCCTCCACCAAAGCTGTTCCTGAATCAGTTTCAGGAGAATTCAGCTTTGATGATCTTATGCATTCTATCAGTGAAGAGAAGGACTCAAAAGCTTCCACTACATCCAGAGTGGATCCTGTTAATCATGATGGGCATGATGATGATTGTGTTGATACACCCTGTGTAAATAAGTGTACTGACATAATTACTACATCATGTCCTGAACCAATCAATGCTGATTTTCCTGGATGCTCGGCTAATATGTTCAACACTGGAGAGTCATGCTCAATAAGTGAACAGGATCAAGATATCAGTGTGTTTGAAAATCTTGAGAGCTGCTCAACAGGACATGTTGAAGATGTAAATAACTCAGGAGAATCTCCATTGAGGCAAGATCCTAAGTGGATCAGGTGTCACCCAAATGATCAAATAATTGGTGACATCAACAAAGGGGTGCAAACAAGATGGGACAGCTTAGGAAACTTTTGTATGTTTTCTAGCTTTGTGTCCCTGATGGAGCCTAAGAACGTGGATGAAACACATAAAGATGCCAATTGGATCACTGCCATGCAAGAAGAGCTCAATCAGTTTGAGAGAAACAAAGTATGGAAGCTGGTCCTTGCTCCTATAGGAAAAACAATAATTGGCACCAAATGGGTTTTCAGGAACAAGATGGATGAGCAAGGTCATGTCATTAGAAATAAGGCAAGACTAGTTGCTCAAGGCTATAGACAGGAAGAAGGCATTGACTATGATGAAACATTTGTTCCTATTGCCAGGTTAGAGGCAATTCGTTTTTTTCTAGCCAACGCTGCTCATAAGAGCATGAAGGTATTTCAATTGATGTCAAGAGTGCATTTTTGAATGGCAAGCTGCAAGAAGAAGTCTATGTCAAGCAGCCACCAGGTTTTGAAAATGAACATCATCCAGGTTTTGTTTATAAGTTGGACAAAGCCCTCTATGGTCTAAAACAAGCCCCTAGAGCCTGGTATGACACTCTAACTGATTTTCTTATGAGAAATGGTTATTCCATAGGTAAAGTGGATACCACAATGTTCATAAAGAAGGTGAAGTCTAATATTATCCTTGTTCAAATTTATATGGATGACATAATATTTGGTTCTACTAATGAGTAGTTATGCAAGAATTTTTCACTACTCATGAAATCTAAATATGAAATGAGTATGATGGGAGAACTTACTTTCTTTTTAGGATTACAGGTTAAACAAACCTCTAATGGAATTTTCATAAATCAAAGAAAGTATACTTTAGATCTTTTGAAAAAGTTTAAATTTGATCAAAGTACTCCTATCAAAACTAGACCTGGCAATTGGAGACACGAATACACGAGTTTGTGAGAGACACGACACGACACGAATACACGACACGAATACATCTTAAAAATTGAGATAAAACTTATTGCCCTTCGTGTATTCATGTCGTGCAAATTCGGGTCTGACACGTGAAAATGACACGAATACACGAATTGCCAGGTCTAATCAAAACCCCAATGGCTACCAATGTAAAGTTGGATGCAGATGCCAGTGGCAAAGCTGTTTCAGTAACAGCTTACAGAGGCATGATTGGGAGCTTGCTATATTTAACTGCTAGTAGACCAGATATTATGTTTGCTATCTGTTTATGTGCTAGGTTTCAAGCTAATCTTAAAGAATCACATCTAGCTGCTTTCAAAAGAATTTTCAGTTACCTTAAGGGTACACCAGGCTTGGGTCTTTGGTATCTCAAAGACTCAAGTCTTGAGCTAACAGGATATTCAGATTCTTATTTTGTAGGCTTCATGCTAGACAGAAAAAGCACAACAGGTGGGTGTCAACTCCTTGGTGATAAGTTGATAAGTTGGTGTAGCAAGAAGCAGAACTCAGTTTCTACTTCTACTGCTGAAGCTGAGTATATTGCTGTTGGAAGCTGCTGTGGGCAGATTCTGTGGATGTAGCATCAGCTTGAAGACTATGGACTTGTATATAGGAAGACTCCTATTTTGTGTGATAATAGAAGTGCTATAGCTATCTCCAACAATCCAGTGTTTCATTCCAGAACAAAGCATATAGAGGTCAGACATCACTTCATCAGGGATCACATCCAGAAAGGTAATGTGGAGGTAGTTTTATTTCCAAAGATGAACAGCTTGCAGACATTTTCACCAAGCCTCTTGATGAAAATAGGTTTAGTTATCTTGTAAGCAAGTTGGGCATGTTAAATAAAAGTGACTAAGTGTCCTAAATGTTCTAAGTCATAATATGTCTCACACTGCTCAAGTTTCTCCGAACAGCTTAGACAGAACAGGCTATCCATGTTCTACACTTAGCCAATTTCTGAAAACTTGAACAGCTTCAGCATATAACAGGTTTGACAATTTTAGTTTTCGCCTCAAACCTGGTGTGTTGAATCAAACCATCTTGCTCACTCTCTCAATCTGTCATACAAGACATTGTGTTGTATGTAACATACTCAAATTTCAT
The DNA here is from genome assembly GCA_020465985.1 of Centrapalus pauciflorus. Taxonomy (NCBI): domain Eukaryota; kingdom Viridiplantae; phylum Streptophyta; class Magnoliopsida; order Asterales; family Asteraceae; genus Centrapalus; species Centrapalus pauciflorus. The sequence goes on along the minus strand of JAANYP010002385.1, from coordinate 256,619 downwards.
ATAATAATTAAGCTGCTAATTATACGCTTCACCGATAATTTGGTGAATTATTTATGTTAATCGATATGTAAGAATTGATTTTTTATAATCATTTAAAGAAAATAGGTATATTATTGTTAATTTACAAAGGTATAAATAGCTAAACTAGACTTATATATACATATATTTGAGGTAGTTTAACTCGTACCTTGTTATTATACCCTCGAAATTTAAGGTAATGATAATTAATTAAATCACCAAATGAATTATAGTTTAATGTTCTAATTATAACTATTAAAAGAAATAATTAATCACAAGCTTTAACCACTTGTACAATATGCTTTGCACTTGTATATTGACAACCCATATGATCAAGTACAAGTTCCTAAAGCCAAAAGTACAAGTAATACTAGCATACATAAATTTAGATAACAATTAAAATGTGGAGAGTGAAAGAAGTTGGAGACCCAAATTGGCAAAATGAAAAACTTGTAAGGTGCTAATAAGAAAAAAGGGTGACAAATTGGGGTCAAAACCCCCTCTCAATCGTGGCCCTTATTTTATCTTCAATTCCTCAAAAAAAAAAAAAAAAAAAAAAAAACTTTCTGCATATTGTGAAAGCAAGGAGCCAAGTTAGGGCTGAACTTTTTTGGACCAAATTGCTAAGAAGAATTGAACTCAAGCACAACCAAATCCATCAAAACTTAAGGTATAAAACCTCTTCTATGGTATGCTTATCTTCTTCCTTTTTCTTCTCTAACCTAGCCATGTGTATGGCAAGATAATAGTGATTTGGAATCACAAATTGGTGAGTAAAGGATTTATAATTATGGCTTTATAAAAATCTAGACTTGCAAATGCAAGAAAACATCAAAAAGCCATAGAAATTGAATTGGATTTCAATTATGCAAAGTCAAGGAATTTACATATATATATATATATATATATATATATATATATATATATATATATATATATATATATATATATATATAATTGGATGATTCAATGATATTTAGATGTTAAATAATGTTCATATATAGTTATAGATGTCAAATAATACCTAAAACTAAGTTTTGAGGTGTTTTGATGTGTTAAAAAGACGAGTTTGGAACAAAACAGAGGAATCACGTCTGTATTCTCAGATCTGGACAGCATTTAAAAAGATGGAAGTTGTAGCCCTATGTGTCCTCTTCGTTTGGGCTCTTGAATCACCTAAATCCGAGTTCGTATGAAAAAGTTACGGCCAAAATACGAAACTAGTGCGAGTCGAGCCCCTATTTACCCAAATCACTTATTTTAAGCCCTATAATGATACTATAACATCATGGGATCGTCCTGTACTTATATAATATTTAAATTAACCTTAAACATCACCCAAAAGTCGATAAAACTCAATAAGAGACGTATCACTGTCGGTAAATTCGGAAACTTAAACCGAAAACATTTAAACACTTTAAGTGACTTCCAAACCTTATAATATACTACTATAAGCTTATGAATACTTTGAATATCATTATTTTATAGGTTTGGAGCTGAAAGGAGTGCCGATTATCGGTTCGGGGCGTTAAGCGGCGTATGAGCCGTATTGAACATTAAAGGCTATTATAGCCTATTGTACTGTGAGTTCTAGCATTGATGTGTGTATTGCATAAATAATTACATGTTTATTTTATTAAAGACATTGTGCATATCTATTTGGCATCAACCTCTTATATGATGCATTGCACTGATTTTATTATACTGCCTTATTGGCGGTTCATTACTTGATCATGGCCTATAGCCAGCATACCTTATTTGATACCCCATTATACACGTCAACATCTTGATTATGCTTTAATTCCTTCTTCATACATATCATGACTTTTATGCTACACATGATGATTATTCATTTCATGTTCATATGATTACTCTTGATTAACCCATTTGTGAGATATGCTCATTTATCCTTGGCCTCACCGGATATCCAGGTTATCATTATTATTATCAAGCGCCTTACTTTGTGTTTGTGCCTATAAATTCCTACATCACATGAGCTCGTGGGTAGGTGGCCGGACTTCGGGCGCCGGTTGGAGTTGCGCAGCTGGACATTGATCCATAACTGTTGGCAACGGCGGGTTAGCGGGGTCATGCACCGCAACCTATGTAAATTAATGGGCTATGCCCACATTCTTTTATTAAAAAAGATATTGCACTTGTCATTTCATAATCATTTGATCATTTATACATGTTGTATGTTTTGCACTCCATATCGATCTAGTAACTCACTTAGCAAATTTTGTTTGCTAACCTCTCACTTTTATATACCTCAGGTGGATTAGTAAAGGCAAGGTGATTGCTGTCCCTGGTCCTAGAGTTTAAACGGACCACAATTGAAGTCTTGACATTCGGTAAAATTAATTTAATATTGTGATACTTTCGGGTAGTTTGTCTACCAACACACTTAGATGTGTACATATAGACACCTAATGTCTTAGATGGATGATACTTGTTGTAATTATTAGAATTATCTTGTAAATTTACTTTACATTCCAAATCATGGTTTATAACTAAACAGGGATATTGACCTCGTGCGAACGGGTCATGCCCGATTTTCTTTAAAAACTATGTTAATTATAATTAATTTACTGCAACCCTATTTTTTATTATATTACGTTGATATGGGTGTTTCAATTTGGTATCAGAGCCGATGTTCATTGCATGAGTATAGTCGACGATACTCTACTATGAGCTCGGTTTCAGATGCTTGTATTGGCCGCCTAGGCAACAATATTATAACATAAGTTGAGTTATGATTTGGCCTAGGACAGGTACGGGTTTAGGATGATAATAATATCAACCGTACACTTAATGCATGTATATACGCTTAATGTCATACAGCTTGATGGCTGGACATACTAAACTAAATCCCAATATGAAGATTAACTCCAATTAGGAGAAAAAGGCGTATATTGAAAGAGCCTAATAGAGGTATTACTAATGCCTCGTGATATTGATTCTCAAGTGAGGAGCCTGAATACCTTGCATATTAAAAGTTATAAGCACCGATAATAATAGTGTGTTTGGAAACCCTAATGAATGTTATTAATTAGCAATAAACCTCTAAAATTCATTGATGGAATTATACGATGATAATTGAATCCATCTATTCTATGAATATGTTGGAAAACATGTAAATTAAAATATATACCTCAAACTAATTTGGAATTTATTTTCCAAAGACATCATGACCATAATAACCTAAGTTTATAACTTGGGTTGAAATACTAATTAATGCTACTATGTAGCAAATATTGCTGTAATGCACTACAATCATGACCCTCTGTGGGAAATAGGCGAAGGTGAATTGTCCTTCTCGTCGCTTCTTTTAAATTCTATAAGAAAATGGTTGGTAATAAATATATGAATTCAATGAATGAAATAATGACGCTAAATCTAAGTAATTCCTTCTTGTATCAAAGGCCGCTAAGTGTCTAACAGTTAGAAGGCATAATAAATTGAGATAAATGATGGATTCCAATATATATATATATATATATATATATATATATATATATATATATATATATATATATATATATATATAGACACATGCATCTTTAATAAAGACCAAAATGGGTTGTAAGACCTAAAGGTCAATGTATAATGAAAATGTGAAAAAAAAGTATAAGAAAAATGAAATGCATCCATGACTAGGATGTTAATTAGAGGAGCCCCTTGAGGGAAAAATTATGGAATTATGTGTAAATTATGCAAGTAATGAATTATCCCAAGGACCTAATGATCCATAAATGAGATAATTATATTGAGATTGAAGTCATATATGTATATGAGAAATATGGGAGGTATTACACCCTCAAATCAAATTATAATAACTCTATCTAATAGTCCAAGTTGGGACTCAAGTAGAGTTCTACTAATTTTGATAATATCTTGTATAACTGAAGTATTTAAGGGCTTAGGTAAGGATCACTACTTGTTAATAATCTAAAGAATTCTAAAAGTTGATCTTACAGTTGGTTATAGACTGTCGAATAACGAATTCATTGTACCGAGTTTTCCTTTTTGGGTGCTCTGGTTCTAATTGTTAAAAAGAAAGACGTCACCTGTAAAGGTGCATAAGTTACTATAAACTGAAAGAGTAATAGTCCAAAATGAATATTCTTTGCCTTATGTTAATGATCAATTTGATCAGCGGCAAAATGCTTCATATTTCACAGACATTGATCGGTGAATTTTATATTAACAACTGAAGGATCCGTGAGGAGGTGTACCAAAGACCTCATTTCACTCTTAATATGGTCATCATGAAGTTGATTATGTCGTTTGGGCTCACAAATGCACTAGTTGCATCTATGGATCTAGTAATACTAATATGAGGACATATGTTGGATAAATCAGTTATCGTTTATCGATAATATCCTAATTTATTCAGAAATAGAATTTGAACATGATATACATCCTTGTGTGGTGTTGAAAATACTCCGCAAGAGATGTTTATGTAAAACTTTCTAAATACGATTTCTAGATATAAATTTCAAGCTATATTTTTAAGCTTAAATGCAAACATGTGTGTGTGTGTGTGTGTATATATATATATATATATATATATATATATATATATATATATATATATATATATATATATATATATATATATATATATATATATATATATATATATATATTATAACTCGACATAATTACTAAAATTAATGTCGGATTTTTAAATACAATCAATCTGCTAAAAAAAATTATTTATATAGTCGCTGTTAATGCGACTGAAATGGAAATTTTGGAGATTGACCGAGGGGTCTAATCTATACTTAGACTTGAGTGTCTCATTAGTTGAGCTTATCTTCTTTTGGGTGATTCTCAAGAATTGAAATTGTTTAAGGATCACAAATAGGTCCTTAAGCCTAGCGGTTCCACAATATACTACTGGAAGAACTTGATATCAAGTATGCTTATCATCCAAGAAATATTAAAAGGTGTTAGTCATAACTGATAATCAAATACTAATTAAATAATGATGACACTGTTGTTAATAATAAGTGGAACATGTCCATATAAATTAAACGAGTAGTTAACTACATTGGATACCAACAAATATTATATACTTGACCATATAATGAACCTGTGATAATAAAAGGTTCAAAGAGAAGGAAACATATAAAGTGTGACTCGTTATGAAAGTCACTAAAAATTTTATTTAATATCATGTCTGGTTAATTCCCAAAGGAAGGGATATTAAAATGAACATGAAAATATATCCTTAATATGAATAGCGATCCTGCAATGAACTGAACATTGCTATGGATATTAAGCTCATGCATAATGAGTAGGTATGTAAGAATTGAACCTTCCAACGAATTTAATATAACAGGTCGTTATTGAAATAACGATAGTGACTATGTTACTAATATACTATTAATGGGTTATTAAAACCCGATATTTATATAACAATATTGATATCTATATGGCTAGGACGGGTGATCCGGCGGTACTAACTGAACATAGCATGCATACTAATGTTTATTAAAAGCCTCTTGAAAGCTCGGGATTTATTCCGTGGGCGGAATCCTTTTCAAGGGAGGAGGAGTTGTAACATCCTCAAATTTCATATAATAATTAAGCTGCTAATTATACGCTTCACCGATAATTTGGTGAATTATTTATGTTAATCGATATGTAAGAATTGATTTTTTATAATCATTTAAAGAAATAGGTATATTATTGTTAATTTACAAAGGTATAAATAGCTAAACTAGACTTATATATACATATATTTGAGGTAGTTTAACTCGTATCTTGTTATTATATCCTCGAAATTTAAGGTAATGATAATTAATTAAATCACCAAATGAATTATAGTTTAATGTTCTAATTATAACTATTAAGAGAAATAATTAATCACAAGCTTTAACCACTTGTACAATATGCTTTTCACTTGTATATTGACAACCCATATGATCAAGTACAAGTTCCTAAAGCCAAAAGTACAAGTAATACTAGCATACATAAATTTAGATAACAATTAAAATGTGCAGAGTGAAAGAAGTTGGAGACCCAAATTGGCAAAATGAAAAACTTGTAAGGTGCTAATAAGAAAAAAGGGTGACAAATTGGGGTCAAAACCCCCTCTCAATCGTGGCCCTTATTTTATCTTCAATTCCTCAAAAAAAAAAAAAAAAAAAAAACTTTATGCATATGGTGAAAGCAAGGAGCCAAGTTAGGGCTGAACTTTTTTGGACCAAATTGCTAAGAAGAATTGAACTCAAGCACAACCAAATCCATCAAAACTTAAGGTATAAAACCTCTTCTATGGTATGCTTATCTTCTTCCTTTTTCTTCTCTAACCTAGCCATGTGTATGGCAAGATAATAGTGATTTGGAATCACAAATTAGTGAGTAAAGGATTTATAATTATGGCTATATAAAAATCTAGACTTGCAAATGCAAGAAAACATAAAAAAGCCATAGAAATTGAATTGGATTTCAATTATGCAAAGTCAAGGAATTTACATATATATATATATATATATATATATATATATATATATATATATATATATATATATATATATATATATATATATATATATATATTTAATTGGATGATTCAATGATATTTAGATGTTAAATAATGTTCATATATAGTTATAGATGTCAAATAATACCTAAAACTAAGTTTTGAGGTGTTTTGATGTGTTAAAAAGACGAGTTTGGAACAAAACAGAGGAATCACGTCTGTATTATCAGACCTGGACAGCATTTAAAAAGATGGAAGTTGTAGTCCTATGTGTCCTCTTCGTTTGGGCTCTTGAATCACCTAAATCCGAGTTCGTATGAAAAAGTTACGGCCAAAATACGAAACTAGTGCGAGTCGAGCCCCTATTTACCCAAATCACTTATTTTAAGCCCTATAATGATACTATAACAACATGGGATCGTCCTGTACTTATATAATATTTAAATTAACCTTAAACATCACCCAAAAGTCGATAAAACTCAATAAGAGACGTATCGCTGTCGGTAAATTCAGAAACTTAAACCGAAAACATTTAAACACTTTAAGTGACTTCCAAACCATATAATATACTACTATAAGCTTATGAATACTTTGAATATCATTATTTTATAGGTTTGGAGCTGAAAGGAGTGCCGATTATCGGTTCGGGGCGTTAAGCGGCGTATGAGCCGTATTGAACATTAAAGGCTATTATAGCCTATTGTACTGTGAGTTCTAGCATTGATGTGTGTATTGCATACATAATTACATGTTTATTTTATTAAAGACATTGTGCATATCTATTTGGCATCATCCTCTTATATGAGGCATTGCACTGATTTTATTATACTGCCTTATTGGCGGTTCATTACTTGATCATGGCCTATAGCCAGCATACCTTATTTGATACCCCATTATACACGTCAGCATCTTGATTATGCTTTAATTCCTTCTTCATACATATCATGGCTTTTATGCTACACATGATGATTATTCATTTCATGTTCATATGATTACTCTTGATTAACCCATTTGTGAGCTATGCTCATTTATCCTTGGCCTCACCGGATATCCAGGTTATCATTATTATTATCAAGCGCCTTACTTTGTGTTTGTGCGTATAAATTCCTACACCACATGAGCTCGTGGGTAGGTGGCCGGACTTCGGGCGCCGGTTGGAGTTGCGCAGCTGGACATTGATCCATAGTTGTTGGCAACGGCGGGTTAGCGGGGTCATGCACCGCAACCTATGCAAATTAATGGGCTATGCCCACATTATTTTATTAAAAAATATATTGCACTTGTCATTTCATAATCATTTTATCATTTATACATGTTGTATGTTTTGCACTCCATATCGATCTAGTAACTCACTTAGCAAATTTTATTTGCTAACCTCTCACTTTTATATACCTCAGGTGGATTAGTAAAGGCAATGTGATTGCTGTCCCTGGTCCTAGAGTTTAAACGGACCACAATTGAAGTCTTGACATTCGGTAAAATTAATTTAATATTGTGCTACTTTCGGGTAGTCTGTCTACCAACACACTTAGATGTGTACATATAGACACCTAATGTCTTTGATGGATGATACTTGTTGTAATTATTAGAATTATCTTGTAAATTTACTTTACATTCCAAATCATGGTTTATAACTAAACAGGGTTATTGACCTCGTGCGAACGGGTCATGCCCGATTTTCTTTAAAAACTATGTTAATTATAATTAAGTTACTGCAACCCCATTTTTTATTATATTACGTTGATATGGGTGTTTCATTGTAACCAGGTCAGCTATTGAACACAATCTGTTCTTGCGTAGCTGCACAGGTTGAATGAACAGCTTGTAGAATGAACAACTTGTGATGACCCTGCTCATCACAGGTTTGACCAACAACTTAGACCATCAGTTTTAATTACCTTTCTTCACAATTAAGTTACTTAATTTCTGTATTTATTTAACTTAATTACTGCGGATAATGTGTGTTAACGTGTGTTAGTGACTAAAAAGGGCTCAAGTGGTCTGACAACCGTTCTGACATGGACAACCGTTCCGTTTTCCGTTAAAGAACTTTTCAAATCAACCGCCCAAACTATTCTCTCTGATACCCACTCACATTCAAATCCTATAAATACCCCTCTACTGTTTCATCTTCGTCTTCCTTACTGCTATCATAACTTCCAAAGAACCCTAAAATCGACTAAGTGTCATGTGCTCATATCCTCACTATTCTCACCATGGCTCACCAAAACAACCCTTTGCTCCCAGTATTTGTTGGTAAGGACGTTCTAAAACATCCTTCTGTTACCACAATGCTAACACTGAAACCCACAAACTACATAGCAAACCTAACCATTCCCATAAACTATGTGGGGAAAGGTTATGAGAATATGGTGGAGTTTCTAAAGGTTCACCCTCTGCATTACGCCATGACTGCCACTCCTGGTGTCCTGTACCAGGAGACAGTATATGAGTTTTGTTACACCTGTGCCTACGACCCAGCTACCAAAATCATAAGGGGAACCATTCTCAATGGGACTCAGACCGTTGAGATCACTACTGGTCTTATCAGGGAAGTTCTTCATCTCCCAGTGGCTGATACTTATGATCAGCCACAGCCTGAAAATGATCAGATGGGAAATCTGCTACGTTTTTGTGGTTGGATCTATCACCTACTTACAGCTTCTTATTTGCCTTTGTGGTGATGTTCAGCAGCAAAGTTGGCTCTTTTGACCAGCTCTGCCGTGATGAGATCCCAATAGTCCTACAACTCGTAGATGGGACTACCATGAACATGGCTAGGTGAATTTTCATGAATTTGAGGAATCTGGTGCAGCAGGAAACACGTCCAACTGCTGTTCGATATCCACAGTTTTTGAGCCTCATTTTCAAGCATGTCTGTAGTGAGCATTTATATAACTCTCAGCCTATGTTACGTACTGCTGCTTTCCCAGTGATTGGGAATAGAATTTTCTACACCACCTGTACTCCCAAATGAGCATCCTCTATCTACACCAATGAGAAGGTTGCTTGGTATGGTGGAAGGACCCTCTATTGTGAGGGTGGATCCAATGACTACTCCTTGAGGAAAATCCAAATCCAGCCCCAAAGTTGTCAAAAGGGTCCTGGAATCGACTCAAGCTGAGCCTGTCAGCAAGAAGGCAAAAATAGCTAAGTCCAAGTCTGCCCCATCAGCCTCTGTGGCTGAGGGGGAGCAGGCTTCTCACCCTGGTTAATATGTTGAACCTGAAGCCTTTGTGGTTGGTGCCTCTGTGGCACCTGAGACTATGGAACATGCCAACCCTCCTGTTGCTGACCCAGTCTCACCACATGTCTAAACAGAACTCATCACCTCTCCACAACATCAATCCTCCACCTCATCCCTCAAATCCTACAACAGACGCAAATCCTTAGCCAAAAAGAAACCAACAGACCAAACTAGCCCCTCTGACCCCTCTCAACAGGAGTCAGTTGAAAAAGAAGTAAACCCTGCTGCTTCTCCTATTTTGGGAGAAGGTTCAGCACACTTGGAGCAGGCTTCACTCCAACATGAGTCTATAGTCAGCTTAGACCCTCTGGTTCCTCCCAACATGAACCAGTTGTACATATGGACACTACCACCTCAACTATCCCAGCCTCCCAACAGGCTAAGGGTATTGAATGACAGGAGTTCACTCCACTCCACACAGAGTCCACACAGTCTCCACTCCATACTTCTTCTACACACCCTGAGTCTGCACGAGGTGCCAAACCTGATGATCCACAGGGAACAGACCATCCAGTAGATCATCCTCCAACTTCTGCTCCTCATGATACAACTATTGTACACCCAACAGCTGCTAAAGGACCAAACTCCCAAGTTGATGATCCACAGGGAACAGACCATCCCACTGGTGAGGCTGCACCTCAAATGCAAATTTGTAAGGTCTGCACACTACGGATCTATCGCGACGCAACACCTTCCAACGAGTGCGGAATCCTCGTTAGCGGCTTGATGGTAAGATCACGCACACCGAAACACGGAGACTACCACGGTGATAGATAAACAACTTGAACGCCCCGACACGATGATTCTCTCCTCACGAAACTCCTTGATTGCAATCAAGTTGGAGATCGCCTTCTGCTAATCGTCTGACAATTTCTGCAAAAGTCTAATAATTAATCGAATTAACCCTTAATTATACTGACAGATTCGAATTTGTCCTCAATGACAAATTCGAATTTAAACTAAATTCGAATCTCACCTTTCAAACTTATGTTTGAACTTATGTTTTATCTTATGTTTGAATTTATCTTTGAACTTTATGTTTGAACTTCTGGTAATACATTACACCAAGTTCAAACATACAAACAATCAATATCAAACAGACATAATCAAACATATATCAAACACTTGTTAATATTCAAAACCAAGTAAGTTGACTTACACAAAATGCTATCTAAACTTAGACTGCTATCGTCACACAGGATGTACTAACAGACTCCCTCTTGACGATAGCTTCTATCTTTTTACATTTACTCTAATTACTTGAATCATATAGACTACTTCCTGCATATAAACCTATATATATACAAATTCTAACTATCTTTTGGAACTTCCTAGCTTCAGATCTCCATCCTTCGTGAAAGAAGATAGGCTGATCGTGTAGCTTCTTTAGGTCGTCCTTTGATAGATTTATTAGATGTAATGGATCATACACTCGCAAAATAACTTTGTCTTCAGTATCTTCCATCACGGCTTCAGAAGTTTCATTATCTACATACCACCACTTCATGTTACTTAGAACATCTTGTGGCATCGTCTTCATGGGCACTTTCTTCAAACATTTTACAGGCTTGTACACCATTCTGGCCCATGGCCTACCTATATGTGGATCAATCCTTGTTTCATCTTCCACTCTCTTTCCGGTCCTAGGCTTGAGTCTTTCAAATTTTCCGGATCGGCCCTCCTTTCTGATAATCTTGGCTATAACCTCAGCATAAGGATCCTCACCGATATTGATTAACTCTTTCCACGCCAACTCCTTTACTTCAACCTTCGACAATGTATTAAATACTCTGAGCGTCCACCTAAGTTATTGAAGTCCATCTCTTCTTTTCAGTATGAATAACTGCAGTTCTCTGTCAAAGAACAAACTTATAATCCCACCTGATAGATTTTCTGAGCCTGGTACTCTCATTCTTCTTTTCATCTTAGACTCTGTCCTCTTTTCTTTCTTTCGGAACCATAGATTCAACAGTTCAGCCCTAGATGGTTCTCTCTCAGCTTCCTCTAGTTCGGAGTCTTCTACTGAGGCCAGCTTGATCTCATCGATATCAATCACATTGTGATTGTTTTGCACATAAAGCTCAGTGATAGGCTGTGAGTTTACGATCACCTCATCGACATTGTCGTCTTCGTCTTCTATCACTTCATCATCTGATTTCCAATCAGCTACGTCCTCTGGCACGAACTCTCCTTCCTCCAATTCTTCATTATCATCTTCAAAATCAAACTCTATCTCTTCTTCTTCAATATCCATTAGAGCGTCAATCATCTCGCTCTCAATGGCCTTTGAGGAACTAGCCTCACCTCCTTCAACTCATGACTGACTCGGCTCCCCCTGAACTTCAGCATGCTGAGCAGAAGAAAAATCCACTGGCTCACTATCATTTTGTGCATCGGGATCATTGCCATCGTCATCTTCTCTTCTCAACTCTTCAACATCTCTGCAACTGGTCTCCCCCTGAGCCTTAAGATTTTCCATTAGCTGCTCGAGGAGGGACCTCATGGTCCTGAGCTCAGTAGCCTGATCAGCGACGAATGTCTTCAATTCAATATTTTCTTTATCAATCTTTGCATTATGCTCTTGAAGCTCGCTGACTGCTTTTGTGAGTTGAAAGATTTGGACTGTCTGGAAGTCCACTTTGCTTCGGAGCTCTGAAAACCGTTGGTTGTTTGTGAAGGTGGATGAAGTGGATGGAATTGATGTGATAGGTGACGGGGTGATTGGTGGTTGAACAGATGGCTGAGCGGATGGAATTTCAGGCTCTGAAACGGAAGCAGACGAAGCTCCCTGCATAAATCTATGCCTTTTGGCCCTTTCCCTAGGCACTAATGGAGTAGTATCTTCGACCTCAAAATTAGAGTCATCTTCATCAGAATATCTAGATGCTCTCTTTTCTGCCTCTCGATCAATAACCACAATTCTGGATCCATATCTGCCTATTCTGACAGCCGGATCTTCCGTCTCTACTGTTGCTGCCTCAACCTCTATCTCTTCAACTTCTTCTGATGACGACTCAGAGGTGGTCACTGCTTGACCCTCTACCTCTGGCTCATATTCATCTATTTCGCGCATAAGATCTTCGAAAGTAGCTGCAGGCTCTAAGATTGTATCCACTAGCTCAGCAGTAATCTCTTCTTCGGTCTGAGTCCCCTGTGCCTAGATTTCTTCCAAAGTCTCCACTCGTGGATCAATTACTGGTGGCACACCAGAAGAACCCGCAGCGTCCGATGACGGACCTGCTTCTACCGACTCTTGTATCCTGCTAGAGCTTGACCTTGACGCCTGAGTAGATATATCTTGAGCTCTAGGCCTCCTTCTTTGTTGTACTGGATGACGTTGCTATTGTTGCTGCTGCTGTGGCTGTGGTTGTACTTGCTGTGGCTGCGGCCCTCCCCAGCCCAATTCGCACCTTTGGGGGCTTCAAAATCTGGATTTACCACAGCACCAAAAAGAGGTGCATCCAATGGTCTAATCAATTCACCCCTACGGGCGATGTGCGATTGATAATCAGCAAAAATTCGCTTATCGATAACAGCGACACTCTGAATTTCTGGCATCTGCGTCAGGTTGGGCAAAAAATGTCTAATCTGCATCATTACAAACCTCGGATACATCAGAAACCTTTCTCATGCTGGAGCAGTTATTTGATGAACAAACTACGCAAAGAACATCTCGGAGTAGCTGAATTGTTTATTATAAACTAATGCTATCATTGCCGACTACATTTTTGACACGATATAGTGAAATCCGGCCTTCTTAGGTGCAAAGCACACCATAAAGACATGAGCCAAGTACCTCCATTGGCCTTTGAGGCCACTCTTCATGTATGATGCCTTAGCTATATCAAGGCCATACCTCATCCTCAAAAAGGCTGCTTGCCTTACTTCCAAAGGGAAGTCAATAGGCCCAGCTTCCTGTTCGACTGATCCCAGCTGCAACACTCTACGTAACATATCAGCAGAGAATACAAGGGGCTGTCCAGCGATTCTTATCCTCAACACAGTCGGTGTCACTGTACAATCAACTTGCAGGTGATCCCAAAACTGTCTGACATAAGGCAATACGATCTGCACATTGTGAGAAAGGGCACATGACACCCTTGAATTAGCCAGGAAATCCACCATCTGTCGAAACGCCTGAGCTTCAGGAAGCTCACGATCCGGTGAAACAACCATATTATTCTTTTGAATGAAAGCTCTTTCCCCCATATTTGCACTTTAAAGAATAAAATATATTAGAAGGGAAAAAATGAAAAATGAAACTTGATTGAATCCAAATCTGTTTTATTTTGAACTTATGTAAGTTCAAAATCCAACACATATGAATTTCTACAAGTTTGACATTAAAATTATGAAAAAGATATCGAATTTAAAAATAAACTCGAATGACATGTTCGAATTTGACTTGAATTCGAGTTTGCTGACATATTCGAATTTACTGACAAATTCGAAGTATATGAACAAACTCGAAGTCGGCACTTTCAAACACAAATCCAAGATTTAAACCATATTAGACGTAGAAAATAACATTCACTAGTCCTATTAGGTTCTAATCGAAGATATATGTCACTTATTTGAAGTTTCACCGGTTAAACTTTGTGATTTTGAATCACAAAGTTCAAAACCCTTAAAACTTCAAAATAAGTCGATTTTTGCCCAAATTGAGTCTAAAACTTCCTAAATCTTATATAATAATGTTGTTTATACCTAGATTTGGTTATAGAATCGAACACAAAGGACAAAACTTCGATGAATAGATGAAAACTCAAAAATGGTAAATTCGAAGGATAAACTCGAAATCGCTCAGACAAGTTCGAAGTACTAAACTCGAAGGTAGGTGACGTAAATGAGTCACTGTTGACCTATATATACTAACCAACTTCGAACTTGTCTCAAATTCGAAGTTACTGACATTTTCAAATGTCAATTCGAATTTGTTTCAAATTCGAATTTAAATGAAAATTTTGAAAATCTTTGAATAATATTCAACTTTTTCAACTTTTCCAACTTTTTCGTGTAACGGAAACAACTATGCAAAGTTTATTTACACTAAGCACTAGATTTTCACGCAATGTTTGTTTATTCAACTAAGAATACATCCTCAGTAAGTTTGACCTATTTCATAAATAAAATAAAATAAAATAAAGCAAAATAAAATAAAATAAAATTTTGAACAAAATTTAAACTTAAACTAATCTACAATATTTTTAAATTTACATCCTATACTTAACACTAACAGAACATTTTTGGCGAGAAAGTCAAAGACAGGTTCAATTAGATAGTGGTGTCAAATACGCACTTTCAGTATCTTACTTTCACATTTAAGAATTTTTGATTCCTTTGATTGTTTGTCGTGACACACATTTCTAAACGATTGTTGGTATTATTTTCCCTTTAAAAATGTTACACTTTGAAATATCCCTTGGCCCTTTTATTTATCAAGAAATTATCTTACGTGACTCATACTTAGACATACTTTTATGATCAAGGCATACACACAATGATTATAACTTTTCGGTACTGCAAATTTTCTTTAAAAGGAAAACGTCGGACAAAGTTCTGTATTTACATACAACAGAGTGTCTTACTTTGTCTTAAAGTTTATTTTAAAGCTAGCAAGACAGCCGTGACAGGTCTGTACCGATGTACAACAAAGCGACTTATCTTGCTAACTCGAGTCAAACCAGAGGCAACAGGTCTGTACTTACGTACAACAGAGTTACTTGTTTTGACTCTCAATTCAGTATCATGATTTTTCTATTCTTTTCTTTTCTTTAAGATGTATCTGATGTTGCTATACATCCCCCAGAAAATTTGCATACCTGATTTAGAATCAATGTCTGTATGTCTATAACATAAAAATTAAGACCATTTGGTCATACATCTAAGTTAGTGACACGTCTGACTTTTTCTTGAATATTTTATTAGCCTTGAGACTCCCTTTGTGTATTATGCCTACCAACACATCAAACTAGACAGTGTATAACACTTAGAGTTTTAGTTGCATTATGTGTGAAAGCTTAACACTTAGAGATTGTATTAACTGTGCTAATTTTCGTCACTTTGAACCTATGTATCTTAGACTTAACTCATTATCTGATATTCTCTTTTTTTTTAACTTTATATGGTTTTCTCTCTTTTTTTTCTTTTGTTTTTTATAAATAAGAGTAAGAAACAAAATAACCTACTAACTTACTATAAAAAAATTCTCCTAAGCTACTAAACTTACTATAAAAAGAAAGAAATTCTACTGCTATAAAAGGAAATAAACTCTACTAAGGTCAATTTACTCTGGATTGCATGCTGTTTAGTTGAACTAAATACTCAAAACGTGACTTATCAAAACCTTTGGTAAATAAATCAGCATTATTATCGTCCGTTGCAACTTTTACCAGCTTAATTAAGTTCTTTTCAGCACAATCACGAATAAAGTGGTGTCTTATGTCTATGTGCTTGGTTTTACTGTGTTTAACTGGATTATTGGTTATTGCAATAGTTGACTGATTATCTATCCTAATAGGAGTATGAGGATAAGTCAAACCGTAATCCCGCAATTGTTGATGTATCCACAAAACCTGTGAACAGCAACTACCCGCAGCAACATATTCGGCCTCGCACGTTGACACGGCTACCGAAGTCTGTTTCTTGCATTGCCAGGAAACGAGCCTCCCTCCAAGGAACTGACAACCTCCAGTTGTTGACTTGCGATTCAAGCTGCATCCTCCATAGTCTGAATCCGTGAATGCCTCCAATTCTAGATCACCCTCCGCGTGATACCAAAGTCCCAGCTTCAGTTTCGATTTGAGGTATCTCAGAATCCGTTTCACAACTTTCATGTGCATCTCTTTTGGATTAGCTTGAAACCTAGCAAAAATACACACAACAAACATTATGTCAGGTCTAGAAGCAGTTAAATACATGAGTGACTGTAGGTCCCAAAAGATATCCCAAGTATATAGCCTTAAGCTGTAGAGGGGGGGTGAATACAGCTCTTTAAAAACTACACACAATTTTTTCAATGTTTGTATGTATTATCAACAAATGTTAATTACAAACGAGCTTGAATGCGGAAAGGTTCAAGCTGAGATGACAGATACAACAGTATGTTTAACTAGTCTAAGACTGACTTAAAATAATTACAATGAATACACTCACTAAGAATCACTCACTGTGTTTACCAGACTCTGAGGAACAGCTTGAACAAGAACAGCTTAGACACTGAGCACTGTTTTATTCAAGCAGACTTGCATGCATGAAAGACTCACTTTGAATGCACGGTCACTCTTGGTTTCAGCACTTAGCTTTTTGGCTTAATCTTTCAATCCTTGGAAGTTTCTTTTTATACTCACTCAGAGGATTTAAGTGAAGCTTCTTCATTGGACGGAATGAAAAAGGGGAAGTCTTGTTGAAAAGACAACATAAACTTTTCTGCACTTTTCTGAAAAGCAGACTTGTCTTCATGAGAGCAGAACTTTTGTCTTTTCACTTTGTCTACTGTTGCATTGCCTTTAACTAAATAAGGAATGTCAACTTTGTGTTTTTCTTCCTTTGTAAAGGCCTATTTTGATATAAGAAAAAGGTTTGTCACCCTTTTTCAAATAACCTTTTGTCTTCATGTAGCAGAACAGCTTGGGCAGGCTGAGCAGTTCTGATTTCCACTTTTTCTTCGACGTTGTAAACTGATCTTGTAGTCAAAAACAATACATGAGGACTTGGAAACACATTCCATAAAGTGTTTAGCCTGTTCACAAAGAACAGGTTCTGCTCACAATGAACGGAACACTTGAAAACTGCCCAAGCTGCTCACCAGTATAGAGCAGAGTAGACAGTTTATGTCCAGCCTGTTCAGCAGACTGAACAGCTTGGGCAAAACTGCCTTTATTGCAACACATGCAACATATAGAAAAGCTTCAGGCTGATATTGCAAATCATTTTCAGGTTTCAGTAAGGCATATAACAGGCCTTAAATTCAACCTTCAAAAGCATCAACAAGTTTGATTAATAATCTCCCGCTCAGATGCAGAACAGGTTTGACTGAGACCTTTTTGTGCCTAACAATCTCCCCCTATTTGCAATAACCAGTCTAAGCTGGTCTTATCAAAAGTCACTATATATTTTTACAGTACATTTGTTGAAATAAAATTACAACATCAACATAAAGTAAAAGATCAGTTTATATATACACTGAGTTTTTAAACCATTAGAACAACACATGTTCTTACAAAAGTACAACTGATGTACTGATGTATATTACAACTAATGTAAAAGAGAAAATTACAACATATGTAAATAAAGTACAACTAATGTACATTGGACTGTTTTTGTTGGTAGCAGATAATGGTGAGCCTGTCCAACTGATGGACAGCTTCCATTCTTCACCTACCCAGATGGTAGATGGACTTCATCACAATGGAGGGGGACCTTCAAACATCTTCTCAAGTTCTTCTCTAGTATCCTCAAGTTCTTGAATTTCACTTCTTATGATCATAAACTTGGGATCCTCAAGTTCACCTCTTTCATAACAGCCTCTGAGCTGATCCCAGATAGCTGCTCTCCACCTGCTTGACTGTCTGAATGAAACTGCAAGTCTGAAGGCTACAAGTTGTCTCAGATCCACTTTGTACAGATCTGATGCTCTTTGAAAGCATTTCTTCTGAGTTAAGGGATCCACAAAGAATGCCCCTAGCTCAGGCTCTTGAATGATCTTGCCATCTTCAAACTCAATTTCACTAGGCAGGCTGTGATCAACTCCTTTCATCTCAATAGCATAATCACCTTATTCTGTCACGATGAGTAGTTGTTCCATCTCAGTGTCCTTCCTTGTCCTCCTGGCCTTTATTTTTGGTTGTGTCACATAGACACCTTCACTGACTTCTTTGGAGATCAGGCTAAGATTCTTCACTCTCTCCATCAGCTTCTTGACATATGCTCTGATAGTCTTAGCAGTTTCTGACTTAGACTCACTTAGAGCAACTGCCAGCCCAATGCATTCTCTGTACACCATTTGTGCAACGTCAGTGTAGTCATATGTTTCTAGTTCTGGGCCTATTGCACCCATTCTGGTTATTTTTAACTTCCACTGACTGCCTTTTCTTGATATGGGCACAACTTTGTTAATTGCTTCCTTGGCAAGCCTTCTATCAGCAACATCTTGAAATTTTCTTCTTGCCAGGTTGTCAAAGTGAAATTGAGCTCTTGCAGAAGGCACTGAAGTTTTGATCACTGAGACCAGAGCACCTTTTTCTTTTTCTGCTTCATTTTCTTCTGCTGATCCCTTAGCAGCTTCCAAAATCTTCTTTTGCACAACAAGAGAGGACATTTTAACTTTCCTTGCCTCTTGAAGTGCAAAAGACTTAGAAGCTTTTACAGATTCTTCTTCTTTTCTTAAAGCTTCCAAGGCTTGAAGCTGTTCTTCTCTAAACTCAAAATATTTGTGCATAGGAAGACCCATTTCTTTGGCCCTGGCTTTGTGAAATTTGATCTCTGCTGCTTTCTGCTGTTGGGGATCAGTTGCTGCTTTTTCTTTTCCTTTAGCTGCTGTAGTGACAGCAGCTTCAGGACTTTCCTCCTCCTCTTCTTCTTCTAAAATCAGATGCCTCCTTCTGCTGCTTGGCCTGTCCTCAGGAATAGTATCCTCCCCCTTAGAATGAGCAGGGATTGGAGATTCAACCTGAGTAGTCTGAGCAGCATGGGAGACACCCTCTAGTGTACCTGTTGAAGCACCTGCTGGTTGACCAGTGAGTATTGCAGGTACTGATTTCTCCTTAGGAGAAGAAGTTTTCTCCCCCTTAGACTTAGTCTTCGAGGCAGATGACTTCTCCCCCTTTGAAGGAGATGTTCCAGCACCTTCAACACCTGGTCTGCCTGAAGACACGAAGTCATCAGGCTTGCTAGCAGTTTTGGCAGCAGGCCTTGGGCCAACAAGGCTATTCACTAAGAAAGCCAAGTTGTCCTTCACCTCTGCAAGCTGTGAAAGACAGGTTTGAAGAGAAGAGGATTGGGTATCAGCAAGGGAGGTCAGCTTAACAATGTTTTCCCTATCAGAAGCTGTGAACAGCAAACTTTGAAGCTGTGCAAGATGGAGTTCTAGAGAATCTTGCACATCAGCAAGGTTTGATGACACAGAATTTGATAGGGAGCCAAGGAGGGTATTCAAGCTGGCCAGAGTATCAGGAAGTGTAGAGTTGCAAGAAGTTAGGAGAGATGACAGCTGTTGAGAAATAGCTGTCATTGAGGACACAGAGTCCTGTTGTAGTGAAAGAATTAAGGAGAGGGAGGTGGACACATTTTGCAGCTGTGTAGTGAGTGCAAGCAGCTGTGAAGAATTATCAGTTGGTGGAGTGGCAGGGAAGGAATCCTTGAACAGATCAAAGAACCCCTTAAGCTGTTCAGACACAGAGTCTGAAATAAGAGAGGGTAGAGAGGTCATAGTAGTTTCTAAAGAACCAACTTTGTTGGACAGCAGAGAAAGCTGATCCTTCAAAGGCAGGTCTTTAGGGGATGGAGGTGTATGGGTGGACTGTTTAGATTGGGTTGATGGATAAGATGATGATGAGGCTGGTGTATGAGGATGTGATGGACAGGGAAATGGAACATTTGAGAGAAGCTCCATAGCCTGAGCAAAAGTAATGTGGCCCAGCTTGGAGGGGTCAACGGGTCCCTCAGCAGCGGCTGTAGCTACATCATCAGGAGAAGGTGTTGATGTTGGGGGCACTTCAGATGCTGCTTGTGGTGCAACACCCTCATGAAGGCCAGTGGGTGTTCCCTCTGCAGTGCCTTGGTGTAAAAGCACCTCATCATGGGGAGAAGGGTTATGCATTTCAACATCAGCAGTGGTGAAACCTGCTGATGGAGTTTGCATGGAGGGAGCAGCCTCACCAAAGGGATGGTATGTTCCCTGAGGTTCATCAGCTTGGGTTATTGGTCCCTCAGCAACTGTTTGGTGTAGAACAGTTGTATCAAGGGGAGCAGAAATTTGAGGCTGAGCTGCTGATTGGTCTATACCAGCAGTGTGGACACCTCGTGCAGACTCAGGGTGTAAGGAGATTTGAGTAGGGGACAGTGTGGACTCAGTATGGAGTGGAGAGGGATCCTGTCTTTCAAAATTCTCAGCCGGTTGGGAGGCTGGAATAGTTGAGGTGGTTATCTCCATTTGTACAACTGGATCCTGTTGGGAGGAACCACAGGGTCTAGGCTGACTCTGAATGGACTCAGGTTGGAGTGAAGTATGCTCCAATTGTGCTGAACCTTCTCCCAAAGTAGGAGAGGCAGCAGGGGTGGCTTATCCTACAACTGAACCCTGTTGAGAGGGATCAGAGGAGGTGGTTGTTTGGGCTGGTTTATTTTGGAGAGTGATTTTCGTTGGTAGTAAATGGATGAAGTTGGTGATTGTGGAGAGGTGATGAGAGGTTCAGACTGGACAGGTTTAGAGACTGGGTCAGAAACAGGTGGGTTAACCTGTTCCATAGTCTCAAGTGTCACAGAGGCACCAGCCACAGAGGCTTCAGGTTCAACTAATGAACCAGGGTGAGGAGCCTGCTCCCCCTCAGCCACAGAGGCTAAGAGTGCAAACTCAGACTGAGCTATTTTGGCCTTCTTTTGCACAAGCCTAGCTTCAGTGGTTGCCAGGGTCCTCTTAACAAGTTTGGACCTGGCTTTGGATTTTCTCTTGGGAGCAGCAGCTTCTGGATCCACCCTCACAGCAGAGGATCCTTCCACCAATCCTAACAACCTCCTCATTGGTGTGGACAGAGGAGGTTCATTTGGAAGAACAGCAGTGTAGAAAACTCTATTCCCTATCACAGGGAATGCAGCAGTATGAAGTAAAGGCTGAGAGTTGTACAGGTGCTCACCACAAATGTGTCTGAATATGAGGCTCAGAAACCTGGGGTATCGAACAGCAGCTGGTCTTGGCTCTTGCTGCACCAGGTTCCTCAAGTTCAGAAAGATCCACTTAGCCATGTCGATTGTAGTCCCATCCACCAGCTGTAGGACTATTGGGATTTCATCACGGCTCAGTTGGTCAAATGAACCAACTTTGCTGCTGAAGCTCATCATTACTAAGGCAAACAGAAAGCTGTAGGTAGGAGACAGATCCTTCCTGTACAGCGTAGCTCCAATTTTGGGTTCTGCTACACCACAGAAGCGTAGCAAATTTCCCATTTGCTCATTTTTAGGCTGGGGCATGTCATATGAATCAGCCGTGGGTGGATGAAGAACCTCCCTGAGGAGAACAACAGTAATCTCAATGGTCTGAGTCCCATTGAGAATAGTCCCCTTGATGACTTTGGTGTTGGGGTTGTAGGCACAAGTGTACCAAAACTCGTACACCATCTCCTGGTACAGGACACCAGGAGTAGCAGTCATGGAATAGTTCAACGGATGAAATGTTAAAAACTCCACCATTTGATCATAACCTTTCCCCACATTGTTTTTGGGGATTGTAAGGTTGGCAATGTAGTTTGTGGGTTTGAGGGTTAGCATTGTGGTGACTGATGAATGTTTCTGCACATCATCACCAACAAATACTGGTAGGAAAGGGTTGTTTCTGTGAGCCATTTTGAGAGTAGGGAAAGTAGCAGAAGCACAAGACACTTAGTCAAATTTTTTTTAGGGTTCTTAGAAGGTTTATGGTAGTAGTGAGGAAGACGAAGATGTAACAGTATGAGGTATTTATAGGATTTGAATGTGAGTGGCTATGAGAGAGAAATATTTGGGTGGTTGATTTGAAAAAGTCGTTAACGGAAAACGGAACGGTTGTCCATGTCAGACCGTTTGTCAGACCACTTGAGCCCTTTTTAATCACTAACACACGTAACCCACATTATCCGCAGTAATTAAGTTAAATAAAAACAGAAATTAAGTAACTTAATTGTGAAGAAAGGTAACTAAAAAAAAACTGTTGGTCTAAGCTGTTGGTCAAACCTGTGATGAGCAGGGTCATCACAAGCTGTTCATTCTTCAAGTTGTTCCCTCAACCTGTTCAATAATGTAGGAACATGTTGTGTCCAATAGCTCAGCAGGTTACAAGACAATATCTTGTAAATCAGTGTGAGGGAATGAGCAGAGTGAAAAATGGACCATCAGAGCAGGCTGGACAAGTAAACTGTTTTTGTTCAGCCTGTTGTATGTTCAAGCTGTTCAAGGATTTCAAAAAAATGGCTAAGTACATAACATGCAGAGCCTGTTCTGTCTAAGCTGTTCTGAGAAACTTGATCAGTGTGAGACATACAAAGTCTTAGACCTTTGAGGACACTTAGTCACTTTTGTTTAACATGCCTAGCTTGCTGACAAGGTATTTAAACCTGGTTTCATCAAGTGGTTTGATGAAAATGTCTGCAAGCTGTTCATTTGTGGAAATAAAACTTACCTCCACATTACCTTTCTGAATGTGACCCCTGATGAAATGATGTCTGACTTTAATATGCTTTGTTCTTGAATGAAATACTGGATTGTTGGAAATGGCTATGGCACTTGTGTTATCACACAGAATAGGAATTTTCCTATACACAAGCCCATAGTCTTCAAGCTGATGCTGCATCCATATAATCTGCCCACAGCAGCTTCCAGCAGCAATGTACTCAGCTTCAGTAGTAGAAGTAGACACTGATTTATGTTTCTTGCTACACCAACTTATCAACTTACCACCAAGGAGTTGACATCCACCTGTTGTGCTTTTCCTATCTAGCCTGCAGCCTGCAAAATCAGAATCTGAATAACCTGTTAGTTCAAGGCTTGAGTCTTTGGGATACCAAAGACCCAAACCTGGTGTACCCTTCAGGTATCTGAAGATTCTTTTAACAGTATCTAGATGAGATTCCTTTGGATCAGCTTGGAACGTAGCACACAGACAGGTGGCAAACATAATATCAGGTCTACTAGCAGTTAAATATAGCAAGCTCCCAATCATACCTCTGTAAGCTGTTACTGAAACAGCTTTGCCACTGGCATCAGCATCCAATTTTACATTGGTTGCCATTGAGGTTTTAATAGGAGAACTTTGATCAAATTTAAACTTTTTCAAGAGATCTAAGGTATACTTTCTTTGATTTATAAAAATTCCAGTTGGGATTTGTTTAACCTGTAATCCTAAAAAGAAAGTAAGTTCTCCCATCATACTCATTTCATATTTAGATTTCATGAGTAATGAAAAATTCTTGCATAACTGCTCATTTGTAGAACCAAATATTATATCATCCACATAAATTTGAACAAGCATAATATCAGATTTCGCCTTCTTTATGAACAGTGTAGTATCCACTTACCTCTGGAATACCCATTGCTCATAAGGAATTCAGTAAGAGTGTCATACCAGGCTCTAGGGGCTTGTTTGAGACCATAGAGAGCTTTGTCCAACTTATAGACAAAACCTGGATGATGTTCATTTTCAAAACCTGGAGGCTGCTTGACATAAACTTCTTCTTGCTGCTTCCCATTCAAAAATGCACTCTTCACATCCATTTGAAATACCTTAATGCTCTTATGAGCAGCGTAGGCTAGATACAAACGAACTGCTTCTAGTCTGGCCACAGGAGAAAATGTCTCATCATAGTCAATTCCTTCCTCCTGTCTATAACCCTGAGCAACTAGTCTTGCCTTATTTCTTATGACATGACCTTGCTCATCCATCTTATTCCTGAAAACCCATTTAGTGCCAATTATAGTTTTACCTTTAAGTGCAGGGACCAGCTTCCATACCTTGTTTCTCTCAAACTGATTGAGTTCTTCTTGCATGGCAGTGATCCAATTGGCATCTTTTAGTGCTTCATCCACTTTCTTTGGCTCCTTTAGTGAAACAAAACTAGAGAGCATACAGAAGTTCCCTAAGCTGTCCCACCTTGCTTGTACCCCTTTGTTGATGTCACCAATTATTTGATCATTGTGGTGACATCTGATCCACTTAGGATCATTTTTCAATGATGATTCTCCTGAGTTATCTGTAGCTTCAGCAGATCCGGTTGAACAGCTCTCAAGATTTTCAGACATATTGTTGTCTTGAGCCTGTTCACTTGTTGAACATGACTGACCACTGTTGAACATATCATCAGAGGAACCAGGAAAATCAGCATTGATAGGTTCAGGACATGCAGTTGTAATTAGGTTAGTACAGTTATTCACACAGGGTGTATTGACATAATCATCATCATGCCCATCATGATTAACAGGTTCCACACTGGGTGTAGTGGAAGCTTTTGAGTCATTTTCACTGTTTGAATGCATGAGATCATCAAAGTTTAATTCTCCTGAAACTAATTCAGGAACAGCTTTGGTGGAAGCATCCTTGGACTCTTCAAAGGTGACATTGATAGATTCATCTATCACCTTTCTTTTGTTGTTGTATACTCTGTAGGCTTTGGAGATAGTAGAGTAGCCAACAAACACACCTTCATCAGCTTTTGGTTCAAATTTTGCCAGTTGGTCCCTTTGATTCAGAATGAAGCATGGACAGCCAAACACATGGAAGTAACTGACATTTGGCTTCCTCCCTTTGATCAGCTCATAGGGAGTCTTGTTGAACCTTTTTACCACTAAGGATCTGTTTTGAGTGAAGCAGGCAGTGTTAACAGCTTCAGCCCAGAATGATGATGGTAAACCTGATGCACACAGCATGGTTCTAGCAGCTTCGATGAGAGTTCTGTTTCTCCTTTCAGCAACTCCATTTTTTTGTGGAGTTCTTACAGCTGAGAAGTTTTGAGTGATTCCTTTCTCTTCACAGAAGTCCTCAAGAGTACTGTTTATGAATTCAGTACCATGATCACTTCTAAGCTGCTTTACTTGGGCAGAGTTCAGCATTTCCATCTTTTTCACAAATCCAATAATTTCTCTAGCAGCCTCTCCTTTGCTCTTTAAGAAGATAACCCATGTGTACCTGGAGAACTCATCAACCATTACTAGAGTGTATCTTCTTCCTTCTAGACTTGGGACATTAACAGGTCCAAACAAGTCCATATGGATTAAGAAGAGAGGAGTATCAATAGAGAAGTTATGTTTGGATTTAAATGATGATTTCCTCTGCTTGCCTTTCTCACAAGTTGTGCAGATTTTATCTTCAACAAAGGTCATAGAAGGCAAACCTGTCACCAACTCTTTCTTACAGAGTTTGTTGATGTTCTTGAGGTTCAGGTGTGACAGCATTTTGTGCCATAACCAGTTTAATTCTGCATTTGTTCTTGTGAGAAAGCAGGTTTCAGTTGTGGGATCAGCAGATTGCATGTCCACAACATATACACCTTTCTTCCGTTGAGCACACAGCACAACTTTGCCTTGGGAATCCAATATGTAACCCAGGTGCTCATCAAAGTTAACCTTATAGCCAGCATCACACAGTTGACTTATGCTAACAAGGTTATGTTTTAGCCCAACCACATAGGCTACTCTTTTGAACACTGCAGCACCAGCTTTAAGAGTTCCATATCCCTTAGTGGATCCCTGTACATTGTCACCAAATGTGACTTTTGGCGCTTTTTCAGGCCTGAGATCACTCAGCAGGTCCTTACAACCTGTCATGTGCCCTGAGCAGCCACCGTCCAAGTACCAAACCTGGGATGGTTGTTTTTCCTGCAGAGTGATAAGAAGAATATTAGATACTTTTAGGGGAACTCATCACAGAGATGAGTTCTCCTACTTCATCAACATTTGTTGATGGACTTGTGATGTCAACATTAATATTCCCTATTTGAATGGTATCAGTTTGAATACCACTCTCATTGACTGAGATGTTTCCAACACTGTTTATGTTGGCAGTGAGGGAACCATCAGAGTCAGCAGGCCTCATGTCCTCAGTTTCAGGACAGTCTTTGGCCAGATGTGTCTGCATTCCACATTTATAACACTTTCTCCTTTTAGCATTTTTGGAAGAAGACCTTTCAGAAACACATTCTGGGTTATTTCTGTTGATTCCATCAGCAGGTTTAGCAAACTTATTACTTTTTGATGAATCAACAGCTTGAGTGGAAAGTTCAATAGCCTCAGCTTTTCCTGTCTCTTCTTTCCTCTTTTTGGGAGGGCAGATGTCAAAGATAGGAAGCTTAATTGACTTTTGAACTTCCACAGGTTTAGGAAACTTATTCCCAGATCTCTCAGGCTGAGCAATGGCTTTGCCTTTGCCCTTCCTAAGATGTGATTGATGTTGCCTATCAACATAATCATTATTTCTGGTT
Organism: Centrapalus pauciflorus; assembly: GCA_020465985.1. Taxonomy (NCBI): domain Eukaryota; kingdom Viridiplantae; phylum Streptophyta; class Magnoliopsida; order Asterales; family Asteraceae; genus Centrapalus; species Centrapalus pauciflorus. Next base: position 229,702 of record JAANYP010002385.1, on the reverse strand, counting down.
TTTTAATACTTATTCTCATTTAAAACCAGTTTACCACTATGATTAGAAAACTTATTTGAAATCACAGCAGGTTTGCCTTCAACCTGAGACTTACTCTTGTTAAAGGCAGACTGCTTACCTTTTGAAAACTTATTTTCAAAATGTTCAGCATTAAAAGGATTAGTATGCCTTTTTACACTAGCTTTAGACCCAAAGCCTGTTTTGTCAACAGGTTTGGTGTCCACAGCTGCAGTTTGGACATGCTTTCCTTTCTTTTGCTTGTGTGAATCAACAGAACACTTAGCAAGCTTATTTGATGGAAAACTTATTTCATCAACAGCTTTTGAGCTAGGTTCACACGAGTTGTCAGTGTTTTGAGGCCTGACAAACCTGTTTGTTGAGATTAATTTACCATTCACTTTTTGAATAAAAGTGTTTGGAAGCTCACCAAGAGTGGACAAGTCTTCTTTTAAATTATTAACCTCAACAATGGAAGCTGCTGTGTCAAGATCCCCTCCAAGATAGGCTTGGATTTGTGCAGGAATCTGCTGACTTATGCAGTGGCTGACTTTTTGTGCAGATTGGCACCAAGAGTCAACTATATTTTGAAGCTTAGCATGTTTTATATTTGTTTCTCTCTTTTCTTCCAGTAAAATGGAATTGATGTGTTTTAATTCATCAAGCTCAGCTTCCAACTTATGGAAGCTGTCCAGTTTACTGGATTTTGTTTCAATATCAGTTTTAAGCTTAGAGATTTCAGATAATAAAACAGCATGCTTCTCAACAGCAGCTTTCAGATCAACAAGCATATATTCAAACATTTTAACTTTTTCTTCAGAACTGTAATCCATAAAATTTTGTATCTTATACATCATTGTAGCGTTCCAGTTCTCCAAGCTGCTAAAAGCTTCAGCTTCAGCCAGATCCTGTTTGAAGTTGCTTGTTGATGAGACATCAGTTTTGGCCATTAGACAGTTATTGTCTTCTTCATCAGATGATCAATCAGACTCCTCCCAGTCACAAGTCTCTGCCATAAGTCCCTTTTGCCGGTTGGAAACCACTGAGTTTTCCAACTTTCTCAGCTTAGCCATAGCCATAAGGTACTTACCCTGTAGCCATCATCCCTGTTTGTCTTGTGTGGTTTGGATGATTGACCAACAGCTTTTGACACACAGTCAGCTGCTATATGGCCAGTCTTGCCACATTTGAAGCACTCAGCTTTGGTCTTGTCAAATGCTTTCTTTTTGACAGCATTTGAGCTTCCCTGTAGCATGTTTCTTCCAAACCTTTTCTTGCTGAACCTTTTGACAAGCATGGCTATCATCTGCTCATCATCCAGTTCAGCAATATCTACATTATCTTCCTCTTCAGACACTTCCTCCTTATCATCAGCCTGTTGATCAGGTTGAGTGAACACATCACTCACATGGTTTACAGGTTGTCTCACACTGGCCACAAAGGCTGTACCTTTCTTAGATGTTTCCAAGGCATTTCTCTTCTGTTGCCTTGATTGCTCATCGTTCAGTAAGGATCCATATAAGTTAACAAGATCCATACTTCTGATGGTACCTGAATTCCTTAAAATTGTAGAAAAATAATTCCATTCTTCAGGCAGAACATCTAAGAACTTGTTTACCAAAGTCAGGCTGTCCTTGGTGATCCCAACAGCTTTGAGATCATTTACAAGAGTAGTAAACATGGTGTAGCTTTCAGTGAGAGTCTCCTTTGGTTTTGCAAAGAAGAGTTCATACTGTCTAACAAGATTATTAATCCTGTTGTCAAGTGTGATTGTGGGTCCATTATAGACGGTACACAAAGTATCCCACATCTCCTTGGCAGTCTTCATCTTCTCAACCTGTTTGAACACATCATCAGGTAGAGAGATGACCAGGTTGTTTCTGGCCTTTGCATCAAGAGCCACCAGTCTTTTGTCTTCATCAGACCATTGAGCTTTTTCTTTCCCAAATGTTCTGATTTCAGGAGCAGCTCCTTCAACAGCAGGAGTTATAGTTGTAACAGAGGTTGGCACATTGGGACCCTCCATTAAAATCTCTAGTAGTTGTACATCCAGATTCTCTAAGTAGAGCATCATTCTGCACTTCCAACCAGAAAAGTTCTGATGATTGAACTTTGGAGGTTTGACCATTGAGCCATTGTCATAGTATGAGGAACTTGCAGCACTGTTGTCCATGGAAACTTTGGGAGAATGAGAGATCTAGAATGACACACACTCTAAACTGCTCTGATACCAGTTGTAGGTCCCAAAAGATATCCCAAGTATATAGCCTTAAGCTGTATAGGGGAGGTGAATACAGCTCTTTAAAAACTACACACAATTTTCTCAATGTTTGTATGTATTATCAACAAATGTTAATTACAAACGAGCTTGAATGCAGAAAGGTTCAAGCTGAGATGACAGATACAACAGTATGTTTAACTAGTCTAAGACTGACTTAAACTAATTACAATGAATACACTCACTAAGAATCACTCACTGTGTTTACAAGACTCTGAGGAACAGCTTGAACAAGAACATCTTAGACACTGAGCATTGTTTTATTCAAGCAGACTTGCATGCATGAAAGACTCACTTTGAATGCACGTTCACTCTTGGTATCAGCACTTAGCTTTTTGGCTTAATCTTTCAATCCTTGGAAGTTTCTTTTTATACTCACTCAGAGGATCTAAGTGAAGCTTCTTCATTGGACGGAACGAAAAAGGGGAAGTCTTGTTGAAAAGACAACATAAACTTTTCTGCACTTTTCTGAAAAGCAGACTTGTCTTCATGTGGGCAGAACTTTTGTCTTTTCACTTTGTCTACTGTTGCATTGCCTTTAACTAAATAAGGAATGTCAACTTTGTGTTTTTCTTCCTTTGTAAAGGCCTATTTTGATATAAGAAAAAGGTCCGTCACCCTTTTTCAAATAACCTTTTGTCTTCATGTAGCAGAACAGCTTGGGCAGGCTGAGCAGTTCGGATTTCCACTTTGTCTTCGACTTTGTAAACTGATCTTGTTGTCAAAAACAATACATGAGGACTTGGAAATACATTCCATAAAGTGTTTAGCCTGTTCACAAAGAACAGGTTCTGCTCACAAAGAACAGAACACTTGAAAACTGCCCAAGCTGCTCACCAGTATAGAGAAGAGTAGACAGTTTATGTCCAGCCTGTTCAGCAGACTGAACAGCTTGGGCAAAACTGCCTTTATTGCAACACATGCAACATATAGAACAGCTTCAGGCTGATATTGCAAATCATTTTCAGGTTTCAGTAAGGCATATAACTGGCCTTAAATTCAACCTTCAAAAGCATCAACAGGTTTGACAGTCTCGTACCACGCCCTCGGTTCTTGATGCAATCGATACAAAGCCTTATCTAACCGATACACTCTGTCTGGATATTTCGGATCTGTAAATCCGGGCGGCTGTTCCACATACACCAGTTCCTTCACTTTCCCATAAAGAAAAGCGCTCTTTACGTCGAGTTGATAAACTTTAAAACCTTTGAAGGAAGCAAAAGCTAGAAACAAACGTATTGCTTCAAGTCTTGCCACTGGCGCGAACACTTCATTGTAATCGATTCTTTCTTCTTGGTTGAAACCCTTTACCACAAGCCTTGCTTTGTTGCAAGTGACTATACCCCGACCATCTCTCTTGCACTTAAAAACCCACTTGGTTCCTATTGCAACTTCTCCTCGAGGTAACGGAACTAACTCCCACACTTCAAGTTTCCTAAACTGTGACAGTTCTTCCTGCACTGCTTCAACCCAAGAGTTGTCCTTTGGTACCATTTGCACATTTTTCGGCTCTCCTTGCGAGATGAAACATGAGTAGAGGCAAGTATGAAAGGCCTCGGAGTCATTGATCATCGACAACAACACTGTGTTGTTATTCAAACTACTCCTAGTCCTCACACCAGCATTAGGATTTCCTATGATACTCTCAATAGGATGATTCTTATTAATCCTAGATGTTTCTATCTCGTCAACCCTAAGATTATCTCCCAAATTTGATCCTATCTCTCCTAACGGGGGAATGACTTCAGACTCCACATTTTCTTCCTCATGAACACTGTCTTTAGAGTTAGAAGTTGTTGTCTGATCTTCGTTTGTTGGAATTCCAGAATCATTTTCTGCTGGAGATCTATCTTCAGTTGTTGTAGGCTCGAATGTTTATGGAAAGGTGGTCCTCGGAAAACTTTGACCCTCGTAATTCAGATTTAATGACGACAAGTCCTGTTCGATTGTACCTGCATTTCCATCCAAAGGAATGTTAAATGATTCAAACAATTTGACATAATCAAAAATCCCTTCCGGACCAGTCTGGGGTTCATGTGTATAACTTGTAACTTCAATATTATACACAATCTCTACTGTACCATTAGATTTGTTAAAAACCCGTTTGTTAGGTGAGTTCGGCACATGACCTAGGAAATATCCTTCGTCAGCCTTTTCACCAAACTTAGGTTGATGTTTTGTTTTCATTAACGTACATGGTACCCCAAATGGTTCGAAGCCAGTTAAATTTGGTGGCCTTTTATTCAAAACTTCATAGCAGGTTTTGTTCAATGATTTGACAGTAAGGACCCTATTTAAAACATGGCACGCGGTATTCACTGCCTCCCCCCAAAACATGGTAGGAAGCTTTGAATCCGAAAGCATGGTCCTTGCTGCCTCAATCAAACCGAACGTGGCAGCTATTGAGTTCTGAGTCTTGGACTTGTGTGCCTTCTTGTGTTGTTTTCCTTTCTTGCACGGTAGACACTTGTCCTCGAACTAAAAACTCTTCATGGGAACACCCTGCACCAATCCATTTTTCGTTATGTAATTCATTTTTCTTAGGTGCAAGTGTGCCATACGTCTGTGCCATAAAACCGATTCAGTCTCTGAAGCTTTTGATAGTAGAAAAATTGGTCTCATCGAAGATTCCGGCTTGTTCATGTCGAGCATGTACAGGTCATTTTTCCTTGGAGCCCTCATCAGTATCCATTCTTCAGGTACTTTGAATCCCGGTTTCAGCACTAACGCCTCAGTATCAATGAAGAGTACTGAGTTCTTCTTATCACAGATTTGAGATACACTAATGAGATTGTGAACCAGTTTATCAACGTAATAAACTTGATCCAGTTTGATTGTCCCATTAGTGACCACTCCAGTACCTGTGATATTCCCTGCTTTATTACCAGCGAATGATACAAATCCCCGATTCCCTCCCTTGAAGTCTGCGAGTAGACATCTTTCCCCTGTCATGTGCCTGGAGCAACCACTGTCGACAAACCACTTGTTGTTTGGACCTGTAGTTATCTCCTGCACATGAAAGAAAATAGGTTAGTTATCACGGGGAACCCAAGCCATGACTGACTTGGTAATACCATTCTCATCCACATACTTGAACTCTTTCAAATACCCATCTCTCCTTTCAGGTGACTTGGGTTTTTAATTTAGAGCCTGTTGTGGTGCAGAGTGATTTAAGTTCACTCTCGGCCTTTGTGTAGGCATTTGCTGTGGAACTCTTGAATAGTTTCGATTATAAGGCATTTCCGATTGATATCCCTGAGCTCTACCTTGTGTTTGATGTCTTACAGCAGTGTGGGACCTAACCGGAGTGTAAGCTATGCTAGGTGTAGTACTCCTATAATTCTGTTGCGGTCCTGTCCTAGATTGATTAGTGACTCTATTTGGTGAATAAGTCCTAATCACTTCTTTGGGTCGACCTGACACAGGTGTTTGTTTCACAGCAGAATTTGGTGCGGCTTGCACAGTTGTCTCGGTATTATGAGAACTGCTTGTGCTTGCTACACTTGTAGAAGGCTTATGTTGTTCCGGCTTTCCAGTTTTAGGTGTAGAGTCTACTTTCCTATGTGGACAACTAGAAGCAACATGCCCCCTTTTATGACATCTAAAGCAAGACATTTTGTCAATCGACTTTTTATGTGTGCCCTTTGACTTCAGTCTCACTAGTGTCTGGTTCTTTCGTCTCAACTATAGTGACTGGTTCCTCCTCCTGATCATTAAAGTCAATTTTGTGTTGTCCTACAGGCTTATCACTAGAGGATGGCACAAATTTGACCTTCTTAATCTTGACATTATTAGAAGTCACCTTAGTTTCTTTTTCCTTAACTGGTTCAGTCATAGGTTCAGGTGCTTCCTCTGATTCAACTGATTTTTTAGTTTTATCCTGAGGCTGAGGAACATAATTATCACTGAAAGGTGGAGGACTCTCATGGTATCCTAGACCTACAGGTTTCTTAGACTGACGCTGTGCATCAAAGATCTTCCCTAGGTTGAGTGATGAGTTCCTAAACTTTTCAAGTTTACTGTTTACCTCATCTACCTTTAACTTAGATTCAGCTAGCTCTACTTCTTTAATTTTAAGCTCTTTGGTCAATGCCTCAACATGCTTATACATCAGTTCTAATCTAACACACTGCTCGCTCAGCTTGTTTGTTAGAACTATGACATCTTGTGCATCTGCCTTAAGCTTATTTCTAAGGTCTTCCTTGATATCTAATAGGCTAGCGTTGTCTGATTTTAAGGATTCATTCTGAGCAGTTATATTTTGATGTGATATTAGCACTAAGTTTAATCTGTCATTAGATGTAGGACACAAAGCACATAAATCACGGAAATAGAGAAATTCAGAATTACCTTGGCGTGATCTGATTCCACGTTGGCCATCTGTGCGGCGAACTCCAGAATCGTCTGATCTTCTGACTTTTCTACCAACATAGGACTGATATCATGCTGATTGCTGTCCCCTGTCTTTTCCTCTGCTCCGTCACTTCCAGTCTCGGTTACTTCAGCCATAAAGGCTCTAGCATTCGACTCTGGATGTGTACTCCAGTCATATGTTCCATCTAGCTGTCTGTCAGATGTGACATTGGATAACAGACCAACTATATTCGCCTGACTGGTTAAACTACTCGGCAGATATCTCCCTTGAGATTGATTCTGATACTGATTCTAGTAGTTCTCTACTTTCGGTCTCTAACACTCTCTAGCGAAGTGTCCTAACCCTTGGCAGTTGTAACACTTAACTTTGGATTTATCAAACCCAATCTTATTGTTACTGACGTTGAGGTTTCTGCCCGTCCTCTTGAAGAACCTCTTGACTCGCTGAGTCACCATGGCCAGTTGCCATCTAAATCATCAGGATCTACCTGACCGTAATCCTCATCCCAAAGCGCATGATCGTTGATTTTACCTTGAACGCAATTGCCATAGGCGGCCACAAATGAAGCCAACCGATTCAGATGGTCTTCAGCTGATTTTGCGCTGATCGGCATCTTTGAATACCCTTGAGATGGAGATGTAGCCTGAGTTTGCTTTTCTTCTGGTCTAGAAAACCCTAAGAAAGCCCGATTCACTGAGTCTTCTGATTCAACCGGAGTCGATGTTTCCCCTGAAAAGAATGCTGTAGCCGTCATTACGTTAGTTGCCCCTGAAGATTTGGACTTCCCAAAGTACATGTCCGGATCCTATACCTGTTCATAGTCCCTTTCCTTCTTCAGCAATTCAAAATTATAGGCCCTCAGCGTTCCTATAACAGTCTCTAGAGTTAAAGTATAGAACTTGTCTTCATCATGCTTTATCAGCGCCACATACATTTCCCATTTGGCAGGTAAAGCATCTAGAAGTTTGACAATTTTCTCTGACTCACTGTATTCCACATCGTGGTTGTCTAACTCAGTTAGCAAGTGATAGAATCTAGTGATTGTCTCATCCAGCTTATCGTTCTTCAAAGCTTTGAAGATCGCGAACTGCTGCTTGAGCATTTCCATTCTATTTTTTCTGACCCTCAGATTACCTTCACATCTTTTCTCCAAAGCATCCCACAGCTCTTTTGCTGTTTTTTGATTGCGGAAAGTGTGCAAGATCTCCTGAGGTAATGCCATTCTAATGATAGCGAATGCCCGGTTCTCAGCTTCATAAAGCTTCTTATCATCGTTGTTGGTACACCCTGTGTGACGATAGTAGTCTAAGTTGTGTTAGCATTTTGTCTAAGTGATATTACAAGGTATTGAATATTAACTAGTGTTTGATATATGTGATTTTGTGTGTTTGATATTTATTGTTTGTATGTTTGAACTTGGTGTAACATATTACAAGAAGTTCAAACATAAAGTTCAAAGATTAAATCAAACATAAGTTAAAACATATATTCAAATAGAAGTTTGACATGTGAAATTCGAATTTAGGATATATTCGAATTTAGCATAGAAGGTAAATTCGAATGTGTAATGTGGACAGATTCGAATGGGCCTTGGGCCTGGTTCGAGTTTGTCCAATGACAAACTCGAATGGGTCTCTATAATTAGGGATTAACTCGAATGATTAGCAGACTTTTTGCAGAATTTCGTGAGTAATTAGCAGAAGATGATCTCGAGTTTATCAGCAATCAGTGTGTGTTTTCGGAGAGAATCATCGCGTACGTTCGTTCGTAGTCGTTCGTACAACGCCGTGGTAGTTTCCGTGTTCGAGCGTGTGATCTTACTATCGAGCCCCTAACGAGGATTCCGCACTCGTCGGTGTGTGTCGCGTCTAGATAGATCTGTAGTTGCAAGACCTTACTAGTGGTATCAGAGCCTAAGGGGTGTTCTTCGTGAACTTAGTGTTCAAAAGATACATCCTAGGTTTCTTGACGTGTTTGGATGGTTATTATCACATTTTTGAGGTTTTCGAGCTTATCAAATTAGATTCCGGGAAATACTTTTTTGTAGTTAAAGTTTTTGATCAAAATCAATATTTTTACTTGTAAAAATATTGATTTAATCTGAAAACTTGAAAAACTCGAAGTATTGGCCGTTTTTCGAATTTGTGGCGCTAGAGTTTGTTAAGGAGAAATTAGGGTTTGCTCAGATTCGAGTTTGACCAAAATACGCTCCTTTCGAGTTTCCTTATAGTTTGCTTCGAATTTGGCCAGTTCGAAATTGCTTGGGGATTTCGACTTTACTCTAAAGTCGAATATAGGACATTCGAGTTTACTTGGGTTTCGAATTTAAGTGGACTTTCGAGTTTAATGACCTTCGAATTTGTCATTAATTTCGATTTTAATTGGATTTACGAATTTATTCGAATTTAATCCCAAAAAGGTTTAAATTTATCGAATTTACCTATATTCGAAAGAATTAATTTAAATTAATTTCGAATTAAATTAATTAAGTTTAGATTCAATTATATTTGAAACAATGAAAAGTCTACAACGGTTTATGGAGATGGATCACGAGGTTGGAAAAGCAAATTCTCCGCCAAAGTTGATGAAACTTGAAGATTATTACTGGTGGAAGGATCGGTTTGCCGACTTCACGCGATTTAACGATATGCGCATGTGGATTTGTATCGACGAGGGATACATTCCACCTACAGCTGAGGTCGAAGGACGACAAAAGGTTGTTCTTTATTCTAAGATGAAGGATGACAAAAAAAAGTTGTATGAAGCAGAGAACCGTGCATACGCTATCATTCGGATGACATTACCTCAGGAAATACTACACACCTTCCGTAATCAGAAGACAACAAAAGAGCTGTGGGATGCATTGGAGAAACGGTGTGAGGGTAACCCGAGGGTTAGAAAGAATCGAATGGAAATGCTCAAGCAGCAGTTTGCTATCTTCAAAGCATTGAAGAATGAAAACCTGGATGAGACTATCACACGATTTTATCATCTGCTAACTGAGTTAGACAGCCATGACGTGGAGTATAGTGAAACTGGGAAGAATAACAAGCTTCTGGATGCTTTACCGGCCAAATGGGAGATGTATGTGGCCTTAATAAAGCATGATGAAGTCAAATACTATACTCTGACTCTAGAGAACGTTGTAGGAACGCTGAGGGCATATCATTTTGAGTTGCTGAAGAAAGAAACGGATTATGACCAAGTTCAAGATCCTGCAATGTACTTCGGGAAATCAAAACCTTCAGTGACAGCTGAATTGAAGACAGCTACAACTTTCTTCTCGGGAGAGACGTCGTCAGCGGCTGAGATAGAAGACTCACAGAGTAGGGCTTTCTTAAGGTTTGCTAGACCAGAAGAACAGCAGCATCAGGCTACTCCGGCATCTACATCTCAAGGATATTCTAAGATGCCTACGAGCGCAAAATCGGCTGAAGACCATCTGAATCTGTTGGCTTCATTCGTGGCCGCTTATGGCAATTGTGTTCAGGGCAAAATCAACGATCCTGCACTTTGGGATGAGGATTACGATTAGGTAGACCCTAATGATCTTGAAGAAATGGATCTGCAATGGCAACTGGCCATGGTAACTCAGAGAGTTAAGAGGTTCATCAAGAGAACGGGAAGAAATCTGAATGTGAGTAATAATAAGATTGGATTCGATAAGTCCAAGGTTAAATGTTACAACTGTCAAGGGTTAGGACACTTCGCTAGAGAGTGTCAGAGACCGAAGGCAGAGAATTACCAGGGACAGTATCAGAACCAATCACAAGGGCGATATCTTCCAAGTAGTTCAACCAGTCAGGCGAATATAGTTGTTTTGTTATCTAATGTCACATCAGACAGACAGCTAGACGACACTTATGACTGGAGTACACATCCAGAATCGAACGCTAGAGCCTTTATGGCTAAAGTGACTGAAACTGGAAGTGAAGGGGCAGAGGAAATCACAGGGAACAACAGTCTCAATGAAAGCAGTCCGATGTGGGTGGAGAAGTCAGTTGATCAGACAATTCTGGAGTGTGCCGCTCAGATGGCCAACGTGGAATCAGATCATACCAAGGTAAGTCTGAACTTTTCTCTTTTCCATGAGTTGTGTGTTTTATGTGCTACATCTATCGATAGGTTAAATTTAGTACTAGAATCACATCAAACCATATCTGCTCAAAATGAATTGTTAAAAACAGATAATGCTAGCCTAGTAGATATAAAGCAAGATCTTAGGGATAAGCTTAAGGCTGATGCACAGGATGTTATAGTTCTAAAGGACAAACTGAGCGAACAGTGTGTTAGGTTAGAACTCATGTATGAACATGTTGAGGCATTAACCAAGGAGCTGAAAACCAAAGATATAGAGCTAGCTGAATCTAAGGTAAAGGTAGCTGAGGTAAATAGTAAACTTGAAAAGTTTAGGAACTCATCTCTTAACCTAGGGAAAATCTTAGATGCACAGCGTCAGTCTAAGAAGCCTGTAGGTCTAGGATATCATGAGAGTCCTTCACCTTTCAATGCCAATTATGTACCTCAACCTCAGGAGAAAACTGAGAAATCAGTTGACTCAGAGGAATTGCCGGAACCAGTGTCTGAAACTGTAAAGGAAACTGAAACTAAGGTGACTGATAATAATAGCAAGATTAAGAAAGTTAAATTTGTGCCATCCTCTAGTGATAAACCTGTAGGACAACACAAAATTGACTTTAATGATCAGGAGGATGAACAAGTCGCTATAGTTGAACCTAAAGTGCCAGACACTAGTGAGACACCTAAGTCAAAGGGCACACACAAAAAGTCAATTGATAAAATGTCTTGCTTTAGATGTCACGAAAGGGTGCACGTTGCTTCTAGCTGTCTGCATAGGAAAGTCGATAATACACCTAAGACAGGAAAGCCAGAACAAGTTAAGCCTTCTACAAGTGTCGCAAGCACTAGTAGTTCTCAGAATACCGAGAAAACTGTGCAAGCTGCAACAAAATCTGATGTGAAACAAATGCCTGTGTCAGGTCCACTAAAAGAAGTGATTAGGACTAATTCACGAAATCGAGTCGTTAATCAATCTAGGTCAGGACCGCAACAGAATTATAGGAGTTCCACACCTAGCAGAGCTTACACTCCGGTTAGGTCACATACCCCTATTAGACATCAAACACCAGGTAAAGCTCAGGGATACCAATCGGAATTGCCACATAATCGTAATTATTCAAGAGCTCCACAGCAAATGCCTACACAAAGGCAAAGAGTGAACTTAAATCACTCGGCACCACAACAAACTCCAGTCCAAAGACCCAAGTCACCTGAAAGGAGAGATGGGTATTTGAAAGAGTTTAAGTATGTGGACGAGAATGGTATTACCAAGTCAGTTATGGCTTGGGTTCCCCGTGATAACTAACCTATTTTCTTTCATGTGCAGGAGATAACTACAGGTCCAAACAACAAATGGTTCGTCGACAGTGGTTGCTCCAGGCACATGACAGGGGAAAGAAGTCTACTTGCAGACTTCAAGGGAGGGAATCGGAGATTTGTATCATTCGCTGGAAATAAGGGAGGAAACATCACGGGTACTGGAGTGGTCACTAATGGGACCATCAAATTGGATCAAGTTTATCACGTTGATAAACTGGTTCACAATCTCATTAGTGTATCTCAAATCTGTGATAAGAAGAACTCAGTACTATTTACTGATACTGAGGCGTTAGTGCTAAAACCGAGGTTCAAAATACCTGAAGAGTGGATACTGATGAGGGCTCCAAGGAAGAATGACCTGTACATGCTCGAAATGAACAAGCCGGAATCTTCGATGGGACCAATCTGTCTGTTATCTAAAGCTTCAGAGACTGAGTCGGTTTTATGGCACAGACGTATGGCACACTTGCACCTGAGAAAGATGAACTGTATTACGAAAATTGGATTGGTGCAAGGTGTTCCTATGAAGAGTTTTCAGTTCGAGGATAAGTGTCTACCGTGCAAGAAAGGAAAACAACACAAGAAGGCACATAAGTCCAAGACTCAGAACTCCATCGCTGCCACATTCGATTTGTTGCATATGGACCTCTTCGGACCTATCAACAAAAAGAGTATAGGTGGTAGTTGGTATTGTTTAGTTATTACCGACGATTACTCACGTTTTTCTTGGGTTTTCTTTTTAGGTACAAAGGACGAGACGGCTGCCAAGCTCATCGGGTTCTTAGACCAAGTGGAGAATTCATATGGAACAAGGGTTAAACGCATTCAAAGTGATAACGGAACAGAGTTTAAAAACACAGTAATTGGTGTATATTGCCTATCAAAGGGCATAGTGCATCAATTTAGTGCACCTTATAGCCACAACAAAATGGGGTGGCCGAACGGAAAAACAGGACACTGATTGAGACAGCAAGGACCATGCTATCGGATTCAAAGCTTCCTACCATGTTTTGGGGGGAGGCAGTGAATACTGCATGCCATGTTTTAAACCGGGTCCTTACTGTCAAATCTTTGAACAAAACCTGTTATGAAGTTTTGAATAAAAGGCCACCTAATTTAACTGGCTTCGAACCTTTTGGGGAACCATGTACTTTAATGAAAACTAAACATCAACCAAAGTTTGGTGAAAAGGCTGACGAAGGATACTTCCTAGGTTATGTGTCGAATTCACCAAATAAAAGGGTTTTTAATAAATCAAATGGTACAGTAGAGATTGTGTATAACATTGAAGTCACAAGTTATACACATGAACCCCAAACTGGTCCGGAATGGATATTTGATTATGACAGATTGTTTGAGTCATTTAACATTCCTTTGGATGAAAATGCAGGTACTATCGAAAAGGACATGTTGTCATTAAATCTGAATGACGAGGGTCATAGCTTTCCGAGGACCACTTTTCAATCGACGTCTGAGCCTACTTCAACTGAAGATCGATCTCCAGAAGTCACTGATTCTGAAGCACCTACAAACGAAAATCAGACAATAACTTCTAACTCTGAGGAAAATGTCCATGAGGAAGAAAATGTGGAGTCTGAAGTCATTCCCCCGGTAGGAGAAATAGGATCAAATTAAGGAGATAATCTGAGAGTTGACGAGATAGAGACATCTAGGATCAACAAGAACCATCATATAGAAAGCATCATAGGAAATCCCAATGTGGGGGTGAGGACTAGGAGTAGTTTAAATAACAACACAGTGTTGTTGTCGATGATAAATGACTCTGAGGCCTTTCATACCTGCCTCTATTCATGTTTCATCTCGCAAGTAGAGCTGAAAAATGTGCAGATGGCACTAAAATACAACTCTTGGGTTGAAACGATGCAGGAAGAACTGTCACAATTTAGGAAACTAGAAGTGTGGGAGTTAGTTCCATTACCTCGAGGAGAAATAGCAATAGGAACCAAATGGGTTTTTAAGTGAAAAAGAGACGATTGGGGTATAGTCACTCGCAACAAAGCAAGGTTAGTTGCAAAGTTGAATTTATTTTATTTTATTTTTATTTTTATTTTTTACTTCTTTTTATTTATTTATTTATTTTCTATTTTTATTTTTATTTTTACTTAGGAAAAAGGTCAAAATTACTGAGGGTGCGTTCTTAGTTGAATAAAATAAGCACTGTGTGAAAATCTTGTGCTTAGGGTAAACGATTTGGCATAGTTTATTCCGTTACACGAAAAAGTTGAAAAAGTTGAATTTATTTCAAAGATTTTCGAAATTTTCAAAATTTTCAAGTTGTAAAGGGTTTCAACCAAGAAGAAGGAATCGATTACAATGAGGTGTTCGCGGCAGTAGCAAGGTTGGAAGCAATTCGTTTGTTTCTGGCTTTTGCTTCCTTCAAGGGCTTTAAGGTTTATCAGCTAGACGTTAAAAGTGCTTTCCTTTATGGGAAAGTGAAGGAACTGGTGTATGTGGAACAGCCGCCCGGGTTTACAGATCCGAAATATCCAGACAGAGAATATCGATTAGATAAGGATCTGTATGGATTGCATCAAGCACCAAGGGCGTGGTACGAGACTCTGTCCAACCATCTTTTAGAAAATGGGTTTGAAAGAGGAAGGATAGACAGTACGCTGTTCGTGAAGCGAAAAGGAGATCATTTCATCTTGGTACAAGTGTACGTAGATGATATTATTTTTGGATCATCAGACGAGCAAATGTGCACTGACTTTGAAAAGGTGATGAAGTCAAAGTTTGAGATGAGTGCAATGGGTGAGTTAAACTTCTTTCTGGGTTTGCAAGTTGATCAGAGAAAGGAAGGCATGTTCATTCATCAGACGAAGTATGTCTATGACATCTTAGAGCGCTTCGGGATGGAAGGAATCAAGCTGACAGCTCACTTCTGCACGCCGATTAAAGTAAATCACAATCTCGGACCGGGTACTGAAAGTGATACCGATGTGGATCCGACGTTATATCGGGCCATGATTGGGTCACTTATGTATTTAACTCCTTCTAGACCTGATATAATGTTTGATGTTTGTATTTGTGCTAGGTTTGAAGCTAATCCGAAAGAGATGCACATGAAAGCTGTGAAGCGGATACTTCGATATCTCAAGTCGAAACCGAAGCTGGGACTTTGGTATCACGCCGAGGGCGATCTGGAATTGGTGGCGTTCACGGATTCAGACTACGGAGGATGCAGCTTGACGCGCAAGTCAACAACTGGAGGTTGTCAGTTCCTAGGAGGGAGACTTGTTTCCTGGCAATGCAAGAAACAGACGTCGGTAGCCGTGTCAACGTGCGAGGCCGAATATGTTGCTGCTGGTAGTTGCTGTTCACAGGTTCTGTGGATACAACAACAATTGCGGGATTACGGTTTGACTTACACTCATACTCCTATTAGGATAGATAACCAGTCAACAATTGCTATAACTAATAATCCAGTTAAACATAATAAAACCAAGCACATAGACATAAGACATCATTTTATACGTGATTGTGCTGAAAAGAACTTAATCAAGCTGGTAAAAGTGGCAACGGATGATAATAATGCTGATTCATTTACCAAAGCTTTTGATAAGTCACGTTTTGAGTATTTGATTCAACTAAATGGAATGCGTAATCCAGAGTGATTTGACCTTAGTAGAGTCTTATTTCCTTTTATAGCAGTAGTCTTTCTTTCTTTTTATAGTAACTTTAGTATCTTAGGATAGTTTCCTTTTATAATAAGTTAGTAGGTTATTTTATTTTTTTACTTTTATTTATGAAAAACAAAAGAAAAAAGAGAGAAAACCAAAAAAAATTAAAAAAAAAAAAAGAGAATATCAGAAAAAGAGTTAAGTCTTAGATACATAGGTTCAAAGTGACGAAAATTAGCACAGTCTTTACAAGCTCTAAGTGTTTAGCTTTCACACATAATGCACCTAAAAATCTAAGTGTTATACATTATCCAGTTTGATATGTTGGTAGGCATAATACATATAGGGAGTCTCAAGGCTAATAAAATATTCTAGAAAAAGTCAAACGTGTCACTGACTTAGATGTATGACCAATTGGTCTTAATTTTTATATTAGAGACATACATACTTTGATTCTAAATGAGGTATGCAAACTTTCTGGGGATGTAAAGCAACATCAGATACATCTTAAAGAAATGGAAAGAATAGAAACATCATACTGAGTTAAGAGTCAAAACAAGTAACTCTGTTGTACGTAAGTACAGACCTGTTGCCTCTGGTTTGACTCGAGTTAGCAAGATAAGTCGCTTTGTTGTACGTCGGTACAGACCTGTCACCGCTGTCTTGCTAGCTTTAAAAATAAACCTTAAGACAAAGTAAGACGCTTTGTTGTATGTAAATACGGATCTGTGTCCGATGTTTGCCGTTTAAAGAAAGTTTGCAATACCAAAAAGTTATAATCATTGTATGTATGCCTTGATCATAAAAGTATGTCTATGTATGAGTCACGTAAGGTAATTTCTTGATAAATAAAAAGGCCAAAGGATATTCCGAAGTGTAACATGTTTAAAAGGAAAATAATACCAACAATCGGCTAGAAATGTATGTCACGACAAACAATCAAAGGAATCAAAAATTCCTAAGTGTGAAAGTTTGAATACTGAAAGTGCGTATTTGACACCGCTATCTGATTGAACCTTTCTTTTACTATACTCGTCAAAAATAGTCTGTTAAGTGTTTAAGTTGTAAATTTTTCAAATAATGTAGATTAGTCTAAGTTTAAATTTTGTTCACAAATTTTAACTTTAATTTATTTTAATTTAATTTATTTTTATTTTTATTTTTTACTTCTTTTTGTTTATTTATTTATTTATTTTCTATTTTTATTTTTATTTTTACTTAGGAAAAAGGTCAAAATTAATGAGGGTGCGTTCCTAGTTGAATAAAATAAACACTGCGTGAAAATCTTGTGCTTAGGGTAAAAGATTTGGCATAGTTTATTCCGTTACACGAAAAAGTTGAAAAAGTTGAATTTATTTCAAAGATTTACGAAATTTTCAAAATTTTCAAGTTACATTCGAGTTTAACCCAAAATCGAATGTACATTCGAATTTGGCAGGTACTTCGAATTTGCCGATAAACAAACTCGAAGATGGTTGATATAAATAGGTCAACAGTGACAAGTCATTATCACCTACTTTCGAATTTGAGTCTTCGAGTTTATTGTGAGCGATTTCGAGTTTAACCTTCGAGTTTGCCGTATTCGAATTTTCTACTATTTTTCGAGTTTTTGTCCATTTGTGTTCGAGACTACTAACAACTCTAGGTATAATCAACAGTATTGTACAAGATTTAGGTGGTTTTAGACTCCATTTGAGCCAAAATTAACGGATTTTGAGGTTTTAATGGTGGAAAGTTTGTATTTCAAAATAACAAACTTTGAACCGGTGAAACATCAAATTGATTACAAATATCTCTGATTAGAACCTATTAGGACTAATGGATGTAATTTTCTAAGTCTAAATTGGTTAAAATCTTGGATTTTTGTTGTCATTCAAACCGACATGTTCGAATTTGATCATGGTCTCGAATTTGATCGTGGCTTCGAGTTTGTCATTAAACTCGAAGCAGCCAATAAATTCGAAACTAGGGTTGTTTTGAACTTGTCATTCGAGTTTAGCATTATATTCGAATTATTTCCTTAAAATTTAAATCAAACTTGTAGAAATTCATATGTGTTGGATTTGGTGCTTACACAAGTACAAAATAAAACAAATTTGAATTTAAACAAGCATATGTTTGTATGGATAATTCTAATATTTTATATACTTTATTGTGCAGATATGGCAGATAGAGTTTTTGTTCCAAAGCATAATATGGTCATTTCTCCGGACCATGAGATACCTGAGGCTCAAGCATACCGCCAAATGGTGGATTTTTTGGTCGGTTCAAGGATTTCTTATGCTCTGTCGCATAACATTCAGATAGTAATCCCATACGTTCGTGAATTTTGGGATCATTTACAAGTCGACTGTACTGTTATTCCAACAATACTAAGGACAAGGATTGCTGGACACCCTCTAGTGTTTTCAGCTAACGTATTGCGCAGAGTGTTGCAGCTAGGCTCACCAGAGCAAGAAAATGGGCCGATTGACTTTCCGTTAGCAATCAGGCAAGCTGCATTTATCAGAATGGGATATAGTTTGGATGTGACTAAATCCTCATACATGAAGAGTGGGCTGATAGGGCAATGGCGATATCTAGCACACGTCTTTATGGTGTGTTTTGCTGCCAAGAAAGCAGGATTCGATTATATCGTATCGAAAATTCAGTCGGGGATGATAACGCTGGTGTACAATCAACGATTCAGCTATTCGGAGATGTTCTTTGCAGAGTTTGTTCAACAGATAACAGCTCCGGCGCGAGAAAGATTTTTGCTGTATCCGAGATTTGTGATGATGATGATAAGACATTTCCTGTCGAACCTGCCACAGCTGAACGATATTCAAAGTGTTGCGGTCATTGATAAAAGAATTTTTGCAGACTACCAAGCACACAGAGGTGCTCTGGCTAGGCCAGTGGAGGCACCACTTTTTGGTGCGGTGGTTAATCCGGATTTCCAAGTCGGTGAAGGTGCCAATTGGGCAGGGGAAGTTGAAATTCCACAGCAGCCACAACAGCAACAGCCCAGGCCTCAACAACAAAGGAGGAGGCAAAGACCGTCAGCAAGACAGACTCAGGCTGCTAGGCCTTCAACAAGTCAAGTGTAGGAGCCAGAGGAAGCTGGTCCTTCAACTGTACCACCCGTATCTGATCCACGGGTGGAAACCTTGGAAGAAATTTGGGCTGCTGGGCCGCATGCTAATGAGGAAATAACTTCTGAGCTTATTGGACATATTTTGGAACCTCCAACTGGGGAATTTGACATTTTTAAGCAGATCGATGAGTATGAACCTGAGGCAGCAGGTGAAGTCGAGTCAACTTCAGAATCTGAGTCAGAAAAAGCAGAAGAAATAGAAGTTGAGGCACCAAACACAGTGACAGAAGATCCGTCTATTCACATAGGCACATATGGATCGAGGTTAGTGGTGGTTGATGAAGAACCTAGAAGGAGAAGAGCTTCGAGAGAGTCAGATGACTCAGATTTTGAGGATGAAGATATAGTTCCTTTGGTGCCTAGGCATAAGGCCAAAAGGCACCGTTTTATGCAGGGAGCTTCATCAGCCTCTGCTTCTGAGACAGAAATGCCTATCGCTCAGCCATCAGAACCAACATCCATTCCGCCACTACCACCACCTGTTCAAACAACCATTCCCTCACCAATCATGCCAACTCCCATCCAATCAATTCCATCCACTTCATCAACCTTAACTGATAATCAAAGGTTTTCTGAGCTTAGGAGCAAGGTTGACTTCCAACAAGTCCAAATTTTTCAGTTAACGAAAGCAATCGGTGAAATACAGGCACATAATGCAACTGTTGACAAGGAGAATGCTGAGTTGAAGAAATCTGTTGGAAAGATTGAAGAAGAAAATCTTGAGCTTAAAACTCTTAATGGCTCCCACTTTGGAGGGATCGACCGAAACACCCTGGCACAATATGTCATGCCCTAGAATTTACACATGTTTGATTCATAAAATCAAGGTGCTAATCAATAATATTAAACTTTTGCACCATAATAAAAGGGTATTATTGCTAAATTTTAAAAATTCATACCTGCAGCAGCAAGAATGTTGGTACATATGGTGTGACGACAACAATCTAGTTTTGTTATTGATATCATGATTGTGTATGATATTTACATTTGCATGGTAAGTTTTAGACTATCATAATAAGTTCTAGAATAAGTTCAAAGACAAATTCTAGAATAAATTCAAAGACAAGTTCTAGAATAAGTTCAAAGACAAGTTCTAGAATAAGTTCAAAGACAAGTTCTAGAATAAGTTCAAGGGGTAGAGTTTGAACTTAGTGAGTATAAGTTCGTGAGGAGCGTCTTCTCGAACTTGTCGTCTATATATATTGAACTTTTCATTGTGAAATCTGGGATCTTTGACGGCTCAGAGGTTCGGTCGAACTTGAGAGCAAAAAGAGCATCCGGGTGAAGAAACTTTTGCAGAGCTTTAGCAGAATTCAAATTTGGTGAAGTGCAGAGGCGATCTCGAACTTGCAAGGTGTTTGAGAGTTCGTTCTTGGAGAGAATCACGTGTCGGGGCGATCTAGTGTTCATCTATCACTGTGTGTGTCTCCGTGTTTAGCGTGAGTGGTCTATCCGTCAAGCCGCTAACGAGGATTCTGCACTCGTTGGACGGTATCGCGTCAAGATAGGATCCATAGTTAGGCGACCTTACAAATGGTATCAGAGCCATAAGGGTGTTCTTCGTGTTCTTCGTGTTCATAAACAACATCCGTGGTTTCTTTGCGTTTTTGGACGGAATAATCACTTTTTGGTTAGTTCTTCGAGTTATACAAGCAAGATAACGGAGAAAAGTTTGCATTAGTTCATCTTTTTGGTCGAAATCAGTATATTTAGACATAAAAATATTGGTTTAAACTGAAAACTTGAAAGAATCAAATTTTTGGCCGTTTTTCGAACTTGTGGCGCTCGAACATTGGGGGTATTAGGGTTTGTTCGAATTTGTCAGAAAATACGCTCCTCACGAATTTATTTTAGGGTTTCATTCGAATTTGACTGAGATTCGAATTTGCTAGCATTCGAACTTGTGAGATATTCAAACTTGTCAGGAACCTTGAACTTGTCATATTTTCGAATTTGTTGAATTCGAAGTTACTGAATTTCGAATTTAATTTTAAACAAATTTATTATTTAAACTAATTCTAACTTACTCAAGTTTGAAAGAGTTGATTTTAAATTACTTTCAAATTAAATCAATTAAGTTTGAATTTAAAAAATTTAGAAACGATGACTAGTTTGCAAAAGTTTATCGAAATGGATCACGAGGTTGGTAAGGCGAATTCTCCACCAAAGCTGATGAGGTTGGAAGACTACTACTGGTGGAAGGATAGTTTTGCCGATTTTGCTCATTTCAACGATATGCGAATGTGCATTTGTATCGATGAGGGATATATTCCACCTACGCAAGAGTTTGAAGGTCGTCAAAGAGTCTTAACATATCAAAATATGAAGGATGATGATAAGAAACTTTATGAGGCTGAGAACCGAGCTTTCTTGATTATCCGTATGGCATTACCTCAAGAAATTCTACACACGTTGAGAAATCATAGGACTGCTAAAGAGCTATGGGATGCTCTAGAGAAAAGGTGTGAGGGAAATCCCAGGGTACGCAAGGGAAGGACCGAGATGCTGAAACAGCAGTTCGCTATTTTCAAAGCATTGAAAACCGAAAAGCTGGATGAGACAATAACAAGATTCCATCATCTGCTGACAGAGATGGATAATCACAATGTTGATTATCGAGAGACTGAGAAGATAGAGAAGCTTCTTGATGCTTTACCAGCGAAGTGGGAAATGTACACAACGCTTATCAAGCATGATGAAGAAAATTTTGAGACTCTTACTCTAGAAGGAGTGATAGGAACGTTAAGGGCATACAACTTTCAGTTACAAAAGAAGGAACGAGAATATGATCAGGTACAAGATCCTGAGATGTACTTTGGTAAATCTAAACCATCTAATTCTAGTGTACCTAAGTCTGAAGCCACATCATTTTATTCTGGAGAACAAGAAGGCATACCAAGAGAAGCAGAAGAATCTTATGATAGGGCCTTTCTGGGTTTTTCAAATCCGGATGATCAGCCACAGGCATCTACTTCAAGAACATCGTCTCAGTGATACACAAAAATGCCAATGAGTGCTAGAACTGCAGAGGAGCAACTGAAGCTTCTAGCATCGTTTCTAGCAGCTTACGGGAATTGTATTCAAGGGAAAATAATTGATCCAGCTATATGGGAAGAAGATTATGATCAGGTGGATCCGGATGACTTGGAACAAAGGGACCTACAATGGAAATTGGCTATGGTCACACAGAGATTGAAGAGGTTCATGAAAAGAATGGGAAGAAATCTAAGTGTGAACAATGTAGGATTCGATAAGTCAAAAGTTAGGTGTTATAACTGTCAGGGGTTGGGACACTTTGCGAGAGAGTGTCAATGACCTAAGATGGATAATCATCAGAACTCGGGACGTCAGTATTCAGCCAGTTCATGGAATCAGAGATCAGGGAATCAGGTTTCAGTAGCTGGTTTACTTACTAATGTAGGGTCTAACAAACAATTAGATGGAACATATGATTGGAATACACATCCAGAGGCGAATACTAAGGCTTTCATGGCCGAAGTGACAGAAACGGATATGGGAGCAGAAGAGGAAAAGAAAGAGGATACGCAGCAGTCTAATTCTGATCCTTTGGTGCTGGAAAGTACTGAGGAGCTTACTACTTTGGAGTTTGCAGCTCAGATGGCCAACATCAAATCTGATCGGAAAAAGGTAATTCTAAACTACTCTACATTTCATGATTTATATGCTTTATGTACTACTTTGAATGATAAATTGAATTTAGTGCTAGAAACACATTCATCTATGACTGCTCAAATTCAATCCTTAAAATCAGATAAGGCTAATTTATTAGACATTAAGGAAGATCTTCAAGCCAAACTGAGAAATGATGCTCAAGATTTAATAGTTCTGAATGAGAAATTAATTGAACAAAGTGTCAGGAATGAACTAATTTATGAGCATGTAGAGTCACTGACCAAAGAGATCTCTCTTAGAGATATGGAATTAGCTGAGTCTAGGGCTAAGGTTGCTGAGGCAAATAGCAACCATGTACCTACTCCTCAGGATGAGACCAATGATATGGTTAAATCAGAGGTAGTCAAGGTAACTGAGTCTTTTAAAGTATCTTCAACTACTCCTCAGGTTAGGCAATCGGTACAGTGTGTTCAGTCTAGTTGTAAGCCAAAACTAGAATAAGAAAAGACAGTAAGTAATAATAACAAAGGGGAGTTAAACCAAGCTGTTGATACAAACAATCAGCGTATTAGTAAGACACCTAGGTCAAAGAGTGCCTATAAGAAATCTATTGACAAGATGTCTTGCTTTAAGTGTCATGAGAAAGGACATGTTGCTTCAGCTTGTCCCTACAAAAAGTCAGAGTCTTCACTAAACAAAGGGAAACAAGAGCAGCAAACCTCAAAAACAATACCTAGTGATACGAGCTGGAGTAGTTCTCAAATTTCTGAGAAGAACTCAATTGTGATGTCACGTCTAGGTAGTCGACAACCACCGGTGTCTCTCAGACAAAATGACGGACTTAAGAATAATTCACCGAATAGATCCCCTAGTCATTCAATGTCTGGCCCCCAATCCATTATTAGGAATAATACACCTAAGAGGAGTCACACTCTAGTTAGGTCTAATTCTCTAAATAGACATAAGACACCAGGTAGAGCCCAGAACTATCAATCTGAGATGTACTATAACAGAAATTATTCAAGGGCTGAACCGCAAAAACCAACCCAAAGGTCAAGAATGGATGTTAATCACTCAACTCCACAATAGGTTCTCAATCAAAAACCCAAGTCACCTGAAAGGAGAGATGGGTATATGAAAGTGTTCAAGTTTGTGGATGAGGATGGTATTACCAAGTCAGTCATGGCTTAGGTACCCCGTGATAACTAACTTGTCTTATTTAGTGTGCAGGGGTTAGCTATAGGTCCAAACAACAAATGGTTTGAGGATAGTGGTGGCTCTTGACACAGGACAAGGGTACAGAGGGCTAAACAGCAGAAATGTTGTTTGGGTCCTTAGACCAAGTTGAGGACTCATACGGGAAAAGGGTAAAGCGTGGTAATTGATAACAATGATGGTAAGAACAACTATACGAATCTTTTCACTAACGCATTTGATAAGTCACGCTTTGAGTTGTTAACTGCTCTAGGAGAGATTTAATTGTCTTTATCTTAGACGCTTGATCTACTACTGTTTTTTCAACTCAACATTTTTCTGATCAAGTCTGACATTGTGTGCTTGAAGCTCTGTCACTGCTGTAGACAGCTGAAAAAAGGAGAGAGTCAAAACAAGTCGCTTTGTTCTACGTAAGTACAGACCTGTCGCCGCTGTCTTGTTAACTTAAAAGGAACTCTAAGACAAACTAAGACACTTTGTTGTATGTAAATATAGAACTGTGTCCGACGTTTGCCTTTTAAAGAAAATTTGCAATACCGAAAAGTTATAATCATTGTGTGTCTGCCTTGATCATAGAAGTATATCTAAGTATGGGACACGTTAGGTAGTTTCTTGATAAATAAAAAGGCCAAGGGAAATTCCAAAGTGTTAAATGTTTAAATGGAAAATCATACCAACAATCGACTTGGAATGTATATCACGTCAAACAATCAAAGTAATCAAAAATTCCTAACTGGGAAAGAGTAATACTGAAAGTGCGTTTGACATAGCTATTCGATTGAATCTTCTTTGACTTTCTCGAAAAAATATTCTGTTAGTATAGGTCGTAAATATTTTAAAGTATTTTTGAGTAGTTTAAGTTTAAATTTTATTCTTATTTTATTTTATTTTATATTATTTTATTTTAATTTAGTTTATTTTATTCTAAGTAGGAAAAATGTCAAAGTTACTGGGATACATTTCTAGTTGGAAAAACAAAATTTGAGTGATAATCAGTTGCTAAAAGTGAAGTGTTCCGTGATAAGTTGAAAAAGTTGAAAATTGTTCAACGTTTTTCAAAACTTACGTAAGTTGAAAAAGTTGAAAATTGTTCAAAGTTTTTCAAAACTTATGATTTTGTGACTGTTTAACGAAGGTAACGACTGTATCTCTCGAACTTAATTCTAGTGTTTGGTTTACGTTCTAAACCATCAAAGAATGTAAGTAAGAGGAGTTTCATTGCATTTTTATCATTGAATACTGGATTTTAATGTCCTACTAACATTTTATGACTTGTTTCATGTGTTGATTAAGTCTATACAATGTTAGAATTGGATTTTTAACCGAAGTACAGTTTCTTCAGCTGACAACGGCGATTCGTGAACTTCAACATCTTAATGCCCAATTGGATCAAACAGAGACTGATCAGCAGCAGCAGATTCCAAAAATGGAGGCTATACTGGAGGAATAGTTGAAAGATCGTCCATCTCAGGGGGAGAAATTGTAGAGAAGTTAAAGAAGATGGCTTGAACAGTGAGCTGGCAAGTCAAAGAAGATGGCCCGAACAGTGAGCTGGCAGATCTTTCAAGACAACAATTTGCTCAGCTTGCTGATCCTCAGGGGGAGTCAGTGTTCATAGTCGCTGACAAGGGAAAAGACAAGGATTCAGAGGCGACTAAAGTAACTGAAGATAAGGTCTGATCGGAGCATTGTCAGAGTTAGATGAATATGAAACGAGGTTCGTCTTCGAAGATGACTTAGAACATGAGGATTTTGAGGATTGAGTGTTTATTCCTAAAGATATACCTGATTGGAAGTCACTCGATGAAGGTGTTATGAATGATGATCAGAATGTGATAGATCTAGAGATGCTGAAATCTGCACTAAATGATGAATCAGATTCTGAAGTGTGAAGTTATTGATTTATCTTGGAAGGACCTTATAAGTCTAGGAAGACGATTCTTTGCTGAGGTGTTTGCAAAAACTATCAGAAGGGAGGGTCGTTCTGCAAGATTTGAGAGGTTAATCAAAGAGTTGGTAGAAGCGTTGTGGTTCAAATAAGAATATATCCTCTGACTGGTAGAAAATGGACTAAGTTAGTCTACAAACCGGTGAGGACAGCGAATTTGAAGAGGTAGTCATGGATAACAAAGAAGAAAATGTGATTTCGGTATTCATAGATCAATGAATATGTACTAGAAGCTATCGTCAAGGGGAAGTCTGTTGATACACCCGATGTGACAATAGTTTTCTGGTTTTAATATTCATAGTCACTGAATCTGATAGTCTATTATGATCAATGAACAACAACTAGAAGCTATCGTCAAGGGGGAGTCTGTTGGTACATCCGGTGTGACGACAACAATCTAGTTTTGTTATTGATATCAACACTGTGTATGATGTTTACATTTGCATGGTAAGTTCTAGACTATCATAATAAGTTCTAGAATAAGTTCAAAGATAAGTTCAAAGACAAGTTCTAGAGTAAGTTCAAAGACAAGTTCAAAGACAAGTTCTAGAAGAAGTTCAAAGACAAGTTCTAGAATAAGTTCAAAGGGTAAAGTTTGAACTTAGTGAGTCTAAGTTCGTGAGGAGCATCTTCACGAACTTGTCGTCTATATATTGAACTTTTCATTGTGAAATGAGGGATCTTTGACGACTCAGAGGTTCGGTCGAACTTGAGAGCAAAAAGATCATCCGGGTGAAGAAACTTTTGCAGAGCTTTAGCAGAATTCGAATTTGGTGAAGTGCAGAGGTGATCTCGATCTTGCAAGTTGTTTTAGAGTTCGTTCTTGGAGAGAATCACGTGTCGGGGCGATCTAGTGTTCGTCTATCACAGTGTGTGTCTCCGTGTTTTCGTGTGTGTGGTCTATCCGTCAAGCCGCCAACGAGGATTCGGCACTCGTTGGACGGCGTCGCGTCAATATAGAATCCATAGGAAGGTGACCTTACAAAGAATTCATACTTCGAGAGCTTGCATATAGTTGTTCATTGCGAAGGAGTTCAAGTAATAACATACAATGTCATAAACCACATTCAAGTCTCGAAAGTAACATGTAATGTCATAAATCCCAACATATAAAGTACATTACAAAATATCAATGTTAGAACCCCAATTGCTAGTAAAATTAAAAGTCTCAGCTCAATAAAAATAACCAAAGTCGCTAATAGCAGATTATATAGTTTTACGAAGTTTCAATCTCTTCTAATACCTATAACATACATAAATACGTATACATGAGTCTCAACAAACTTAACAAGATCTAATTACTCCAAATGTGAAGTTTTCAATTTCAAATTGAAAGTGTCGAGTCGTTCTAGGACTTTATGACACCCGGAAACACAATCTAACTATATGACCTATAGTAGATTTCCATTAGAAGTAGGAAACATATATTAGAAAACAGCTTAAAGTCGCGAGTCTTAAAATCAAGTTTTTGGACATAATGGGTAGACTCACCGAGTCATGTCGACCGCATGCCTGCACTTTCTAGACTTCGGGTTAATGTACCCAACCACCAAGACTAAAATACATTTAATGTCATCACTCGTAAATGCTTACCCAACATAAATAAAGTACTTTGAACTCATTTGAAAACCAAAAACATATTTAGACACCTATTTTGATTTTAGGGCTCATTTGAGTCTTACCTTGGATTCTTGAGTAACAACCACTCAATCAACTCGGATGATACACAAAGACTCCAAATGATATTATAAACTTCATATTTCAACCTCATTTGAGGTTTGAGTCTTTTGATTGAGTTTCTCTGAAAACCCGTTTAGTGTTCGCACTTCTACTTATTCAAAGAGAAGATGAAGTAAAATGGAGGAGAAGAAGGGGAAGACACAAAAAGACTATATTACCTTCTTTGAACTTCAAAATCTCAATGGATAAATCTCTAAAATTACAAATTTGCTTCCATCAATCAACACTCTTTTTCCTCCTTTTCTATTAGCTCTCAAGATGGAAGACACACAGAACTACATTGTGTGTGTGTTATGTGATTTACCGAAAAAGGAAAAGGAGAGGCTTATGGCCTTTGACCCCTTCCACCCTTCATCTTTCATCAAATTGCATTACACCCCCTCCTAACATAGTTTTTCTTTTATTCCCTATTATTAATAAGTGTTATATTAACATTTCATCATTTTTATTTATATAATTCTGTGATTCAAATAATTATAGTATCACATTAATCATCACCAAATTTACGATTAGCAATTATTCAATTAATTTACAAATTTTGGGGTGTTACATTCTAAGAGATATACTTACATAAATCTTTAATTTTATTAGAATACTATGTTAGTCCTGTTGCATCACAATATATCAATTATTTAGGGGCATGGAGATCGCTAAGTCATTTTTGCTATGGTTAGATTATGTTTCTCGACCTTCTGATCTTGAGTGATCTTTAAATAGATACAATTGCAATTTGAACACATCAAAAACCTATTAGAGCATGGGCTTGTATTTTATCATTTTCAATTGTCGAAGGGTAAAAAAAAAACCTCTTTCTAATTAAAGAAAGATGAAAATCTCATATTGACTACTTTCACCCTAAGTTGCCGTATATTGAATAAATGGATTGTTTTCTTATTTACCAAAGGGCCTAGTGTCCGTATGATGGAATAAGGGTTTGTAAGAGTGGATGAAAAGAGGGGATTCAGCCAAGGGATACCTAGCTGAATTCATAACGTTTTGCTTTCATTGTCTTGCATGTTTCCTTTAAATGAATATATGATATGTTTCTTTATTATGAATAAGACTTGTTACCATTTATTTTACCTTAATCCTCCTCCATAATTACAAGAACTAAATCCCTCATTCTGATCTTCCAAAAATCACATAGCAAGTACTATTTTATCAATATTAGTACATAATAGTCGTGTTTTAAAAAAAACTTTACAAAGAAATAGCATTTGATTGTGAGCTACGATTCATTTGTGTCTGTGACACTATTATAGATCATATGATTGGTGATTTTCTAAGCATTAGAAGTCATGTGGTATATCTTCATCAATCCCATCCAAATGTATGATCATCTTATACATATGTTGTTGATGTTCATATTGTTGTTGGTTTCGTTCTTGAAGTAAACTATAATATCTACCCATGAGTTTTAATATAGATTAGATCTATATATGTTTTAAACACTTCCACAATCTATAATATGGTTCAAATAATATTTTCTGCAAGCCTAAAACCGAACAAAGGTATCATAGCAAAGTTTTATATACCAAATAAATGGGCTAAATTGCATAAACCTTAGGGATTTTCGTGCCTTCCCCATGTGCCAACCTCTTAGGGTTTCACAGGGTATTTTGTTTTATGGTCTTATTTCATGTGTATATGTAATACCTAGAAATTCACGAAACTGATTTAGCTAATTATCAGACATGTAATAAAGTATGTTGAATGTTATGACTATTATGGATATGAGAATTCCACTAGACGCAAGTCGTCATCCCAGTTACCACCTAAGTCAAGAATGCAAGCCCTTAGCATTCTTTGAGATTTAAGATCGTTCTTTTACTTTGACGATCTGCATTTGGATGATAAGTAGTATTCATGGCGATCTGAGTACCTAAGTCTTCTTGCATAGAGCTCTAGTATTTAGAAGTGAAGTGACTGTAGCGATAAAAAATTATAGATTCTGACACATCGTAATGTGTAATAATTTCATTGATGTACAACTGTGCCATATTTTTAAGGAATAAATCTTATAAATCGGCAAAAAATGTGCAGTTTTTGTCAATCTATCTACGACAACGCAGATGGAGACGTGTTGCCTCTTAGTCTTTGGCAGGTTTGTTACAAAATTCATAGTTATATGCTCCTATTTCGATTGAGGTATGGACAATGGTTGCATATTCCCATATGGTTTCTGATGTTTTGCCTTAACTACTTGACATATTCTATAGCTTTCAACATATGCTTCGATATCTCCGTTCATACATGGACACCATAAATCAACTTTCAGATCGTAGTATATCTTTGATCTACCAGGATGAACAGAGAATTTGAATTTGTGGAATACAGCAAGAAGATCAGCACGTATAGAACCCTATTTTGGAACCCAAATGCGACTGTCGTTTAGACTTTGGAGTCCCATATAAATCATAGAAAGAAACTGCAATTGCCATTTTAGATTTTCAGCAACAAGATCCTCTTCCTTGAGTACTTAAGTCTGCACAGTTCGGATATGTTCTAGCAATATAGAAGAAAACATTATTGGAGTCAGGACATAACAACACTAATCAAAATAGGATTTTCTACTCAGAGCATTTGCGACAACATTTGTCTTGCCCAGATGATACAATATCTCGAAATCATAGTCTTTCGTTAGCTCCAAACACTGCATTTGCTTCATGTTAAAATCTTTTTTAAATAAAAAGATATTTGACACTCCTACGGTCAGTGTAAAGTTGAGACTTTGTCTCATAGAGATAATGTAGCCAGATTTTTAATTCATTGGTAATTGTCTCTAACTCAAAATCATGAATCAGCACACGTTTCTCATAGTCCTTTAAATTCGTTGAAGCGTAGGCGATGACTCTTTCTCTTTGAGTTAACACACATCCTAAACCTATACCAGAGGCATCACTTTAAACAACGAAGTTATCACTGCCTTTCGGGTAAGGCTAAACTAGCGCTATGATCATTTTCTGCTTCAAAATTAAAAATGCTTACTGTTGCTTGTCAGTCCACATAAACGGAGTATTTTTCTGTGTAAGCATTGTAAGTAGGACTACAATTTTGGAAGAGTCCTTGATAAAACGTCTGTAGTAGCTGGCCAACCCAAGGAAACTTATGATCTCGAAAGCATTCTGAGGTGCTTCCCATTTGTTGATAGCGTCAACTTTAGCTGGATCAACTGAAATTTCCTCGCTAGAGATCAGATGGCTAAGAAATTTGAATTTAAGAAATAAAGTGTAATTTCTAGTTTAGCTTTATATCATATACATTAAATAGAACAAAGCTATTGGGAAATAGATTTGATTAGAATAGTTGTCATAGCCAAAATTCACATTTAGAAAACTTTGCATAGAGTCGCTCTTTGCGCAGTAACTCTAGCATTATCTAAAATGAACATCATGATATGCTTTTGTCTTTAAATAAATGAGAATGTCGTCAATGAAGATGATGACAGATTAATCAATCATGAGTCTACAAAATGTAATTCATCATATACATGAATGCACCTGGGGCATTTGTCAGACCAAATGGCATCACTAGAAAATCAAAGTGGCTATATCTTGTGCAAATTGCAGTCTTAGGCACATCTTCTTCATGGAAATTAAGCTGGTCATAGCTCGATCGAAGATCTATTTTGGAAAAGAAATTAGCACCCTGTAACTGATCAATCAAATATCTATGCGTAACAGAGCATACTTGTTTTTCATTGTAACCTTGTTCTGTTCATGGTAGTCAGTGCACATTCGAAATGTTTTGTCTTTCTTTTTAATGAACAGAACATGTGCACCCCACATTGATGAACTTGGTCTTATAAAGCCTTTGTCTAGTAACTCCTGCAACTACTTAGGTGGCGTTTGGTTTGTGTATTTCCTGGGATTCACTGGGATTTGCATTTAAATCCCATGTTTGGTTCACATATTTTAGTAAGGATTTAAAATCCCAGGATTTCTTAAATCCCTTCCTTCTTTGTCATTTACAAAACCCAGCCTCCCCCCTAGGATTTAAATCTCAGTTACCTTGCATTTTTCAGATTAGCAATTTTTTCCTAAAAGATAATGCAGATTTTTTGACAAAATCCTGAGAAATGCAAATGTTGCATAATGCAAATCCTTTGACAAAATGAAAATCCCAAAGAAAAAAATGCGAACCAAATGCCCCTTTAGTCATTTCCTGTATTTCTACAACCGCAAGTCTGTACGTTGCTTTAGGTATCGATGCAACTCCAAGATTAAGATCGATGCTAAACTCAACTTGTCTGTCTAGCGGCACTCCAAAATTGTCATCTGAAACCACATCAGGGAATTCACAGACAATCAGCACATCAGCAACAGTTTTCTTTTTGGATTCAGCTTCAGAGACGTCATAGCAAAGATAAGAATCATGGCCCTTTAACGGATATTTATGAGCCTTAGCAATAGATATAAAGTAGTTGCACCTTTTCGCTTGTCGTATTTATATTTGAGAATGTGACCGTCAAATGACTTGATTTCAGTTATACGTCTATTTTTTATGATTGTGGTTTTATTGTTCACCAGCCAATCCATCGTGACAATGACATGAAATTCTTTTAGAGGAATTGGTCACATCGCGACAATGACATCAACCATGACATAGTTATTACTGGTTGTTTCTATGTCAAGATCGATTGATAGCTTGAAAGGATACTGAGGACGTTTTCAAGCAAATGAAGTAGAAACGAAATATCTACTCACTCCAGAATAAAAAAGACATAACAGGTCACATCATTAGGGTTGCGGCGTCCGAGGTGTGATTTCTTACAACGTTGGCACAGTCGTGGCTCTGAGTGAATGAAGTAAGATTTTGCTTTTTGCGGTGATGAGAATGACTAGATCTTTTGCTGACTGGATTTTATTGGAATGAAGAATTGGTTGAATGGTTTCCTATTGGGAGGATATAGACATGTTGCATTAATTGATGTCATTCTAGGTCGGTAGTTCAAATCTGCCAAATTATGCTCTGTCATGCGCGTCGCTTCTACCATTCTGAGATAGGACATAAACTTCATGCTGCTCATTTGCTACTTATAAACTGGATCTAACCCTTGTCGAAACCGATTCATCTTTTGATCCTCAGTTGCCACAGAACATGAAGAGTATTCAGATAGGCTAGAGAACTCATGCTCGTATTTGCCAACCATTTTTGTTCCTTGCTTGAGTTGCATCAATTGTAACTCTATCTTGTCTTGTTAATTAATCGAGCAGTACTTTGCATTAAACATTTCACGAAAATGCTCCTAGTCTAGGGTTTTAATTATTTCTTCCACATAGATGCTCTTTTACGCCTTCCACCATGTGTGTGCCACACTAAATAACATAGCTATTGCAAACTTTACCTTCTTGATGTCTAGACATTCAGATATACTGAAGATTTCTTCAGTAAGGCTTATCCAGTCCAAATCGTGGATTGGATCTAGTTTGCCTTCAAAAGTGAAGGCACCGCTTGCCTTGAAGTCTTTGAATTTGCAGCCTTTTGGCTAATTAGCTTGCAATGTTTCTTATACGTTCCTAGAATTAGAGTCACTTACTGTTCTTTCTTTTCTCTTGATTTTGTTATTAGCTTACTCTTTGCTTCAGTCTCATCGTAGGCTTGAAATTGATCTAGCATTAGCCTGTTTTGTTGCTCGTTGTTTTGGGCTAACATTTGTCTTTGTTGTTCATTATTTTGTGCTAGCATTTGCCTATTTTGTTCATTATTTTGTGCTAGCAGTTGTTGCATAATCTCTAGAATCTGTGATAGGATAAGGTCAGTGGAAGGTCCTTCATGTCCTGACATCCTTCGGAAAACATAAATCATATAATCTTAAGTTCAAAGCTTAACATTTCTATACCCTTTTTTGCCTCGTCCTACTATTTGCTGAAGCCTATCTCAGTTCAAGCCATCCTAAAATGATTCATATTGCAATATTTCCTAAGTTTGAGATCATGTATTACACATAATACATTGACTCATTAAAATTAGTTGTGATACTAAACTGTAAGGCCCTGCTATCACAAGAGTCTTAATAACAAGGTTCTAGTAGCAATGATGTATGTTTGATGATTTCCAAAAGAATTCTTGCTTTAATCCCTTCTAATTGTAGAGACATGTAGAGAGAGAAAGGTGTGGGGTGTTCTTGGTGTGAGTTTGAAATTGAACAGATAAATACAATGAGTAATCAAATTGCAATATATGTGTTAAGTGTTAATAACATATACTAAATTATGGTTTTCACTCATTAACCTTAATTTTAATTAATTAACACATTTAACCCTTAGATTTAACTTTTATTAATATAACTCAAAGTACACTACTAAAATTAAACAGAAGTTACATTATGATGTTAAATAATGCTTATGTAGCTAAGGGATGTTACAATAATTGATTATTTGGATATTGAATTGTAAATTATTGTTGAAAATTGAGTCGTTTGACTATAATATAAAAAATTAGTACTTTCAGGTATCCGGTTATACTTGGGGAAACTGCGATTAAGTTACGAATGAAAAAAATAGGGCCGGCCATAGGGGGTACCCCCTCCCCTTTATGTCCCCTTTTACACCACTATGACAGTGTGACATTTTTTGATGATGATGATTTCCTATAACTAGACAATATGTTGCATCATTGTAACATTCCACATCGGTGGAGAGAAGAAACTAATATCCCCATATAAGGGTTATGTTGTCTCTATCCACCAAGACGCATTTTGGGCGGGCCTATAGCTTGGCTTCCAGAAACATCTCACGAAAGCGGACAAGATCTTGTCTCTAGGTGGTCTGGGCTATTAAAGTTGGTATCACAGCCAGGCATCGAGTCGATGTGCACAGCGGGGACGCTGTGTTCCCATGGTTGAGGGATTGTAACATCTCACATCGGTGGAGAGGAGAAACTAATACGCCCACATAAGGGTGAGGTTGTCTCCATCCACCGAGACACGTTTTGGGGTTGACCTATGGCTTGGCTTCTGGAAACAAAACTGTGCGGCCTTTGCCAAAGCGGATAATATCTTGTCTCGGGGTGGTCTGGACTGTTAAAGTACTTTCATATATGTATTTTGGTAATGAATTATATATTTTTAATATTTGGATTAATTATAAACCCTCTCAAGTAAAATAAATGATCATAGACACCTAGGAGAATATTATAAGTCATGTTACTTAACGATGGCAATTGTCAATGATTAAGCTCGATGTAATAAGAAGTCGTACAAGTAAGTATGGGTATGAATTATAATGAGACATTTGTTTGTGTGACAATAACATTAGTTTGTGTGTGGGTGAACAGTAGGTGGTATTCGAGTGCGAGAGGTAAACACAGTAACTGAGATTTGTGAGAATCATCAGTATTTGTAAGTAAAGCCTCCTCTACTTCATTATGTGCATACTTATGTGGTTATATGATATTCTTTGCTAATATGCAATTGTATGTACTTTCGCTTCGATAAGATAAACGTGTAAGATACATTGTTGATTATGATTCATGTTAGTATGACATGTACACGATTCAACACATGTATATGCATATGGCGTATAAGGACGGATAATGGAATTGTGCTTGGTAGTTGGAGTTTACGCAAGCACGACCACTTAGAACCCAACTTGACTCCATAACTAATGGGGCATAATCAAGGATCGGGTCGGCCACGGTGACCTAGTTTTGACTCCGGAATTACTAAGGCGTAATTAGGCTTGACACCATTGTTATTGTATATTCAGGGTGTAATAAAGTCTTGGCTCCATGTAGGGAGTCATCAAGCATGACTCCAAAATTAAGTGCATGGTAGTTCGTATGACACTTATTGAATAATATATATATATATATATATATATATATATATAGGGGTGAGTTCAATGGAAAAAACCTCTATGCATCAGAATACTTTGGAAACCCAATCGTAGCCCTTGGATGAGATGCATATGCATTTTTAGATTAACACACAATGTATTTTCGGTACATAATATTTTTAATTTAAAATTCTATTATTTTATATATAAATTTGAGTATTTCATAATTAATACACAATTCTAAATTAAAAAAACTATGTAAATTATTCTTTCAAAAAAACATCCATATACGCTCCATCACATCTTCGAGTTTATCATTAAATCATAGACGATGATGCACTCGGCACTCCACAAAAACAATGATGAATTCCTTCAAATTGATGATTATGTACTCCACAAAAAGACGAAACAATGCCTTCAAATCATCATCTTCATTTTTAATATTAACTCATGTAAACCAAAATCGCTACTCCATTACTTTAAAATCACGACACACTCCTTCAAATATTAATGCTATGCAAATCAAAATCACTTCTGCATCATCAATCAGAATTATGAAAAATAAATATCAAATGCATTGTTAATATCATTGTTATACAAAAGGATGCATCAGATTTACGAAAAAAAATAATAATATTAGATTGATAATACACTTACATATGCATCGTCGATATCACTTCTATGCAAAATATAATCACTGCTGCATATTTAATATAATGTGTTTCACACGCTGCATCATCAATATACACCATTTTTCGATTGAAACACTTTGAATAAATCAAAATCATTGTATTGAAAATCGAGACCTTCGTGCAAAAACTCTTACATGATGGTTGTGATGGAGGCCGAACTGTGGTGAAGGCCGGAAAACCTCTATGCAATGGCCCGGACGGTGGCAGTGGCCGAAAAAGAAAGCCGAACGGTGGCGGAGTCCGTAGAAAAAGATGATCGGAGATGGAGTTGCGATGGAGTCCAAAGAAAGAGGAGGAAAGTAATAATTTAAGGTTTTTGAAAATTTTTGAATACATGTAACTTCTCCAACATAAATATGAAATCCCATAATTATAGGATTTTCCTAAAATCATGTTATTTTATTTTTAATATTAAAAATTAAATATATGAATTTTAAATTTCCAATATTATCCTTAATGACCCCTATAATGCATTGAGGTCTCCTTGTGGTGCATGTTGGTTTTCCAAGATTTCCAATACTTGAGAGTTTTCCATTAAACCCTTACATATATATAATATATAATATAATACATACATTATATATATATATATATATATATATATATATATATATATATATATATATATATATATATATATATATATATATATATACTACTAATAAAGCATTTAGCTTTTTACAAGATACAATGCACAAAGTACAATCAAATATTGCATAATCTTAAAAATTAAGACTTACAAGTATTTAATGCATTATGTACAATGTGTTTAAGCAGGTTTCTGAATTTTAAGAGGTATAAGTGTTTGTTGCATGATTTACAAGGCTTTATTGCAGGAAAATTAAAGATCTATTGAAATTTTAAAAGCTGCATTGAGCAACATTGGAAAATGGGATGTTGGGAAGGCAAACACTCTTGAGTCTCTGATGGTTCCCATGCTTCACCCATCAACATACGCAACAAATCTTATCACGTCCATATCCCCGTATTCAAATCTACCAGCACTCCTCTGCCACCACAGACTCGACAACTCCTCCGCATCTCTACTTCCATCGACAGCCGCAACAACGTTAGGAGTCACAACCGCCTGCGTCAAAACCCCCAGTTCGTTACAAAACCACCACAGGGTATCATAAACCCTACACCTGCGCCACCGGAGAGAAAGAATTATGGCTCCAGGCTACTCCGGCAACAATCGATCAAACCAGAGTATCCCTAGAGACTCCATCCGGAAGGCATTGATCTCCTTAACCCTAGCCGCTGCATCCAAGAACTCATTCTGCCTCTTCTCGCTCCGTAGCTCCAGTGGAAAACCTAGCTTACATTATAGAGGGAGAAAGAGTATTCGATACACATCTTTTGTTGGTGGGTTCTTGAAGCTTTTAATCATTTGGTGGGTTCTTGAGGTTCTCGAACATACAATTCTTCCTCTCATGTGTGCCTTATTTTTATTTTATGCGAGAATGTTTTTATAATGATTTCATTGGTTTTTGTTTCTTGTTTCTATTCTAATGTTCTATTAAAATTGAAGGCAACAGAGAGAGCACTACTTACTAAAGCTTCTTTTGAGTTGCTTAATGATGGATTCTCTAGGTTGCTTCATGACATTGGTAAAATATTTTCTTTCCTTATTGTTTATATGTACGCTTGGCTTTCACACCTATAGTTTCTCTCAGTTTCAAAAATTGAAACTACTTTTTTCAAAGCGGCAGTACATTAGTGCATCATACAATTATACAAATTTGATTCCTTAAAAAATTTATGTTAATTAGTTGAATGTGGGATGTCAAAGGTCAATGCATCAGACGGTTGGAAACCTATACTTTATGGCTATAAGTAAGGTTTATGACCTTTGGTGGTGTTAAAAACTGGGTATGTGCAGAACTTATTGATGATTTTTGCAGAATTGGGCGTATGTGGTATTAGAACATATTGTTTTAAGATAACACATGACATTTCTTACTCATTGACTCTTAGTTTGTTTGTTTGTTTATGTTAATGTTTTTAAGATTAGATATAAATCAACACTTTGGAAGATTATATTGATAATGAAAGAGAGAGTTACAATAGAATTGAAAGGTTTTTGATATATCTAACTTTTGAACATTATATGCCTATTTATAGGCTTACACAACTTAACAAGATTGTTTTACTTCACCTCTAAGTATTCTTGCTTGCTAAGCTACTTAGGAGGTAAGTTTCCTTAAAGGTTAAGTCTACT
Source organism: Centrapalus pauciflorus (assembly GCA_020465985.1). Lineage (NCBI taxonomy): Eukaryota > Viridiplantae > Streptophyta > Magnoliopsida > Asterales > Asteraceae > Centrapalus > Centrapalus pauciflorus. Next base: position 191,648 of record JAANYP010002385.1, on the reverse strand, counting down.
TAATAGTAGAACTTTCTTAACCACTAAGTTTTCTTCATGGTTAAGTTTTCTTAGTAACTAAGGTTACAAAATATCTTCGTACTAAATAAACAAAACTTAAAGATACTAAATTCCAAAAACAATCTTAGATGCATTAACACTCCTCCTTAAGATTGTTGTTGGTAATCATTACTTGAGCCTTCAAATGATCTAGCTTCATTCCAGTAAGTGGCTTTGTCAGCATATCTGCCAATTGAGCTTCGGATGTGCAATATTTCAACTTCACTTCTTTATTCTTCTCAGCTTCTCGGATGGCATGATACTTGACGTTGATGTGCTTTGTTCTTCCATGTTGCACAGGATTTTCTGCTATAGCAATAGCGGACTTGTTGTCACAAAAGATTATAGTTGGATCTTTTTGAGTTAGCTCCAAATCAGATAATATTTTTCTAACCCAAATAGCATGATTGACAGCAGCAGCAATTGCTATATATTCTGCTTCAGCTGTAGATTGTGCAACAACTTTTTGTTTACTTGAATTCCAACAAAAAGCTCCCGAACCAAGAGTGAAAATATAGCCAGAAGTACTTTTCATATCATCAATGCTTCCAGCCCAATCACTATCAGAATATCCTTCAAGTTTCACATCTTTGCTTATTGCAATTTTGCTATCCATGAGATCATAAATTCTATATCCTTTTGATTCTGTTGCATAACCCAAAAAGATACCTTTTCTAGCTTTTTCATCAAGCTTTGACCTCTTGACATCTGGAATATGGTAATAACAGATAGACCCAAAAATCTTTAAGTGTTTGATCGAAGGTTTAATACCTGACCAAGCTTCAATTGGAGTCTTATCACTTACGGCTTTTGTTGCTAATCGGTTGAGCAAATACACTGATGTAGCTACAGACTCGGCCCAAAATGTTTTTGGTAATTTCTTTTCATAAATCATTGATCTCGCCATCTCCATAACAGTTCTATTTTTTCTTTCAGAAACTCCATTTTGTTGTGGTGAGTATGGAACTGTAACCTGATGTATTACTCCTTGCTGTCGAAGAAAATCTTCAAACTCATTAGAAGTGTATTCTCCACCATTGTCAGTTCTGAGAATACGCAAAGTATTTCCACTTTGCACTTCAACAAGTTTCTTGAAATTCTTGAATGTTGAAAGAACTGAAGCTTTGCTGCTAAGAAAATAAACCCAACACATTCTTGTATAATCATCAATGAAAAGTACAAAGTACTTGTTGCCACTGCAGGATGATGTAGACATAGGACCACAAATATCAGAATGCACAATCTCTAGTTTTTGTGTGGCTCTTGTTACACTATATTTTGAAAATGGCAACCTGTGACTTTTTCCCAATTCACAACCTTCACATATAGAATCAACTTCAGTGATGGCAGGCATATCATTCACCAACTGAGTAGTATGCATGTGCTTGAGCGTTCTATAATTGAAGTGACCAAATCTTTTATGCCATTTCAAACTATCATCTTCCGTAATAGAAAAAGCACTAGCATTTGCAACATCAAGCTTCAAGTAGAAACCATTATTCACCATATCAAGCGTAGCTACTTTGGAACCAGCAGCGTTCAAAATAGAGCAACAAGAATCTTTAAAATTCACGCTATAGCCGTTTTTCGTCATTTGCGGCACACTTAATAAATTTTGATCAAGTTCAGGAATATACAAGACATCAGAGATGTATTTGGTACCTTGCTTTGTGTTAACAGCAATAGTGCCTCTTCCTTTAGCTTGAACAACTTCTCCATTTCCCAACTTTACTCTAGTGTTGACTGCTGTATCAAGACTTGTAAAGAAGGAAGGATCTGGAGTCATATGGCTTGTACATCCACTATCCACTAGCCATGTAAGATCCTTTGAACATATGTCAACATGTGATGCCATGAACAAGTGCTCATCTTCTTTGTTGTTCTCTTCTGAAACATTTGCTTGTTGAAGTTGATGTGAATGTCCTTGATTTTTCTTTGCTCTACAATATTTTTCAATATGCCCAAACTTTTTGCAAAAGTTGCACTTAAAGTTTGGTTTATCTTTGAACCAACAATCGGCTTCTTGATGGTTTGTGTTTTGACAAATTTTACAAGGAGGAAAATTACATTTCTTTGATGTTGAAGAACTTTGTGAGGTAGTAGAGCCTTTGTTCCCCTTGTTGAAATTTCTTCTCTTGTAAGTATTCTGCTTTGTACTTTCAGTCTTGTTATTTCTTTGAGATGCTTGAAAAGCACCTTCAATTTTTCCTTCTGATCTTACAGAAACTCTCTGCTCTTGAGCTTCGAGCTTGCTTGTTAGCTCAGAAATTGTAAGCACACTAAGATCGCAAGACTCTTCAATAGCAGAAATTTTAGCTTCAAATTTTTGAGGAACGCTTATCATCATTTTCTCCACTACTTTTTGCTCTTTCACGTCTTCACCTTGTAACCTCATTCGATTAACCACATCCATCATTCTTGCTGAATAATCTTTGACAAGTTCATCATCTTTCATTTTCAATAATTCAAACTCTCTTCTGAGAGTTAATAATCTGACAGCTTTTACTCTATCAGTACCTTCATATGTCTCTTGGAGTTTGTCCCACACTTCTTTTGGTGTCTCCAAGTGCATGATGGAGGTGAAAATTTGGTCAGCAAGTCCTGATTGCAAACAGGTAAGTGCCTTGTCTTTTTTCAGCAATTCTTCTTCATAAGATTTTAATTGAGCAATCGTTGGATTTGCTCTAAGAGCTGGAGGATCTTCACCAGTCTCTACAACCTTCCATAACCCTTGAGACTTCAAATACGTCTTCATTTTGACTGCCCAAATATGATAGTGCAATCCAGAAAATATTGGAATTGCAAGAGCAGCTGAACTAGATGCCATGTCTAGTTAATTCTCAAGTGTTTCACTCCCTCTCGTGTTTCTCTCAAGTAAATCACACGGCCCCTTAAGAAGTGGGCTCTGATACCACTGTTAATGTTTTTAAGATTAGATATAAATCAACACTTTGGAAGATTATATTGATAATGAAAGAGAGAGTTACAATAGAATTGAAAGGTTTTTGATATATCTAACTTTTGAACATTATATGCCTATTTATAGGCTTACACAACTTAACAAGATTGTTTTACTTCACCTCTAAGTATTCTTGCTTGCTAAGCTACTTAGGAGGTAAGTTTCCTTAAAGGTTAAGTCTACTTAATAGTAGAACTTTCTTAACCACTAAGTTTTCTTCATGGTTAAGTTTTCTTAGTAACTAAGGTTACAAAATATCTTCGTACTAAATAAACAAAACTTAAAGATACTAAATTCCAAAAACAATCTTAGATGCATTAACAGTTTATGCATCTATTCTAATCTGTGTAAATTACATTGGATGTGCTATGCTTAATCTACACACAACATTACAACAATACAGATGGTGTGCTTATTTTTTATTTGTTATTTTGAAGCATTGATTATCCAGCTTCCTTTTTATTTTTAAATAGAAAATATCATTTTTTGTGTGATAATTTTATAGGTTGGTGTGATAGAGTTAAAGTTCTTTGTGGTTTGGTTGATAAGGAATCGGAAAAGAAGCCAAGATCAATGCCTAAAGAGTGCTAGCTGTTGACTCCAACAGGTCATATTCTAAGGGCCGCATGTGGAGTTGGACATCGACCATCAACCACCAGGTTTCATGTTTTGTTTAATTTGTCTCGTAAGACATTAGTTTTTTTTATAATTATAGTTGACTTGCATCTTTCACCTCAAACAGATTTTTAACTGCTGCAAGCATCTACAGAAGACTTCTTCCATATCAACCCGCTATTGACTTCGCTACTTTTGGAAGGAAGGCCTGTTATTTGCTCTTAATTTGTATCATGGTTTGAAATTAGATTTCCAGTTATATGTGATTGCTTATTTATTGATCTTTTATTGCTTTGAGTAGGATTAAGTTTTGTTTAATATTGCTTTTGTTATAATTATGCAAAGGGAATCCTTTTATTTCCATGTTCATTTGAAGGTTTGTTTAATTGCTAATGGAAAGGGTTCTTTGAGAGAAATACGCGTAGTAAGTTTTAGGGTTACTTAAAGGTGTTTTGAACATCTATAAGGATTGAGATAATTTTATTTTGTGTTTGTAAAGTTTATGACGGTTTAAGTTCTAAATTCATGAATATTTTGACAGAATTGGGATGGTTTGCGGTGACATTATTGCAAGCTGGGATGACAGTGCAGTTAGCATCTTGCCCATAATCAAGTATCTGATTGCAAATGGCCAACGAGTATGGGAATTCAGGCAAGCAAGCATTAATTTAACTGTTTACTATGTTTTAGAAATTTGAAATGGATTGATGAAGAATTCAAAAACAATTAAGGAATATATATATATCATGATTCATTGTTTCTTGATTTTGCAGTGGGGATATTGATGCTCGAGTTCCAATTACTTCTTCTAGATACTAGATCAATGACTCAATCTTTCAATCGAGATAGCTTGGCATCCATGGTATCTCAACAAGGATGTAATCACTCAACTTTATTGATAATTAAACTGTAGAATCTAATTTCAGCATCAACAAACAAGCCTCAAGCATCAAATCTACAACAAAATTACAAGGTAAATTGCAATATTTAATTGTTTTTTTTTGTTCCAAAAAGCCACGGTTTTCTTTGGAATTTTATATGTATTCAAGTGTCATCAAATCACAAAATGGAAATTCAAATAGTGTTTTAAAATCAAAAAATAGATTCATGTATGTGTTTGAAATGTGATTAATTTAGAATATTAGCAATTTATAACTTTAATTCCAAGTTTGAAAGGAAAACTTAGAGACTTTAATTTAAATGGTCCCTGTTTCCTTATAAAGTGCAGTCCATATTTCTGTTGTTAAGTCCGAAAGAAGGTCAAGTATGGCCCTTGGCCTTGGCTTATTCACTTATATTTGTTTGTATGATGTTAGTAGATTAAATGCTTGCATAAATATCCCTTAATCCTTCTATTTTGCTGCTGGAAATGAATTGAAAACAGTAAATAGGAGTTGTCAAACAAAAACAAAATCAGTCTTGTGTGTGTGTATACACACATGCTGTCCAGAAACAGAAAGATGTAGCAGCAACCCCAACAGCCCTTTAATTGAAATCTATTAACTGTTAGTTTGTGTGTTTAGCTTGAAACGGTAACATTAATGGTTTTGTTTTGTTGTTTTGTTGCTTAAAATCAGTTAAAAACAGAAGGAATTTGAGCAATGTGTGTGTTCGGGTTTGTATATGTGTTTATGGTTTTAAAACAAAAGACAACAACATCAGTTTTAATATGTGTATTGCATCTGTTTTAGGGTCCGAGAAAAATGGCCAAGAAGGCCATAGTCCTTCGGCTTGGTTCTATATTATTTCTATGATGTTTATATAATTATATGTGAGCCAAATTTGCCTTTAATCCTTCACTATTGCTGCTGAAGTTTTAATAAAAAACAGATAGGAAGTGCAGTGTGTGAATTGTGTTTGTGCCTTTTGTTGCACAAAAAAGGGAACTTAGTGACTTATAGAGTCTCAAAGTGAATGAATACAGCAGCAACGGCATCAGTAAGTACTACATATGTGCATGGTAAAAATGCTAAGTGTGTCGAGTGAGTCAAGACCTGTCCAACCACCCTTAATTGAATAAAAAACAGAAAGTATTTGTGTGTTTTGTGTGCTGGAAAACAGAAGGAAATTGCAGCAGTAGCAGCCTTATATAACAATGAATATTATACGTAGTGCTGTGGTGTGTTTGCTGATTTAAAACCGCAACAACGGTACCACAACTGTATGTATATATACACGCACTAAGTTATAGGAATTTACCTGCTACTTTTATGTTGAAAAGTGGAAAAATTACTCTCGATATGTTCTCCCAGAAGGTTTGACACTAAACCCTTAATTATTCAATCAGTTCATTATAATCTATTTAACAATAGGGGTTAAATGAATGTAACGACATTAAACAATAAACATGACTTAAAATATAAGTGGCAGCTTATTAGTCCAGACCTGTTCCACATTATGCTTTTCAGACCCACTGAACTTGGCTAGGTTTCACAGAATTAGCTTGTTAAGTGCACAAAAGCCTGCTTTATGATGACCAAGAAAACTTGATGTCAATTTGTGTTTGTATCACTCATCCAGGGGCTTGGTTCCAATCTTAAGCGGACTTTTAAACTCTCCTTTCAAAAAGTGATATTATCATGAACTCATTAGGGAGAATTATAGACTAAACTCATCGGGTTTTCTTTTAAAGATGCTCAACAAAGTGATGTGATATTGTCCTTGTTGAGGTTAGACCACAACTCATGGTTTGAAATCCACTTATAGTGTTGTGGCAAGTGCCACTTCAATTCATTAACAATTTTAGTCCGTCAATCCTCCAAATGGTTACAAAATATTTTCAAGTCTGTCAAAATTAAAAACATCATTAACTATGTGTAGTTGGGGTCTTTTGTTTTTTAAGTTCCTTTATTTTTTGTCAACAGAGGATCTGGTTATGGTGCTAAAGCTGAAGCAGAAATACAATTGGGGTTGATGATTTTATTGCTGATGTATTAAGAGGTACCAGTTTCCATCAGAAGGCTTACTTGAAGATCAGAAGAGCAAATTCCCGTATACTGGAGTGAAATTGTCACAAAAACTTCATATGAACTGAATTTCTAAGTTTTGTAAGTGCTGAACAGTTTGCTACTTGAAAGTCATGCCTAACAAAGCTTGCTATGTTGTCGATGATGAAATCTTAAACCTTCAATGACCATACTTAGGCTCATCGGTATTTTTGCTACGGAGACATCATTTTGAACCCGCATGTTTGGAATATGACATCTGATTTACAAGATTAAGTTGCAGTTTCAATGTAAACTTTTGAAAAGCATAAATTTTTTATTTTTTCTATCTGGTCCGTTTACTCTTGTGTTAATCATGAGAAAAGAAATAACAAATTTAGATTTTTGGAAAAAGAATTAGCTACTTTGGCAATTAATCTTTCTAGGACAACTTTTATCTTATATATCAATTGTTATATTATCATATTGAATGGTTTGCACGTTGATAGTTATAATCATTTAAGAATTTGCTATTCTTTAAACACACAACATGTAACAACCTTTTGAGTTTTTCTTTTTTAATATTCGAGTTTTTGGTTACTACCCTTGTAGGGCGTTGACTTTCTACCTCTATGTTTTCGATCAATAAGGCTCTTCAATGGCTGTCACTTTCCTAATCGATTAGATAATATCCCTCTTCTTTCATTTTTTAAATTGATCATATGACAATAGGTTTGTGATTAGTTTTTTTATGTTGCTTCCTTTGCAACAAACTTTGCCATCTTCTTATTCTTATTGTACATAGTCTGTTCGTGACAGATGTTCATCTAAGGGATGTTGATCAAGTGAGTCTCTTTAAGCGGTTCGAACGATTCTCTTTAGTTGGTTCAAAAGAAAGAAGAAAAAGTACGTCCATGAAAAATACTCCATATGAAGATCGGTTAAATTAAGTGGTGCACGAGATATCTTCTTAGTAATTTAATTTGACATGGGTAGAGTTTATATTGATGACGTTGATGGTCCGGATATGGATTTTGATTCTGTGATTTGGAGTTCATAACTGTGGTTGAAAGGCCTTTGTTAGGTTGTTTATGTTAGCTAAGGAGGTGATGTCATGCTTTCATTAGGCATTTGTAGGTCAGGTTATTTGAGTAAGTATAGGTTAGTAGTTTTCGTTTCGGTTATTTGGGTATCATGACATTTTAGAACTAACTTGTGTTTCTTTGTTTTGGTAAGACTGCGTATGTGGTTCAGTTATAAAAATTTTATTTCATTAATAAGACTGCGTATGTGGTTCAGTTATAAAAATTTCATTAATTCCTGTGATAAGGTATGTTATGGAGCTACAATTTATTGCTAATTATAAATTATGAAACAAAAAGATTGCTTTTTGTTTGAGAATGTTTATCTCTTACATGTGAGGTAAGTATAAACCCTCATTTTACACTTATTTAATTTCTATGTGTTTATAAACTTGAATGACACTTATATGACATTTAATGTTTTTGTATTTGGATAGTAAAAATGCATACAAACACTCACCTTGATTTAATGCATATATATAGGTTCTATGTTTACATCGTATCTTTCACCCACACACACGTGTGTGTGTGTATCCCCTGCTACTGGGATATTTTTCTCTCTGTTTTTCTATCACAAACAAGCACACCACACACCTAAACTCAATTTATACAGATAATGGAAGTTGAGGCTACTATTAGAAAGGAAGAGCAGTCTGTGACTCAGCTCTATGCTGAATTACAGACCCAACAGCTTACACACACACAAGCCTTCTGTTTTGCTTTAATTAAGAGTATGTTGTTTCTGCACACATGATAAGGACTATTGTTTGTGAGTTAAGAGATGGTTGAATGTTAGCTTTTTAAACTAATTATTTCCCAAATTAAACCAAAGAACAATGCGTAGAGATTCCAGATTACATGCAGCCATGAACCTAGGAATAACATCTCCTATCTGATAGCTCAGGTATTTGGACCATTTCCGGAATCATTGGTGGCTGTTCATATAGCTCAAGTTTGTTACTGGCCTTGAATTTATCTACCGGTCCAAATCTGGTTTTTCTGACTTCAACTTATGAGCAGGTTTTGGAAGGCAAGTAAACTGTGATATTCACATGTGTTCAACTGAATCCATTCATTTTTTTGTTTTTGTAGTTTTTTTCTCAACAGCAATTGATGGGAAAATAATAGCATTGCTCAATGATTGTTTGGGGTCAAGAGTAGATTATGATGCACTTTGCTTTTGGTGCACAACAATGACATATAGTCATCTATCGCTGATGGGACCAGGTCATACTTAGATAGACATAAGATACAAGTTACATACATGGCTCATCATGTTCCATTTGTATAATACTTATTTTATTCCAATATTCTGATTCCTTTTGGTAGTGTTTTATTTAGAATTTTAGTTTATATTTTATGTATATACTTTCTTTTGTCCTTCAATTTGGGGCCATTTGGTTTGTTTTTGTACGACATTGTTTTTTGTACAAGTCTGTATTGAAAAAGACGGTAGTATCTTTGTTAACCCAAACATCAAATAAATGTAAAATATTTACCGCCGCCGCTTTGCGCGGATACACTACTACTAGTATATATATATATATATATATATATATATATATATATATATATATATATATATATATATATATGTGTGTGTGTGTGATCAAATGATAGTTAATATATATTAAGAAATGTAAAAAGCATTGTGATTCATTTTTTATGTATTGATTCACCATTTTTTTAATATATAAATAATGAATAATAGATTTCGAATTAAATAAATCAACAATTCATTACTTTTCTACATTGATTCATTAGTTTTGGAATTTATAAATATTGAATAACAAATTCAAAAATAAAATGAATCAATATACAAAATTAATGAATCAAAGTTCTTCTCACACTTCTTAAGATAATTTTAACAACCTATGTGTGTGTGTTTCTATATATAGATATATACATATACATACGTACATGTACATACATACATACATATATCTATATATATATATATATATATATATATATATATATATATATATATATATATATATATATATATATATATATATATATATATATATATATATATATATATATATATATATATATATATATGTACATGTGTGTAAAAATGTATATGTATATATACATACATACATATATATTTATACATACATACATATATATTTATACATGAGAACTTTTATGCATCGAGGCACAAAAGAACCTCCATTGGCCCTTGGATGAAAAGAATGTGTGAGTTAGATCAAATGGCAAAAAGGTAATTAAATAGAAAGTTTTATGCATCAAGTGCACATAATGAAATTCGCGGAGGGGTAAAATAGGAATTATGCAATCCTTATTTAATTATTACACTTCCAAAATTAACAAAAATAATACAAATTCAAAATACACCAAAATACATGCATATCGTTCATCTTTTCTTGCATATCGTTCATCTCTTCCAAAAATAAATCATGCATATCGTTCATCTCTTCCAAAATCAAAATACATCAATATACAAAATGAATCGTTCATACAAACATAAATCATGCATATCGTTCATATCTTCCAAAATCAAGAGGGGGCTAAGAGAGAGGAGAGAGAGAGAGAGATAGAGAGAAAGATGTAGTGATTTTAGGAAAGAAGTTAATGGTATTTTCATACCAAATTTAGCTATTAATTATCTTAAAAACATTTAAATTCAAAAATAAATTCCATACATTTAATATCCCCTAAATGCCCTTTGTGCATAGATAGTCCTATGCACAAAAGTTCTCAATGGTGCTTCGATGCACAAAAGTTCTCAATCGAACCTCAATATATATATATATATATATATATATATATATATATATATATATATATGTATATATATACTAGTATTGTACCCGCGCAAAGCGGCGGCGACGACAAATAGTGAACCAAAGATTCAAAACTAAGCAACTATTGATTTAATAACACAAAGACTTAAGACTGTGGATGCCTAACACAAAAGATCTCATTATATATATTTAATAACACAAAAGATCTCATGTTGTCAAATATGCTAGAACCATAATAAAAGTTAAAGTAACAAGCAATTATTCTCAAACTGTGTATGCCTAATGTAATCGATGTTAAATTAATAAGCAATTATTCTAAAAAGTTTATCATGATTGACACATTCTGTACAAGAACTCCAAATTTGACTACTTGGTGTTTAAACAACTAAGTAGTAGTTACCTCGATAAAATATAGATGTAATTCATAAAACCAGACATGTATCTAAATTAGATGTAATTCTTACATTTTACAATTAAAATAAAGTGAAGTTTTACAACACACATCTTGTGGAGATGCATAAATTTTCCAAATATTCTTGATGACGAACTCACTTAAAAATGCATAGAAACATATTTTTGGAAGCCCACCCATCTACACAATATTTATCCTAAGCACAAGAACATCACAGAAAAAAACATTTAATTCCTAAACATAATATATGATTTGTATTTATAAAAATTTATCAAAACATTAATCTATAGGAACTCTTGAACTAAAGTTTGGAGATGGAATGGAGAAGAAGTTGTAACTTGAATTTGAGCTAATAACTCAATATTAGTCTTTTAAGTCATATTAATGACAATAGCTGATAGTAAAGTAGTTTAGGTCCGCACTTGTCAAATGTGGTACAAAACTTATCAAATGCAGGCATATGAAGCCCTGAAGTTATAAAAAGTTTAGTAATTTCCTGGATTGTGCATAATATGCCCAAATAGCAATCGATTATGCTAAAATTGCATATTATGGTAAACAGCTATCAAATTAAACCGGTTTTCGATGAAAATTTCACAACACATCAAAAACCTTCATAAAGCACCATTTCTATAAAACCATTACACCTCATGCTGCTAATTTGTATTCACTGTTAAAGTGTAATTCTTTGCATAAAATAGCAATAAACTTTCATTTGACGTTCAATTTTGACAAGATTTTTTGTAACAAGTCTAAAATCCTTAGAAAGAACCAAATATATAAAAATATGTCATCATCAATAGATATTTTATACATTTTGCGTATTAAAGTACCAAAAGTTTGTTTAAAATAGCAATGAACTTTCATTTGATGTTGGATCTCGATTATTCTTTTTGCAACACATCCAGGGCCGGTGATGGGTGAGGGCAAGGTGGGCCTCCGCCCATGGCCCCTAAATGTACAGGGCCTAAAAAAAGTTGGGTATGTTTTATGTAGAAAGAGAAGAAATCAAGAATGCCAAGGGCCAAGGCGCCTATTTTCGATTCTGGACGGTTGACGACGCACGAGAAGATCAGAAATCGAGAAGTCGAGAACAACAAATTAATAAAGAAACATATAACCTTCCCTCAGTCGTCTTCCTCTCAACCACGACCTTCTTCTCTACCACGATGTTCATCGTCGACGACAGCGACAAAGTTCTGCACCTTGCGAGAAGCTAGCAACAACCATGTCACTATTGTTGTTGTTGTTAATCAAGAGTGTTTTCCTTTTTACCTTTTTAGGTAATCATCTATACTTTTAATGCTTGAAACCCCCCTGCTTCCGACACTATTGGATTGTCCACCGCCACCGCTTTCAATCGCCCACCACCACAGGTCTCTTTTCTTCGTGCGCAAATCGATGCTTTGATTGTTTCTCATGTTTTGATTGTTCAAACTGTGAACCCAATGATGGAGTTTTTGTTCAATGGTTGGAGTTTAGAGAGATGTGATGAACTCTGATGTTTAAGATTGCTTTTTCGTAAAAAAAAATGAACATGATGTGAGGTTAAAAAAATAAAAAGCTGCAAATTAATTAAAAGTTTTTTTTTTTTTACTCTTTAGGCTAATGATGGTTTTTATATATACTATCAATTGTGTCAGAATCTCTATTTTTGTAGAACTTAATTTAATTTTTATTAAATTTAGTTTGATTAATAAAAAGAATGTGTTACATACAATAAAGATACGGTTTTGACGAACTGTATTTAGAATTTTTTGAAGGTGCTACAAATTCAACAAATCTAATTGTAGGTCTTTATCATGAATTTTATCTCTTTCTAATATATATATATATATATATATATATATATATATATATATAGAATCAGATTCATCAGCGTACCTATAAGATTCCAGCGTACCCAGCGTACCCTAATGTGAATGATCATTCGCATATATTTTTTTTAAATAGACATGTATAAGACAACATTATATGACTTTTTTTCAAAAGAAACAACATCATAAATCTTGTGAATGATAAAAAAAAGATCATGTGAATGGTCATTCACACCATTCACATTGTGTGAAATGACCATTCACATGGATGACCATTCACATAAATATGCATTGAGCATTCACATAATTTTTAAGGATACAGAAAGTGTGAATGTATGTGAAATTCATATATCATGTGTATAACATTAAATTAAACATGGTTATAAGAAAAAAAATTTTAAAAAAAGTTTTTTAAGTTTGCTACCTTCAGGTGCACTTGATTTCGAGAGGTACTTTTTTGAACCTGACTATATATATATATATATATATATATATATATATATATATATATATATATATATATATATATATATATATATATATATATATATATATATATATATATATATATATAGAAAGAGAGCAAATAGACACACACATGTTTAGATGACCCATTTTAAGTTTTTGCCCCGGGCCTAAATAATGATAGGAACGGCCCTGAACACATCCAATGTCTTTTAAAAATATCAAATATATACAAATATTTCTTCATTCACTAGTATTTCTTGATTTACTACAATAAATTCTCATTTATTCATTATTGACTTTTAAATGTCAAATATGAGACTTTTGTTATTTCATCAATTTTATCAACTTTATTTACATATTTAATAATATTTTAAGTTAAGAATTACCCGAGAACAACGGGTGTTACACTTGCAGGTACATCATTTCTCTTTACCTTCATAATCGCCAATAAATGAATAATCTCGTTATTGCCAACTAATATGAACAAAAGAGGCTTAGATGGTAAATAAAATTGTCATCAAGATATATAGAATTAACAAAAACAAAATGCACTATGAGATCGACATAAATTTGTTACGAAATTCATAATAGTTTGTAATGACATAAATAAACCTATTGTATATAATAGAGCTAAGATACAAGACTGCAATATAAACAAAAAAATCAAACTCTTAAAACACTATTCTAAATAGAAAAACTTCATTTTGTAATTTATGACCACAAAGTTTAAAAAAGCATGCACCTTTTGAGCTTATACATTGAACTTTAAAGGACGCACAAAGACAATCAAGCCATGTTTTAGATTTAATGATGTTGACCACATGTAGGTCTCATATACAGATTAGGATTTCATGTTGATAAAAATTAACATGTTTTGCTCAAACTCAAAATTTTAACAATAAATTAAAATAAACGTTAGAAATAATCAAGGATTCCCTATAATAGCTAAACTTATTAATAGTGGCAGACTATAATAATCACATACTTATATCAATAAAAATTTACCCAAATCAAATAAGACAACAAGAAGAGTAAATCCAAATCATTCATAGAAGATAAACTAACATAGCCTCTACCAACATTTCCTGAGCACAAGAACAGGGAAAAAGACATTTAATTCCTAAACATAATATAAGGTTTGTATTTCTAAAAATGTACCAAAACATTAATCTATAAGAACTCTTGAATTGAAGTTTGGAGATGGAATGGAGAAGTTGTAACTTGAATTTGAGCTAATAACTCAATATTAGTCTTTTAAGTCATATTAATGACAATAGCTAATAATAGCAAAGTAGTTTAGGTTCACACGTGTCAAATGTGGTACAAAACTTATCAAACACAGACATATGAAGCCCTGAAGTTAAAAAAAAGTTTAGCAACTTTCTAGATCGTGCAGAATCTGCCCAAAATAGCAATCTATTATGCTAAAATTGCATATTATGGTAAAGAACTTTCCAATTAATCCGGTTTTCGATGAAATTTTCACAACAGATCAAAAACCTTCTAAAAACTCCATTCTATAAAAACATTACACCTCAAGCTGCTAATTTGTATTTTCACTCGTTAAAGTGTATCTTTTTTTGCATAAAATAACAATAAACTTTTATTTGATGTCCAATTTCGATAAGATTTTTGTAACAAATCTAACATCCTTAGAAAAGACCAAAACAAAATGCATTATGAGGCTGGAAAACAACAATACTTCTTGTAATATACAGGTGGAGTAGCTTGGACCCCAAGACTTACAAGTCTCGGTGTGGTTCAATAAAGATCAAACAGCCTCACATTCAGCCCCTTGCTGAAGTTCCTCTTGTCCTACAACTCCTTGGTTTAAAGAACCCAGTTCTTGGGTCTCTATAGGAGCGCGATCTATTCTATACAGCCTCACATTCTCACTCTCCTGATCTGCATACTTTAACAAGGCTTCTGGTATCGGCATGATGTTGGCATTCCGAGAATCAGGTACTTCATGTAAGCTCATCATTACATAATCAGGGCATCTTTGAGAGTTGGATCTTTTCGGTATATTTTCATTTGCCCTGAGAATGCCTCGGATTAAGATTTGAATGAATCTTTGCAAAGGTACAAATTTCCTTGACCTATTCGTAGTCTTAGCCAGCACAATTTCCTTGAGATCCTCCCACATACATTGTGCATAATCATAATGTTTGTTGAATGCTATGCCGTGGAAGATCCGGAGACAGTGAATACTGCATCTGTCTATGCTAGTATGTTTAGATGTCATGCATCGATTGATGATTCCAAACAAAGTGTACCATTCACCGTTCAGGCCGTTGCGGTGGAATTTTGAACTTTTGGGTAGAGGCTTTGAATATCCCAAGCAAATTAGGTCATGTACCAACTCCTCGTCTGAAACAAAATCCTCAAAGTCAGCTAACTCTGGAAAGTTGACCGTATCAATCCTACGGGGTAGAAATAGGTTGTGTCTGAGTCTGGAAAGGGTGATCTTAGTTTTAAATTGATCGATGGTAACCTTGAAATGATGGTTACCATCTGCAGGAACAAATTTAATAGTGTGCCAGAATTGTTGAAGTTATACTTGAGGAATGGAAGGTTTGTATTGGAGAAGGTATCCCAAAGGATGGCCTTTGAGAATATCAACAATGATTGGGTGGCTGACTTTGATAACTTTGGTATCTAGGTGGTGATTATTATCTTTGAATGGTAAACAATACTTGCGTTTGACCAACTGATTGTCAGGTATAAGGGTAGATGGTGAAGGTCTTGTAACAGATGCTGAACGAACGGGTTTGGATACAAGGGTATGGTTAGATGAAGAATGAGAGTCAGAAGAATTTGAAGGTTGGGATTGACCTTGAGAAGCCATTTTGCAGATATACAAATGAAATCCTGCAGAATAGAATAATTAAACATTTTGCCTGAAATTATTAAAATATGTGGTTTTCTGTTTAAAGCATCGGGATTCCAAACAATAAAATAAGAATATTATTGACAGGATTCCAAAGTCAATCTTTCAGAGACCAATGTCAGAAAATCACAGATTTAAACAATTTCTTGAAACAATGTTACATTTTTCTTAAAAAAATAAAATCCCAACACTTAGAAAAAAATAAGAAGAAATCTCGAATGACTCTTAACACATCTCGCATGACACTTGATCAAACTCGAATGTCATGGAATGAATCTCGAATGAGTTTAAGTACAAACTCGAATGACTTAGAGAGAATCTCGAATGTGTCTAAGACCCAACTCGAATGGAATAGAAAGAATCTCGAACGATTCACAACACAACTCGAATGTGTTAGAAAATTTTCCAAGTCCTTGTCAAATCAACTCGAACATCATAGAATGATTCTCGAACTAAGAATAAACCCAACTCGGATGTTATATGACTTAACTCGAATGAAATATAAGCTCTAAGGACTAGACTCAGTTCAACTCGAATATATCATGAATGGACTTGATGATATGATAAGTCCAAGTCGATTAACACATGACGTTTCTCGAATGACTTAGTGACCAACTCGATTGAAACATCACATTTCTCGGGTGATGTTTCATACAACTCGAATAAAACTACAGATATTCTCGATTAAACCTTTATTCGAGAAATTATGTTTGAACATTTGTAGAAGTCCCTACACACTGATTTTCAAGAATTTGATTCCAGGGACTCTAATACTGATTTAAAAATTGACCCCCACTCGAAAATCAATTTCAAACAAGTTTTATTTACTGAACTTTGTTTAAAAACAACAACATGCTTGTTAAAAATCCAAAATTCAGTAACCTATGAACTCGAAACAATTTGAACTAAAAATTCAAATTTCTGTTAGTGTGTTTTAAATTGAACTATGAAATTTAAGATTCAAGTTCACAATGATAAACCGCAAACCAACACACTCTTAATTTCAGTATAACAACTCCAAATGATTAAACCCCATGAACATCAATACAAAAAAAATATACGTACAGTTATGTATTTGAACAAATACAAACTAAAAAATAGATACTATATATATAAAAAATGCATGAAAGTAAGTAATATACTCACAACTAAGAACTGAACTTGAAGAAATAATCGAAATCTTTTGAAGTTTTGAAGGTTTCTTTGTGAGGAAGAAAGGTTTGTAAAAGAGACGGTGAATAGTAGCTGGAACCGAAAAAATGAAATTGAATTTTGAAATTCAACTTTACAGTTGAAAATTTCAAAAATTCAAACAAAAACACCCAGCCCACATTTTAATTCATTTCAAGCCCATTTCTTACAAACCCATATTTTCCTTCCAAAAATATAAAACTAAACAAAATAAAACAAAACAAAATTAATAGTAAACAGAAAAAAATTGATAATACTAAAAAAAATTAGACTTATCTTAAAAATAAGACCAAAAAAAAGAATTTAACTACAACTAATAAAATGAAGAATAAAAAAATCACAAAAAAATATTATCTAAAACATAAAATGCTCCCCCTTGATGTTTGGAATTCAGCTCCCCCTCAGATGTATCCAATATTTTTATGCCAACTCCCCCTATAAAATATCAAATAAAATTTATCAGATTTTCTCAAAAACAGATAAAATCGTAATTCTGCTCCCCCTGCACATGACAATCCAGATCTGTTAAATTTCGAAAAATTTTACATGAATTTAACATCAAATGAAGATTAAATTAAAAATGTACATTTAAAATTATAATTTGTAACTACTGAATTATTAAATCTAATGATTTAACATACCCAACTTGTATACCAAAAAATTAAACCTTTTTTCATCTAATGCTTTGGTAAACAAATCAGCTAGTTCATATTCAGTAAGAACAAAGTATAATTCTATATTACCATTTTCAACATGATCTTTATAAAGTGATACCGGATGTCGATGTGTTTTGTTTTTTAGTGTTGCACTGGATTTGATGCAATAGCAATTACGCTCAGAGAATCACAATATATCGGAATCTTCTGTGGTGTAAACCCGTAGTGTCGCAGTTGGCTCTTCATCCACAACACCTGGGAACAACATGATGATACAACAACATATTCTACTTCAGCTGTAGACAATGAAACACAGTGTTGTTTCTTGGATGACCAGCAGACGGGTTTGTCGCCTAAGAATTGAACTGCACCTGATGTACTTTTTCTGTCCATCTTATCACCTGCGTGATCAGCATCAGAAAAAGCAGTTAAATTGAATGAAGATTCTCGGGGATACCACAAACCAAGGTTTGGCGTTCCCTTTAGATATTTTAAAATTCTTTTAGCAGCAGTTAAATTTGATTCTTTTGGATTTGCCTGATATCTAGCACAAACACACGTAGCAAACATAATATCAGGTCTACTTGCATTTAAATACATTAATGACCCAGTTATTCCTCGATAATGAGTTACATCTACAGCTTTCCCTGAAATGTCGTCATCGAGTTTGGATTTTGAATCCGTAGCCATGGGAGTTTTCATAGGAGTACTGTTGACTATGTTAAATTCCTTTAACATGTCTTGAATATATTTGGACAGATTGATAAAAATACCATCAGTTAAATGTTTAACTTGTAAACCTAAGAAAAAAATTATTTCTCCCATCATGCTCATTTCAAATTTCTGGGACATTAAGAAAGCGAATTTCTTACAAAATTCAGGATTTGTAGACCCAAATATTATATCTTCTACATAAATTTGAATTACTATAATATCTGGCCCCTGAAGTTTTATAAACAGGGTAGTATCAACTGCACCTTTGTTAAATCCATATTATAACAAGTATGTTGAAAGTGCATCATACCAAGCACACGGTGCTTGTTTAAGGCCATACGGTGATTTGTCTAAAATGCATACATGATCAGGCTTCGAAGGATCAGTAAACCCTTTGGGCTGATATGTATATACTTCATAAGTTAATTCACCGTTTAAAAACGCAGTTTTAACATCCACTTGGTAAACTGTGAAGTTTTTATGAGCATCAAATGCTAGAAACATCCTAATTGCTTCTATTCTTGCAACAGGAGCAAATGTCTCATCATAATCGATCCCTTCTTGTTGACTGTATCCTTTGGCAACGAGTCGTGCTTTGTTACGAATGATGACACCATGTTCATCTTTCTTATTCTTGAAAATCCACTTCGTGCCAATGATTGATTTATCTTTAGGTCGCTCTACCAGTCTCCAGACCTTCAAACTTTCGAACTGATTCAGTTCTTGTTGCATTGCGACAATCCAATCAGCATCCAGAAGAGCTTTTTTCACATTCTTTGGCTCAATTTTGCTAAGAAAGTTGGAAAATAAGCACTCGTTTATTGTTGCTCTTCTGGTTTGGACTGATGCAGAAGGATCACCAATGATACTTTTTATTGGGTGATTTCTAGTCCACTTGAAAGTATGTGGATATGGTTGAATGTGGTCTTGATTGGGATTTAAGTCTAAATAGGGAAGTCGGGGGTTAGCTTCAGATGTAGACGGTATATTATCTGAGATAGGAGTTTATGAGTGTTCAGATGTTAAGGGGGTTTCAAAAGATTTTGGAGGTTGAATGGGTTGTACACTTTCAGTAGGCAAGTGCACATTTGTTGTCGAAGCTTCTCCAGTTTCTTTTGAAATTGGTTGATGAGAATGATTCGAGACTACGACGGGATCTTCAGTAATCCTGTCAGGCACCAAATTTAAAACATTAGTTTTGGGCTTTTCAAAGTAGTCTTCATAGAAATTCTCGAACAGTTTATGTAAATTTGAATTATCTGCACTATGTTCAGATGACTCCATAGAAGTCGGCTTATGGCCAATACCGGGTATATAAGCAGTGATTTCAAATCCAGAGGTTAATCGTACTCTGGCAACTTTACGTAAGGCAGAGTCCTGAACTGGTATGTTCAGAATCCATTACCACGCCTCCATCAAATTTGATGTTCACGCTTTCATTAACTGTCTTGGTCCGCTTGTAGTAGACCCGGAAAGCTACTGACTCCTTCGAATATCCAATGAAGATACCTTCATCATCTTTTTGATTAAATTTTCCCAGGTTGTCTTTGTCATTTAATATGAAGCACCTACATCCAAAGACATGGAAAAATTTAACATCAGGTATCCGTTTGTTTATTAGTTCATATGGAGTCTTTCCGAATTGTTTATTGATAATTGATCGATTCTGCGTGAAACAAGCTGTTGCAACAGCTTCAGCCCATAAGAATAGCGAAAGATTGGAATATGGCAGCATCGTTCTTGCAGATTCCACTAGTGTCCGATTTCTTCGTTCAAATACACAATTCTGTTGTGGAGTACGAGCGACTGAAAATTGATGTGTGATTCCCACAGAATTTAGAAATGATTCGAGAGATTTGTTCTTGAATTCTGTGCCATTATCTGATCTGATGGTCTGAACTGAAAGCTGCAACTTTACTTGAATTCTTCGGATGAAGTCTATAATGATTTCGGTAGCATCAGATTTGGACCGCCAAAAGAAAACCTACGTGTATCTGGAGTAGTCGTCGACTATTACCAATACATATCTTTTCTTGTTTATACTTTGTACTCTCATTGGTCCACACAGATCCATATGTAGCAATTCCAGTGCTCTCGTTGAAGAGTGTTCTGTTTTGGACTTGTGTGAAGCTCTAGTCATCTTTCCTTTTTCACAAGCGGCGCACAACTGCTCCTTTTGAAATTTGAGAGTTGGTAGCCCTTTAACTAACCCACCTTTTGCTAGGTTGGTTAATTCATTAAAATTCAGATGTGAAAGACGATGATGCCATAGCCAAGCTGTTTTAGATGTTGCTTTTGACATTAAGCAGACATCCTTTTTCAGATTGAATGAGGCTAGGTCAATTGAGTACAAGTTGGTTTTCCGGTTTCCTGCAAGGATTTCTTTTCCTTCTCCAGATGGTATGCTGCACCGATTAGCTTTGAAGTTGACTTCTAATCCTTTATCGCAGAGCTGTCCAATGCTGAACAAGTTGTGACTAAGACCATCAACGTAGAAGACTTTTTGAATAGTAATCTTATCGTACGCAAGACTCTCATAACCTTTGATCGGACAGAATTGATCGTTCCCGAATCTAACCGTCCCACAGAACTTTTCTACAAAGTTCGTAAGTGTTTCTCTCTGTCCGGTCAAGTGCTTTGAACATCCGGAGTCAAGGTACCATACATGAATTACCTATAAGACGAAATAACACATGAGGTACCCACTTATAGTTGGGTACTTTCGATTTTGGTGAATCATGCAGTTGAATATTATTTTTCTCATCATATATGTCTTTTACTTTAGGTACCCACTTTTTAACAGTTCTTTTTGGTATCCACTTTTGTACAATTCGTGGTGAAACTGTTTTTGAAAGATGGTGCTGTGGAACCTTTTTTCTGTTTGAAAGATGGGTCTTTTTTCTTTGGTTGCCATACAAGCTTTTCAGATTTTACAAGCAGTGATTTACACGAAATAGAATTCAAAGCAATTAAATCAGTTCGAGAGAATTTAATACAAGATTTATCAGTAAATTCATTATTACAGACAGATTTTTGAAATTGTCTATTTCTATCTGTACCAACATTTTCCTTCACTCTCCACGAGAATTAGTGATTGTAGAAACTTGTTTCTTCTGTAAAGGTCTCTTACCTTTTTAATTTTGGACTTTGAGTGCAATAGAGTCCTTTGTGGAAGATGATTCACCTTTTTCATATTTAGGAGTCTCAAAAGTAACTTTTAATTTCTCCTTCTTTTGTTGTAAACTTGGTGAATTTTCAGATGATTTCTTTGAATCTGTAGATATTCTCTGTAGAATTCTAACATGTTCTTTAAGATTATCAGATTGTTTGTTGAGTAAAGGTTTTACAAACTCATCTATTTTAACAAACATATCTTCTAATGAATTAAAATAAGAGTTTATATACAAATAAAATTATGTTTCATAGTTGATAGAATCAAGTGAAATTGAAGATAATGGATCTGATAATGTTTTGTTCTCAGGTTGTTTTTGTAACTTTTGTTCTAGAATTTTGAATTTAAGATAGCCTTTGTCAGATATTTGGGATTATCCCAACCAATACCAGATTTAGAATTGTAAAATTTGGTATCTTTCGGTTGATTTAAATAGATAGTTTGATCTGTTTGACCACTTTTAATGAACTCATCTTCCATTGTCTTTATTTTCTCAGAGAGTTTTGTTATTTCTTCAAAAATGGCATGATAATTTACAGAAAAATTTGAAGCCTCTAATTCTGCCAAATTCAGTTTTTCTTGTAGGTCAGATTTATTGTTATTTAGTTCTTGGATTTTGCTTTGAAGTTCATTTGCTTTGTCTTGCAAATCTGAAACTGCTTGTAATGCTAATGCTTTATCCTTGGAAAAATCCAATACTAACGCATGTTCATTATGTAGCTTGTTTTCCAAGGAATGAACATGTTTCTTTTCAGCCTTTAATGATTTCTCAAAATTTTTAGCATAAAGGCCATTTGTGTTAATTTTTCTTCAAGCAAACAGGAATCATCATTTTCAGAGTTAGAATTAGAATTTACCTGTGGTGTTTTTGAACTGTCTGATTTTTCTGACTCTGATTCATCAGTCTCTTTGTCTTTGCTGCAGCCAGCATTTCCTGTTGCCATCATCGCAAATTCTTCAGTCACTTCCTCATCAGACTCTTCCTTGTCCTCATTTTCTTCATCCGTTAACCCAACACATACCTCATCTTCTGCTATCATTGCTGACTCACTCATTTCTGATTCATTGAGGACTTCTGATTTCAAGCAAATATGAGCATCCTCATCCAATATGTCTTCATCCTCTGACAGCTGTAGCCAATGATCATCCTCAGCCATAAGAGCTTTGCCAGCTTCCTTTTCTTTGGCTAGGAGTGCCTTTCTTGTGTAGTAATCAGAGTTTTTGACTACTGGCATTCTACACTCTCGAGCAAAGTGTCCTGGCTTGCCACAATTGTAGCATTTTTGCTCTGTTTCTTTCTTGGGTGATTTATCAGATTTGTCATAGTTTTCAGCTTTCCTGCCACTGCTTTCACCAGACTTTTCATACTTCTCTTTCTTTTCAAACTTCCTTGAGCCAGTCTTGTATCTCATTTTGTTATTGGTTGGCTTTCGATAGAATTTCTTCTGAAATGCCTTAGTGAGTAAGGCCATTTGCTTTTTCATCTCTTCTATCTCTGAATCGGCGGATGAATCTGAGGAGTCTGATTCAGAAGAGCTACTACTTAGGACTGCGCGTTTCTCTTTCTTCAGGTTATACTTATATTTCTTTTCAGCCAATAAAGCTAAAGGGTCAACGGTCTCTTTCTCGGCTTTCTTTTTACCAGACATTTTCCTTAAAACAACTTCTTGATAGTTGTTAAGGTTTTCAAAGATCATGTGGAATTTCATCTCTTCAATGTCTTTCGTCTGTTGGATGATCATCGCATACTTTTCCTATTCTGGGTTAATTACGTTTAGAAACTTGACGTTTATGTCTAGATTGGACTTTGTAACCCCGTTTCTTTTCATCTCACTTACAAGACTAACAAATCGCAAGTAAGTATTTTCTAGTAATTCTCCTTCTCGTGCTCTAAAATTATCAAAAGTCATCAGACTGTTCCTTGCTCTATTAGTTGCTGCCCTGTCGGATCCCCTCATCAGTTTGCACACCTCATCCCAGATGGATTTGACTGTCTTCGTGTTTGTTAGGCAGGTGTAGATGTCATTAGGGATAGAAATCAGTAGCAACTTCCTTAATGTTTTGTCCCGTAGTTTTCTTCGTTTCTGTGCCTCTGTCAGGTTTGTTACCTCAACAGTTCTTTCCGGAATTGGAGGGTTTCCGTTGGGTACTCCAGGGATTGTCTCTAAGAACACAGTTGGTCGGTCAGTCAAGGACTTTAGCATTTCTTCGGAGAGATCGTGGAAACTGATAAATTCCAAAAATCTTTCCCTCCACTGTACGTATTCTCCCCGGTAGAGAATTGGAGGTTTCGTCTCTGATCCATTGCAAGCGCGTCTTTTGACATGATGACTGATAGATAGGAAACTTTCCAAGATCGAATGATATTTGATTGAAATTGAAACAGTTGATCAACTATTGAAAGTTGATCAAACTTGAAAGAATGTTGAATGAAATTCGAATGAATAAGATAATCAACTCGAATGAAGAGTTGATCAACTCGATTAATGAATATGTGAAACTCGAACCAATGTATACTCAACTCGAATCTATAACAAATCAACTTGTTAGAAGAAGTAAGCAAATCGAAGTAAGTAATGACAAAACTCGAATCAGTTATGACAAAACTCGAATCAGTTATGACAAAACTCGAATCAAGTAGGTTTGAAACTCGACTGAATTACCAATCAACTCGAATAGATGTGTGTTAAACTCGATTAAAAGTATGTGCAACTTGATCAAGACTATGTGAAACTCGATTAAAAGTATGTGCAACTTGATCAAGACTATGTGCAACTCGATTAAAAGTATGTGCAACTCGATTAATTCCATGTTGAAATTAAGACAACTCGAATGTATTTTCCTTTTAACTCGAATCAACTCGAATTGAATTGAGTTCAACTCGAGTAGAAGGCAATTCCAACTTGATTGAAAGGCACTTTCAACTCGAATATAAGGAAAAACAACTCGATTGAAAGGCAAGTTCGACTCGATTAACAATGAAGTCAACTTGATTTGAACTTGAATTCAACTCGATTGTTGAATGGTATCAACTCGATTATCCCAAGAACACAATATTGTCTGAGTTTCCTAATTTTTCAAAATTTTCAAGTCTGAAATTCACATTAATTTGTAAAATTGAGCTATTTTCAACCAAATTGATATCGAAGGTAGGGGTTTTGATTTCAAACACCTTTTGTGAAAGAATTTCGTCCAAAAACAGATCTACATATGACTTTTTCAATGAAACAGTGAAGAACTTTCAATTTTTCCATATTTCTGAAAAATCAACAGATCTTTTTCCGTGTTTGGTAAATCAAAACAAATTTATGATCAATTCAATCGTTTTGCTAACCACTTCCTTCGATCCAATTTTCACATCCAACAATCAACAGGATTAAAACCCTTGTTGATTTTACTGTTTTTCGAAAAAAAATATTCAAGAACAGTTTTCGAAAAACTTGATTTCAATCAAAAATCACCCTAAGGCTCTGATACCAATTGTGAATCCTACTTATCAATCAACAATTAATCAATATAAGAAAGATTAAGATCAAGAACAACTAACCGAATGCTTTGATTAATCACAAATGATGATTACAGAGATGAATGAGAAAATGTTTGTACTGTAGCCCTAAATTCACTCTGAAAATCCGTGCATACAAAAAGTGAGAATGTCAGATCTATCTCCTATTACAAAGTCAACAACCTATTTATATTATTTACAACTTTGTACAAATTACATATTAGACCCTAGACTTTGTTTTTCATCAAGAAAATAATATTCCAACACTGTGAATGTGAATCTATAGCTGAAATGCTTTTGCAGTACTAAATTTATGTGTTTTAAATGACATCAACAATTTATATCATAATATATAATATACCAGCCTTTGTTTTATCTATATTAGCTAAAAAATTCTTTAGCCAGTTACATAATTATAAGAAAGTTATCTAACTTTGACTGAAATTTAAAAGATCCCCAAGACCTTAATGATCTAACAGATTAAATAAGTTAAAAGCATAAGGCTCCTACCAATAACTTCATTATTCAATTAAAGGATCTTTATATCACATTAGATACCAAAAGAATTTGACTATATCCATCATAGAATTGCATAGCTTAACATTAATAACTTTAGAAATCTAGAACAATTATATGGCTTGGGATTTTACCTTCTAACTGCTAGATAAATAAAAACTTAAAATGCTATTACTGCAATCAGATCATATTAGACTGCACACGTAGAAGCGTAATACAAAATTCATACATCAAAAGGACGGAAGAAGTTGAGAGCATAAAATCCTAAAAACAAAGTATTACGAATACTCATAGTAATGACTACGAAACTCAATAGAATAGATTCTTCTTCATTAGATTAAATATTGATCCTATTAAACTGTCCAAGAAGCGGTGTATTATGTTAAACATGCAGGCGGGTAACAAGAAATTCAGACATCAAAAAAGAACAGAACAGGTTGAAAACACATAATCCTGAAAAGAAAGTATTATGATTTGTATGAACGTTGTTATGGAACTCAAAAATTCTCTTTGAAAACAATAAAGTCATTAGATTGTAACATATGTAACATATGATTACCAACAATCTCCCAATAAAATAACTTCATTAGATTAAGGTCCGATCAATAACTTCATTTGAAAATAAGAGATGAATTAGGAATATGTAAACATGATTACGACCAATCTCCTAATAAATAAACTCTTGAAATGCCGTGAATAGTTGTGATCCTATCCTATTAGACCGTCCAAATAATCAAGCTTGAGAACCAATTAATCAAGCTTGAGAATGGGAAAGGTCGTTTATCTTTTCAAAGCATGAGGGAATAGAAACAATTCAATTGTAAAATTCAAAAATGCATGCAACAAATACTTCTAAAATCATGTTTGGTATACTTGTACCTCTTAAAATTCAGCCATTGTGTTTTCGTGAATTATACTTTGTGCACAAAGGGTTGTTTTTAAGACCATAAAGTAAATGCATTATATAGTAGTATCGCTATGTGTGTGTGTGTGTGTGTGTGTGTCATAATTCTATAAATTAAATTAATTTACGACAATAGTTAATGTGAGTGTTA
This sequence comes from Centrapalus pauciflorus, assembly GCA_020465985.1. Taxonomy (NCBI): domain Eukaryota; kingdom Viridiplantae; phylum Streptophyta; class Magnoliopsida; order Asterales; family Asteraceae; genus Centrapalus; species Centrapalus pauciflorus. The sequence continues at coordinate 164,859 of JAANYP010002385.1, read as the reverse complement.
ATTTTTGAGAGAGCAAATCAGATCCTTCTTGAAATAAAAAAAGTGAGCATAAAAAAATACAGTATAGATTCATTTATTAAGCGATGCTTTAATATACGTAAAAACAAAGTTGTAAAGTAACCAATTATACACTTTTGTGGTGCTTTAAAAATAGTGTTGGCTCTTTAAGAAGATCATCAGCACTGCAGAATAATTCTAAGATCATTAACAAATATTTGCTTTGTACTGAAGTATAATATCTACATTTGGTGAAATGGCAAAAATATATTGATAGTAGTGAGAAAACTCTCTTGGTAAATAAGAAAAATTCAACACCTAAGGTACCTTATATCAAATGAAATGGCTTCATATGCAGATCATACCTCAATTTCTAGTGATGTTAACCACTGCCTAGATAGATGTCGAGTTAGTTGTTCATCAACTACTGCAAGACGTGGATTAAACAACCATATGGCATCCTCAATAGCAGTAGCCCTTGAAGGGAAAACAACAACATTCTGGAAAAATTATTAAGAATAAGAAATCTGGAATGCAACTTCTGATAAAGGATTGTAAGATATTATTGTGCAAATAAGGATCCTGGTATTGTTTCAAATAACAGGACAACATATTTATATCAACATATCCCCAATGGAAGATAATTCATTCATGAAATGATATCACTCAAGAGTGCATTTAGTGAAACCAGTGTAAAGCGCACATAACATGTATAAATGACACAATTTTCAAATTTTGACAAACAAATAGTGGGAAAAGAAAATTCTAGATATGCCCCTACTCAGAGTGACATGACAAGCTTTAGCCAAAGTGCACAAGAAATATTGTGTTGTACTAAAATGATTACATAATGGCAATGTGTAAATAGTAGAGAAAAGCATTAAGAAGACAAATCTTCTTACATCAGCACTAAGTGGTACATGTTGTATGATTTCATGAAGCCTGCAACAAGATCACGAAACCTTTTGCTTCCAGTTGGAAGCTCATATGGAAAGCCTAAGTTTTCTTTCAAAAGACCAGCAAGATACGCTAAAAATGGGATATTCTCATCGGCAACAGCATCATCTTCAAAAGAAAAATCTAAGGAATTGTTAATATCATGAAACTCATTTTTGCGATTTGAGTATCATTTCTGTCAGTTTTATCTCCAATTCGGTTCACATTAATTCAAACTCCCTTGCCATTTCCCCTATTTGTGTATGGCTGCTACCATTTCTTCCATCAGGTTAACGTCATCTCGCGAAAACCCGATCCGTATCTTGAGAAATAAGGGCTGTACAATTACAGCATACAGTTCGCCGGTGACACAGTGGGTGAGAAATAAGGGCGACAGCTGTTGGGGGAGGGGGAGAGCGAGCAAGAGTGAGAGCATAAAGCATGAAGGATAGCCATGAGTGCAGAAGTCGGAGTCTGAAGGTAGAGAACCAATTAATTAACCTTGAGAATAGGAAAGGTCGTTTATCTTTTCAAAGCATCCGGGAATGAAACAATTCAATTGCAAAATTCAAAATGCATGCAACAAAGACTTATAAATTATGTTTGGTATATTTGTACCTCTTAAAGTTTAGCCTGTGTGCTTTAGTGGATTGTACTTTATGCATAATGGTTTGTTTTGAAGACTATCAAGTAAATGCATTATATAGTAGTATAGATACACACACACACACACACACATATATAGAATATGGTTCGAGAGAGTACCACCTATTATGCAGCGCACCAGAAGTTACTACCTTTGAAAAAAATTAAATTTTTTTTCATAAACATGTTTTAATTAACATTCTGAAGATCATTTGTAAATTTCACATACATTCACATTTTCTATCTCCTAAAAAATGATGTGAACATACACTTACATAAATTCGCATATATGTGAAGATACATATATGTGATGCATGAGTTCGGGCATTTAAGATGTGTGAATGTGTGTCAAATTTATATATCATCTTTGTAATGTTAATTAAAACATGTTTATGAAAAGAAATCAAAAAAAATATTTTTACGAGTGGTACCTTCTGGTGCGCTGCATAATAGGTGGTACTCACTTGAACCTAAATCTATACATATACATATATATACATATATGTGTGTGTGTATCTATATATATATATATATATATATATATATATATATATATATATATATATATATATATATATATATATATATATATATATATATATATATATATATATATATATATATATATATATATAAACTTGACGCTTTATGTGAGACCCATTATTTCTCAAAGGTCTCAAGTCTAGGCCCAGTAGCAACGCAATATCAATCATGAAACTAAGATAAAATTAACAATTGCGGAAATAAAGTTAATTACAAACAGAGACAGAATTTAAGTAGCAAAGTACAAACATCTAGACTATTACATCAAATCACATAATATAAACTAAACCCAAACCCCAAAGTTCTATTATCATCCAAATACCAAGATGTTGAAACAAGTTCTAATGCACTTCAAGCTCTTTCAAAGTCCTGACCTATGAACTAGGTCCAGCCAATCCTTTGCCTTTACCTGAAAAATAATGCAACAACGGGGTAAGCTTATTTGCTTAGTGAGAATGTAGAATTTCACATTTAACATGCAATTATGAACGCGGAAGCACATGCACTGCACTCGGCTCATGCACTGCTCAGCTCTATATGCACTGCACTAGGCTCATGCACAGCTCAATCTCGAAGGGACATTGGCCAATTAATGCTCTATTGATGCGCGACTTTGCTCAGCTCCCAGTTATAAAACTGTTGTTGCTCTTGAGACTTTTAGACAAATTCATAAGGAATGCTCGGATGATGATAAATCCATACACACGCATCATTAGTGGGGATCGGCCACGTACTGGGCTAGCTACCAGTAAAAGCTCTATATGGATATCATCGGAATGCTCAGCTCTAGCTACCCTCTGTGCTTTCATCACATAAATCAGCACATCATAAGCCTAACTTTAACCCAACACTGAGCAATAGTGATGGAGTTAAGCTTAACAATCAAATGACTCGTCAAAGAATCGAATCTAGAAGAAGAAATACTCAGCTCAACAAATCATAGTAAATATACTATGACAATATATATCAATAAGCTCAAGATCAGAATGCCAAATAAATCAGAATAAAGCAACAAAAGTCTCAATTCACATAATATGCAGTTAAAGTGAAATCTACAACTCACAGTTACTGGTTATTTGTGCACTTTCTGGCTCTGGCTCTGTTGCTCACAATCTGTAGTGGATTAGAACCACAATCTGACTTATGTCAGACTTTCAGATACTCGCCATTTTGCTTGTTGCTCAATCTGTTATTCATATCATTTGAATAGTGTATTCAGTATTTATTCTATTAATAGGCTCAAGGTTCGTTCGTTGGTCTTTGATCTCACAATCTCATATCTTGATTATATGCTCATCAATCTCATTAGAATCTTTCTTTCATTCAATCATTTATCATGTGATATTAAATTCTGTTAAATCATTATTCAACTCAAAACTTGTATTCACTTAATTATGATACTCATTTCATAATTAAGAGGATCACATACTTTCAATTAGATTTTATAACTCATTTCTCATATATATAATCATTTTGCTAAAGGTCTTGTTAATTTATGCATCATTCATGTATTTTATTCAATATATTTAAGTTTAAAGAGTGGTTTCAATTTTACATACTAAATTCGAAACTTATTAACTAAATTTGAAGACATCCTTCTAGTTTATATCATCAAATTCGACCCATATACTAAACTTGAAGCCATTACATTCGAACTTAAGCCCAAATTCGAAGTCCTATGCACTAGATTCGAATGCCCATTCAAATTTGATGCATAAATTCGAAAGCCTATGACTAAATTCGAACCTATCATAAATTTTAGTATTAAATTCGAACTTCATTGGTTAAATTCGAAGCATAGATCTCGAATTTATGTATAAATTCGAACCACCTTCGAGTTTAATGGTTAATTTCGAAACATAATTCGATTTTATCAACAAAAGTCGAGTTTGTTCATGCATTTCGAGTTTGTTCTTGGTTTCTCGAATTTGTTCATCAGTTACAACTTTAAAACATACGTTTCTTAGTCTAAAATCATGAATATTTAAGATATTAAGCCTAGGTTTACTTATATTATACTTATTCTAGTTAAATCTCAAGTTAAACTAGCTTTAAACTCATAAAAATGCTAATTTCGAATTTATATCTTAAAACCGAAAGTATGGAAACTTTAAACGTAATTTCTTACCTCAAATTTATATGTAATCCTTCATGCAACGATAGATTATGGTAGTATTCTTCGAGATCTTCCCGATGATGTATAAATCTTGATAATCGGACGGTCGATTTGGAAGAAATCTTAGAGAGAGAGAGTAGAGAGAGAGTAGAGAGAGAAATCTAGAAAGAGAGAGTAGAGAGAGTCAAAATCTGATTTTATAATCTTAAATTCCGTTTATATACTTCAACTGGTTATGTTTGCTACTTAACTCACTATTACTTTCGTATGTTATATCTCTTTTATTTAATTATCTTAATAATTTATTAAATCATAATTCAAATATTTATATTTATATAATTTAATTAAATATTTCAAAACTTAATTAAATTATAATTCAAATAATGTAATAATATTACATTATTGGTTCGATAATCAGATATTTAGGTTTAGCTAAAAGTTGGGTTGTTACAGAATGGGCTCCACCACGCACAAACTTCCTCCCCGAAGTTAGCTATGTTCGAACAGACTTGGGTAGATAGCTTTTTCGATATCTCTTGATTCCCAAGACTGATACGAACCTTTGTGGTGTTTCCACTGAACGAGCACCATCTGTATTTCATATCTTTTTATTTCTTTGAGATTCTCAAGCACAAGAAACTCAAGTTTCTCTTTGGAGTTCATTTTTAATTCAATGTTTCGCTATTATGTAATTGTCTTTGATCATTTTAGGAATTCTGACTTATTATTCATATTCTTAATATATGAGCTTTATGCCTTAATCAATTCAGATAATAACTCAATACATGAGTTAGCTCATATATCTCTTCCTTTTGCTCTTGAGCCAATTATGGCTTTTTAAATCTTTCATCTATATTATTGCAAAATTTTCATGGGCTAACTTATGCAAGCACATAAGAGATTTTTAGGGCTTCTGATTATCAATTATATATTCACTTTGTGGCTTTGATTTAAAATATATCTCTTTCAATTTAGCTTGCAGCTCAATATATATCAATTAGCTCATATCTCTCTTTCATTTTCCTTTGAAACTAGCTGTAGAGCTTTTGGGAGTCTGATATCTGATGATGTTTCAATCATCAATCACTTAACCGATTTCTGATTTGTGCTGACTTGTTATGAAGACTTATAATTTTCTTCGCTCTATCAAACATATGAAATCTATCCTCCGGCGCAACAATCGGAGTCAACTCTTCGTGTAATGACTCCACCTCACCTACCTTGGTCTCCAATTGCACAGCTATATCTGCCACATCCTTTACATAAGCAACCTCTCGAGAAGCAAAATCCTCCAAGATGATCGAGTGTTTAAAAGCCGAGAATGAGAGAATGAGGCAAAAATGTTGAAATGTTGCATTTAAAGCTCGCCGAACAAAACAAGAGTTATAATCGATCACATCTTCTTCGCAACGGTTTCAGCAGTTGATGGATTTTTCAGGCAAGTCAAACATGATCAAGAACTTGAAGAGATCATACGCTTTTAAATCTTCCAACGAATAGGAATATTAACGACATGGAAAACAAATGCTATACAGAATCGAATTTTAGGCTTTGTTGGTGTGATTCATTAGACATAACGGCAGACTCTGTTATTGAAGTCAGGTCTCGGGTTACCAGAGTTCCAAAACCATCTCCATGACCATTTACATCATCTTCTACTTTATCGTCATCGCCTTCCTCTATTAGTTCACTTGTGCAATTCAGTCAAGAGAACTTTGACAAAGCAATAACCTTTGGTTCTGTTTAATTATATATATAGACTTATGTTTAATAAAGCAATAACCTGGTTCTGAATTTAAGATCATTTCACTCTTTTTGGTAGAAACTTTTCATTTTATATGCAATTAGGTGGAATAGGAATTCCATATTAGATATCTCACTAGTCTCGCATCGACATAGTGAGAATCCATTCTTACATTTATTTTGACATATACGGGCATTTCATTGGCCACTCATGACCAGTCGCTTGAATTTTCAAAATTTCAGTTTATTCCCTTGCAACTCTCGCTTTGTGGCTCTGAATTATTTGATTTCAATTCAAGTTGTCATTCGGTGCTTGACAATTTGGTTCAAGGATCATCATCTCATTGATTTTTATTGGATCAGCAACTTCTACCTCTGTCTCATTATAGACATGCTGTAATCATTTATATTACAAGGATTTACGAAGTAGCTGGTGTTTTAGGATTAAATTTCAATTTCTCTCGGGTTTTGAATCATACATGATTCAAATTTCAATACCCATATTGGTTTATAGGTATAATTTCTGATTGCAAAAGTATTTGTATCGTAACTTCAACTGATACAACCCATATGTCATCCGCATTATTCACTATCGATGACAGGGTTGTACAGTTAAATCAATACTTATTTTGGAATTGAAATTCAGATGGTAACGGAATTAAATCAGTTATTTGTATAATAAACTTATCATTAGTTACCGTTGGGGTCTTTTGGCGTTTCTGGTGTCTCCTCGGCATCCTCAGCAGTTATATGGAAAGCTCGCGCCTTTGCTGTAGGTATCATTGTATTACTCTGTTGGATTGCTCTGCCAACTGGAGGTTCAGGATTAGTAATCATGCGTGCATTTGGACAATGCTTGGCATAATGTCCACGCACACCGCAATTGTAACATACATCGTTTCTTTCTGGGCATTCATCACTTCCGTGTCCAATCTGGTTACGGGTGTAACACGTCACATCTCTAGGGTTGCAGCGTCCGCTATGAAATTTGTTACAGCGTTTACACGGCCGTGCTCCTGACTGTATGGAATAAACTCTAGTCTTCTGAGGTGTAGAGGATGCTTGTGATTGCTGCTGACTGGACTTTGATGAACTGAAGAATCTACTGGATTTTTGTTTCTAAGGTGGAGATGGACAAGTAGGACTTATAGCCATCATAACGGGTTCACAACTCAAATCTGTGAATTCCCGCTCCACCATGATCGGCATGATGATGATTATGTCAATACACCCTGTGTGAATAAGTGTACTGACCTAATTACAACTGCATGTCCTGAACCTATCAATGCTGATTTTCCTGGTTCCTCTGCTGATATGTTCAACAGTGGTCAGTCATATTAAACAAGTGAGCAGGCTCAAGACAACAGTGTGTCTGAAAATCTTGAGAGCTGTTCAACAGGACCTACTGAAGCTGCTGATAACTCAGGAGAATCATCATTGAAGAATGATCCTAAGTGGATCAGATGTCACCCCAATGATCAAGTAATTGGTGACATCAACAAAGGGGTACAAATAAGGTGAGACAGCTTAGGGAACTTCTGTATGTTCTCTAGTTTTGTTTCATTAATGGAGCCAAAGAAAGTGGATGAAGCACTAAAAGATGCCAATTGGATCACTACCATGCAAGAAGAACTCAATCAGTTTGAGAGAAACAAGGTATGGAAGCTGGTCCCTGCACCTAAAGGCAAAACTATAATTGGCACTAAATGGGTTTTCAGAAATAAGATGGATGAGCAAGGTCATGTCATAAGAAATAAGGCAAGACTGGTTGCTCAAGGTTATAGACAGAAGGAAAGAATTGACTATGATGAGACATTTGCTCCTGTGGCCAGGCTAGAAGCAATTCGTTTGTATCTAGCCTATGCTGCTCATAAGAGCATTAAGGTATTTCAAATGGATGTGAAGAGTGCATTTTTAAATGGGAAGCTGCAAGAAGAAGTTTATGTCAAGCAGCCTCCAAGTTTTGAAAATGAACATCATCCAGATTTTGTCTATAAGTTGGACAAAGCTCTCTATGGTCTCAAACAAGCCCCTAGAGCCTGGTATGACACTCTTACTGAGTTCCTTATGAGCAATGGGTATTCCAGAGGTAAAGTGGATACTACACTGTTCATAAAGAAGGTGAAACATGATTTTATGCTTGTTCAAATTTATGTGGATGATATAATATTTGGTTCCACCAATGAGCAGTTATGCAAGAATTTTTCATTACTCATGAAATCTAAATATGAAATGAGTATGATGGGAGAACTTACTTTCTTTTTAGGATTACAGGTTAAACAAACCTCACCTGAAATTTTCATAAATCAAAGAAAGTATACCTTAGATCTCTTGAAAAAGTTTAAATTTGATCAAAGTTCTCCTATTAAAACCCCAATGGCAACCAATGTAAAATTGGATGCTGATACCAGTGGCAAAGCTGTTTCAGTAACAGCTTACAGAGGTATGATTGGGAGCTTGCTATACTTAACTGCTAGTAGACCCGATATTATGTTTGTCACCTGTCTGTGTGCTAGGTTCCAAGCTGATCCAAAGGAATCTCATCTAGCTGCTGTTAAGAGGATCTTCAGATACCTGAAGGGTACACCAGGTTTGGGTCTTTGGTATTCCAAAGACTCCAGCCTTGAACTAACAGGTTATTCAGATTCTGATTTTGCAGGCTGTAGGCTAGATAGGAAAAGCACAACAGGTGGATGTCAACTCCTTGGTGGTAAGTTGATAAGTTGGTGCAGCAAGAAGCAGAACTCAGTATCTACTTCTACTACTGAAGTTGAGTACATTGCTGCTGGAAGCTGCTGTGGGCAGATTCTGTGGATGCAGCATCAGCTTGAAGATTATGGGCTTGTGTATAGGAAAATTCCTATTCTGTGTGATAACACAAGTGCTATAGCCATTTCCAACAATCCAGTATTTCATTCAAGAACAAAGCATATTGAAGTCAGACATCACTTTATCAGGGATCACATTCAGAAAGGTAATGTGGAGGTAAGTTTTATTTCCACACATGAACAGTTTGCAGACATTTTCATCAAACCTCTTGATGAAACAAGGTTTAATTACCTTGTCAGCAAGCTGGGCATGTTAAACAAAAGTGACTAAGTGTCCTCAAAGGTCTAAAACTTTGTATGTCTCACACTGATCAAGTTTCTCAGAACAGCTTGGACAGAGAGGCTCTGCGTGTTATGTACTTAGCCACTTTTCTGAAATCCTTGATCAGCTTGAACTTACAACAGGCTGAACACACACAGTTTACTCGTCCAGCCTGATATGATGGTCCATTCTTCACTCTGCTCATTCCCTCACACTGACTTACAAGACATTGTCTTGTAACCTGCTCAGCTATTGGACAAAACCTGTTCCTACATAGTTGAACAGGCTGAGGGAACAGCTTGAAGAATGAATAGCTTGTCATGATCCTGCTCATCACAGGTTTGACCAACAGCTTAGACCAACAGTTTTAATTACCTTTCTTCAAACTTAAGTTACTTAATTTATGTTTTTATTTAACTTAATTACTGCGGATAATGTGGGTTACGTGTGTTAGTGATTAAAAAGGGCTCAAGTGGTCTGACAAACGGTCTGACATGGACAACCTTTCCGTTTTCCGTTAACGACCTTTTCAAATCAACCGCCCAAATATTTCTCTCTCATACACACTCACATTCAAATCCTATAAATACCTCATACTGTTACATCTTCATCTTCCTCACTACTATCATTTGCCTTCTAAGAACCCTAAATATTCGAATAAGTGTATTGTGCTTCTGCTACTTTCCCTACTCTCAAATGGCTCACAGAAACAACCCCTTCCTACCAGTGTTTGTTGATGATGATGTGCAGAAACATCCATCAGTCACCACAATGCTAACCCTCAAACCCACCAACTACATTGCAAACCTCACAATCCCCAAAAACTATGTGGGGAAAGGCTATGATCAAATGGTGGAGTTTTTGACAGTTAATCCGTTGAACTATGCTATGACTGCTACTCCTGGTGTCCTGTACCAGGAGATGGTATACGAGTTCTGGTACACTTGTGCCTACAACCCCAACACCAAGGTCATCAAGGGGACTATTCTCAATGGGACTCAGACCATTGAGATTACTGCTGATCTTCTCAGGGAGGTTCTTCATCTGCCCATTGCTGATTCATATGACATGCCCCAGCCTGAAAATGAGCAAATGGGAAATTTGCTACGCTTCTGTGGTGTAGCAGAACCCAAAATTGGAGCAACGCTGTACAGGAAGGATTTGTCTCCTACCTACAACTTTCTGTTTGCCTCAGTGATGATGAGCTTCAGCAGCAAAGTTGGTTCATTTGACCAACTGAGCCGTGATGAAGTCCCAATAGTTCTACAGCTGGTGGATGGGACTACAATTGATATGGCTAAGTGTATCTTTCTGAACTTGAGGAACCTGGTGCAGCAAGAGCCAAGACAAGCTGCTGTTCGATACCCCAGGTTTCTGAGCCTCATTTTCAGACACATTTGTGGTGAGCACCTATACAACTCTCAGCCTTTACTTCATACTGCTGCATTCCCTGTAATAGGGAATAGAGTTTTCTACACTGCTGTACTTTCAAATGAGCCTCCTCTGTCCACACCAATGAGGAGGTTGTTAGGATTGGTAGAAGGACCCTCTGCTGAGAGGGTGGATCCAGAAGCTGCTGCTCCCAAGAGAAAATCCAAAGTCAGGTCCAAACTTGTTAAGAGGACCCTGGCAACCACTGAAGCTGGGCCTGTGCAAAAGAAGGCCAAAACAGCTCAGTCTGAGTCTGCACTCTTAGCCTCTGTGGCTGAGGGGGAGCAGGCTCCTCAACCTGGTTCATTCGTTGAACCTGAAGCCTCTGTGGCTGGTGCCTTTGTGGCACCTGAGACTATGGAACAGGGCAACCCACCTGTTTCTGACCCAGTCTCAAAACCTGTCCAGTCTGAACCCTTCATCACCTCTCCACAATCACCGACTTCATCCATCCACTACCAAAGAAAATCACTCTCCAAAAAGAAACCAGCCCAAACAACCACCTCCTCTGTTCCCTCCCAACAGGGTTCAGTTGTAAGAGAAGCCACCCCTGCTGCCTCTCCTATATTGGGAGAAGGTTCAGCACAATTGGAGACTGCTTCATTCCAGCCTGAGTCCACCCAGAGTCAGCCTAGACCCTCTGGTTCCTCCCAACAGGAACCAGTTGTACAAAAGGAGATAACCACCTCAACTATTCCAGCCTCCCAACAGGATGAGGATATTGAAAGACAGGAGCCCTCTCCACTCCATACTGCGTCCAAACTGTCCCCCACTCAAACTTCTTTTCACCCTGAGTCTGCACGAGATGCCCACACTGCTGGTATAGACCAATCAGCAGCTCAGCCTCAAACTTCTGCTCCCCATGATACAGCTGTTCTACACCAAACAGCTGCTGAGGGACCAACAACCCAAGCTGATGAACCTCAGGGATCATACCATCCCTTTGGTGAGGCTGCTCCTTCTATGCAAACTCCATCAGCAGGTTTCACCACTGCTGATGTTGAAATGCATATCCCATCTCCCCATGATGAGGTGCTTTTACACCAAGGCACTGCAGAGGGAACCCCCACTGGCCTTCATGAGGATGTTGCAACACAAGTAGCATCTGCAAGGCCCCCAACATCAACTCCTTTTCCTGATGAAGCAGCTACAGCCGCTGCTGAGGGACCCTTTGACCCCTCCAAGCTGGGCCACATTACTTTTGCCCAGGCTATGGAGCTTCTATCAAATGTTCCTCTTCCCTCTCCCTCACATCCTCATACACCAGCCTCATCATCATCTTCTCCATCCACCCAATCTAAACAGTCCATCCACACACCTCCATCTCCCAAAGACCTGCCTTTGAAGGATCAGCTTTCTCTGCTGACCAACAAAGTTGGTTCTTTGGAAACCACTATGACCTCTCTACCCTCTATTATTTCAGACTCTGTGTCTGAACAGCTTAAGGGGTTTCTTGATTTGTTCAAAGATTCCTTCCCTGTAACTCCACAAACAGATAATTCTCAATAGCTGCTAGCACTCACTGCACAACTGCAAAATGTGTCCACCTCTCTCCCCTCTATTCTTTCACTTCAACAGGACTCTGTGTCCTCAATGACAGCTATTTCTCAACAGCTATCATCTCTCCTAACTTCTTGCAACACTACTCTTCCTAATACTCTGGCCAGCTTGAACACACTCATTGGCTCCCTATCAAATTCTGTGTCATCAAACCTTGCTCATGTGCAAGATTCTCTCGAATTACATCTTGCACAGCTTCAAAGTTTGCTGTTCACATCTTCTGATAGGGAAAATATTGTTCAGCTGACCTCACTTGCTGATACCCAATCCTCTTCTCTTCAAACCTGTCTTTCCCAGCTTGCAGAGGTGAAGGACAACTTGGCATTCTTAGTGAATAGCCTTGTTGGCCCCAGGCCTGCTGCCAAAACTGCTGGCAAACCTGATGACTTTGTGTCTTCAGGCAGACCGGGTGTTGAAGGTGCTGGTCCATCTCCTTCAAAGGGGGAGAAGTCATCTGCCTCGAAGACTAAGTCTAAGGGAGAGAAAACTTCTTCTCCTAAGGAGAAATCAGTGCCTACAGCACTCACTGGTCAACCAGCAGGAGCTTCAACAGGTACACTCGAGGGTGCCTCCCACGCTCAACCTACTCAGGCTGAATCTCCAATCCCTGCTCAATCTAAGGGGGAGGAATCTATTCCTGAGGGCAGGCCAAGCAGCAGAAGGAGGCATCTGATCTTAGAAGAAGAAGAAGAGGAGGAAAGTCCTGAAGCTGCTGTCACTACAGCAGCTAAAGGAAAAGAAATAGCAGCAACTGATCCTCAACAGCAGAAAGCAGCAGAAATCAAATTTCACAAAGCCAGGGCCAAAGAAATGGGTCTTCCTATGCACAAATATTTTGAGTTTAGAGAAGAACAGTTTCAAGCCCTGGAAGCTTTAAGAAAATAAGAAGAATCTACAAAAGCTGCTAAGTCTTTTGCACTTCAAGAGGCAAGGAAAGTTAAAATGTCCTCTCTTGTTGTGCAGAAGAAAATTTTGGAAGCTGCTAAGGGATCAGCAGAGGAGAAGGAAGCTGAGAAAGAAAAAGGTGCTCTGGTCTCAGTGGCCAAAACTTCAGTGCCTTCTGCAAGAGCTCAATTTCACTTTGACAACCTGGCAAGAAGAAAATTTCAAGATGTTGCTGATAGAAGGCTTGCTAAGGAGGCAATTGTCAAAGCTGTGCCCATTTCAAGAAAAGGCAGTCAGTGGAAGTTGAAAATAACCAGAATGGGTGCAGCAGGCCCAGAACTAGAAACATATGACTTCACTGACGTTGCACAAATGGGGTACAGAGAATGGATTGAGCTGTCAGTTGCTCTGAGTGAGTCTATGTCTGAAACTGCCAAGACTATCAGAGCATATGTGAAGAAGCTGATGGAGAGAGTGAAGAATCTTGGCCTGATCTCCAAAGAGGTAAGTGAAGGTGTCTATGTGACAAAACCAAAAATAAAGGCCGGGAGGACAAGGAAGGATACTGAGATGGAACAACTCCTCATCCTGATAGAACAAGGTGACTATGCCATTGAGATGAAAGGAGTTGATCACAGCCTGCCTACTGGAATTGAGTTTGAAGATGGCAAGATCATTGAAGATCCCTTAACTCAGAAGAAATGCTTTCAGAGAGCATCAGATCTATACAAGGTGGATCTGAGACAGCTTGTAGCATTCAGACTTGCAGTTTCATTCAGGCAGTCAAGCAGGTGGAGAGCAGCTATCTGGGATCAGCTCAGAGGTTGTTATGAAAGAGGTGAGCTTGAGGATCCCAAGTTTATGATAATAAGAAGTGAGATTGAAGAACTTGAGGATACCAGAGAGCAACTTGAGAAGATGTTTGAAGGTCACCCTCCATTGTGATGAAGTCCATCTACCATCTGGGTAGATGAAGAATGGAAGCTGTCCATCAGTTGGACAGGCTTACAGTTTTCTACTCCCAACAAAAACAGTCCAATGTACATTAGTTGTACTTTATTTACATATGTTGTAATTTTCTCTTTTACATTAGTTGTAATATACATCAGTACATCAGTTGTACTTTTGTAAGAACATGTGTTGTTCTAATGTAATAAAAAATCAGTGTATATATAAACTGATCTTTTACTTTATGTTGATGTTGTGATTTTATTTCAACAAATGTACTGTAAAAATATATAGTGACTTTTGACAAGGCCAGCTTAGACTGGTTATTGCAAATAGGGGGAGATTGTTAGGCACAAAAAGGCCTCAGTCAAACCTGTTCTGCATCTGAGGGGGAGATTATTAATCAAACTTGTTGATGCTTTTGAAGGTTGAATTTAAGGCCTGTTATATGCCTTATTGAAACCTGAAAAAGATTTGCAATATCAGCCTAAAGCTGTTCTATGTGTTGCATGCGTTGCAACAAAGATAGTTTTGCCCAAGCTGTTCAGTCTGCTGAACAGGCTGGACATAAACTGTCTAAGTTGCTCTACACTGGTGAGCAGCTTGGGCAGTTTACAAGTGCTCTGTTCTTTGTGAACAGAACCTACTCTTTGTGAACAGGCTAATCACTTTATGGAATGTGTTTCCAAGTCCTCATGTATTATTTTTGACTGCAAGATCAGTTTACAAAGTCGAAGACAAAGTGGAAATCAGAACTGCTCAGCCTGCCCAAGCTGTTCTGCTACATGAAGACAAAAGGTTATTTGAAAAAGGGTGACAGACTTTTTTCTTATATCAAAATAGGCCTTTACAAGGAAGAAAAACACAAAGTTGACATTCCTTATTTGGTTAAAGGCAATGCAATAGTAGACAAAGTGAAAAGACAAAAGTTCTGCTCATATGAAGACAAGTCTGCTTTTCAGAAAGGTGCAGAAAAGGTTATGTTGTCTTTTCAACAAGACTTCTCCTTTTTCATTACGTCCAATGAAGAAGCTTCACTTAGATCCTCTGAGTGAGTATAAAAGGAAACTTCCAAGGATTGAAAGATTAAGCCAAAAAGCTAAGTGCTGAAAACAAGAGTGAACGTGCATTAAAAGTGTGTCTTACATGCATGCAAGTCTGCTTGAATAAAACAGTGCTCAGTGTCTAAGCTGTTCTTGTTCAAGCTGTTCCTCAGAGTTTTGTAAACACCGTGAGTGATTCTTAGTGAGTGTATTCGTTGTAATTAGTTTAAGTCAGTCTTAGACTAGTTAAACATATTGTTGTATCTGTCATCTCAGCTTGAACCTTTCCGCATTCAAGCTTGTTTGTAATTAACATTTGTTAATAATACATACAAACATTGAGAAAATTATGTGTAGTTTTTAAAGAGCTGTATTCACCCCCCCTCTACAGCTTAAAGCTATATACTTGGGATATCTTTTGGGACCTACACATTTAAATGCCAACAATAACTTATTGAAATCATATTGGGCAATTAACTCATAATATTTCTTTTAAGTACACAATTACAATTGTTAAACAAAGTTAATTGTCTTTTCAATTATTAGGCCGTTACAATTTCTCCCTACTTAAAAGGATTTCGCCCATGGAATCAAGTCTTTTCAAACAAGGCCAGATATTTCATCATCATCTCCACTTTCGTCTACGAAGTTAACAACGAGCCTCTATGATGTTTCCAACATATCAACTCCATCTCGATCTCTTTATTCCTTAAATTAGTGATCTCACTCATAAGGGCCTCCGTTCTTTAATATATCGATGCTTCTCATTTATGTGTACATCATTCAACGGAATCGTCACTTCAGAGTTTATCTGGCAATCTTGAAATATCTCACATGAAAGGTGTCATGGATGCCTGCAAGTTCAACTGTCGAGCTTAAAAGGTCCTATGTATTGGGGACTCAACTTTTAACGGTTTCCAAATCTCATAACACCTTTCCATGGAGACACTTTCAACATTACGAAATCTCCGACATTAAACACCACATTCTGGTGGCGCTTGTCAGAATATGGCTTCTAGCGATGTTTGGCGGCTTTAACTCGCTCCCAAATTATTTGAATCTTCTCACTCGTTTCATTAAGCAACTCGGTCCTGCCAACGGGTTTTGCCCGCTTCACGCCAACAAGTTGGGGTTCTACACTTGCGACCATACAATGACTCATAAGGTGCCATCTTTATCGAATACTGTTAATTGTTGTTGTAGGCAAACTCTACTAGTGGCAAATGTGTATCCCAGTTTCCTCCCAATTCAATCACACATGCTTGAAGAGTGTCTTCCATAGTTTGCTTCGTTCGTTCGGTTTGGTCGTCTGTCTGGGGATGAATAAGCAGTACTCAAATTTACACGCATCCCCAACTGTTCTTGCATACTTTGCCAAAAACCTGAGGTGAACCACGAATCCCGATCAGAGACAATAGATTTTGAGATTCCATGTCGAACGATAGTCTCACCATTGGATAGTTTTCTCAGATGGGAAAAAAGTGTGCGGACTTTTTTAACCGATCAACATTAACCGAAATTGCATCATGTTGTCATTGGGTCTTTGGTAGCTTCACAACGAAATCCATTGTAATGTGTTTCCATTTTCATTCTGGTATCCCAAATGGTTGCATATTATCAAATGATTTTTGATGTTCGGTCTTAACTTCCAAACACGTTAAGCATCATTCCACATGATATCCCACATCTCTTTTCTTTCCGGGCCACTAATACTCTGTCTTCAAGTCTAGATACATGTTTGAACTTCCTGGATGAATTGAGAACTTTTAATTGTGAGCCTCTTCAAGGATCACACCATGAAATCCCCCAATTTTAGTTACCTAAATACGACCTTTAAACAATTTCAAGCCATTATTTCCATTCGTCGACAAGGCTGATTGGCGAACCATTCTCTTGGTTTTCACATTCTATTCTTTGATAGTTTCTACTTTCCACTTCCAAAACAAATTACCACTACGTTAGTGAGTGCGTAACAAGTAGCCTTCGGGTATCGCCTCCGGCTCAAAGCATCAGCTACTACGTTGCCTTTCCTGGATGGTAAAGGATCTCACAATTATAGTCCTTTATCAATTACATAGCTCGCCGTTGTCGGATATTCAACTCCTTCTGATCAAAGATGTGCTTCAAACTTTTATGATCTGTAAAGAGTTGACATTGAGTGCCATACAAGTAATGGCGCCAAATATTCAATGCAAAAGTGACGGCATCAAGCTCTAGATCTTGTCTCAAGCGACGTTTCTCATAGTCCTTCAACTGTCACGATTCATATGTTATCACTTTTCCTCTTTGCATCAATACACAACCCAACCCATTTATGAAAGCATCACTATACACAGCGAAGTCATCATTCCCTTCAGATCATGCAAGCACAGGGACCTTAGTCAAACATGATTTTAAAGTAAAAAATATCTCCTCCTGCGACTCTTCCCACACAAACTTTGGGTTTTAATACATCGAAGATGTAAGGGGGACCGTCATTTTTGAGAAGTCTGGATAAACCGTCGATAATATCTGGCTAACCCAAGGAAACTTCATATCTCCGAGGCATTCCTAGGCAATTGCCAATTCTCTATGGCTTCAATCTTGGAGGGATCAACAGAACCACCCTCGCAAGATATAACGTGCCCTAGAATTTGCACCTGTTTGAGTCACAAACCAAAAGTTTTAAGTAATGAAATTCAACTTTTGCACTATAATAAAATGGTATTATAGCTAAAGTTTAGAACTTTATACCTGCCGCAACCAGAATTCACACTTAGAGAACCTGACATATAACCGTTCCTTGAGAAGAAGTTCAAGTAGCTCTCGAAGGTGAACGACATGATCTGCTTCCGTCTTTGAATAGATCAAAATCTCATCAATGAAGACGATAACGGACTTGTCGAGCATAGGGTGACATACTCGATTCATCAAGTCCATAAAGGTGGAAGGTGCATCAAGAGCCAAAACGATATCACCAAGAACTCGTAATGACTATAACGAGTTTGGAAGGCAGTTTTCGGTACATCTTCCTCTTGCACCTTTAATTGATGGTAACCAGATCGAAGATCAATCTTTGAGAAGTATGATGCCCCTTGCAATTGATCAAACAAGTCGTTGATACGAGGCAAATGGTACTTGTTCTTAACGGTCACCTTATTTAATTGTCTATAGTCAATACACATCCTCAACGTTCGATCCTTCTTTCGTACAAAGAATACCGGTGGAACCCAATGTGAGGTACTCGATCAGATGAACCCTTTATCTAACAACTTTTATAATTGCGCCATCATCTCCTTCAACTCTGTAGGTGCAAAATGATATGGAGCACGTGCAATGGGCGCGGCTCCGGGCACTAACTCTATCCGAAACACTATTGATCTATCAGGTCGTAAACCCGACAAATCATCAGGGAAAATGTTCGGATAGTCATTCACCACCGGCACATTCTTCAAATTCCTCTCCTCTTTCTTGGTATCCAACACGTAAGCTAAGAAATTTTGGCATCCTTTGCAAACACTCATATAGGCTATAGCCACCAAAATGTTTGTAATATCTCTCTTTCGCTTATCGCTATAGACGAAATGCTCTTTGCCATCTGAAGTCACCAAATGGCGACTCTTTTGGCACAAGCAATACTGGCATAATTAGTAGCTAACCAATCCATACCCACTATGACATCAAACTCTTTTGTGTTCATGGGTACAAGGTTGATAGTAAAAAGAAAACTGTCTAAAGTTAGCAAACAATCATAATAATTTGGGTAACTGTGACCGATTTGCCACTAGCGACATCAATAGTTAAAGGAAACGACAACAACAAAGGCAACTTATTCGAATTCCGAGCAAATTATTTAGAAAGAAAAGAGACATTCGCACCCGAATCAAACAACCCTATAGCAGGCAAGGAGTCGAGTAGAAATGTACCAGTTACAACGTCTTGGGCCTCCACGACGAAAATCTGAAATACTCTAGCATGTGCTTTTGGTGCATTCCCCTTTGATTAGGACGAGCAGCCAGCCATCATTGGCTTCACTCCCGAGGCTTTGCTTTCAACCGGTGTAGCCTTCCAGTTAGGACACTCTCATGAACGACCCGTCTCGCCACATTCAAAACATGTGTCAGCGAAGTTAGGGCATCTTGGTCGGGCGTGCACCACCTCTACACAATTATGGGACACAAGGGTGTTTTGGAGGCACTCACCCTTGTGGAATTTTTCGCACTGGCGGCGTTTGACCATTAATGCTTTGATTCGCCTTGGGAATGAGATTGTTGCTTCGATAATGTTTGAGAGTAAGAACGAGAGTCCAAACCCTTGTAACCAGATTACGGAGTTCGAGGCAGTCTTAACGGCCCTTGAGGAACCTTGGTTTTTGCTTTCGTAGGCACAGGGACATCAAAGTCATCCCGGGTAATCACATACTCTCTCCAACGGGCACATTCTACCGCCGTAGCAAACGTCTTAATCTGACGGATCGTCACAAACTTCCGGATCTCTCGACAAAGTACTCCATCTTTTCTTCCTCGTACTCTACTAAGGCACCTACAACCTGCGTTTTGGAGTTAAACTCCAAGATATAACCATCCATACTCAGATCTCCTTGTCGTAAAGAGAAAAGTCACGCTTTATCTTTTGTATGGAGACGGTAGGACAAAATTGCTTTTCAAATCAGAGTCTAAACTACTCCCACGTCATTATTCTCACCATATCTTGACCCAAAATGGCGACTTTGGGGTCCCACCATGTCAGAGCAGGGAAAACTAGAAGAGTAGTGTCGTATTGGACCATCTTTTCCACCCGCACTTCTGTCACTCGAAATAGCTTTTCAATCTCTTTCAACCAGTATAGCGATTCAGCCGCAGTAAGCTGCTGATATAGAATAAGTGCTGGGCATATATAACCAAAGATCGGAGTAACCGCCTCCCGCTAGTCCGACCATTGAATTCACGAGGTCAGCACCTGATAAAATTCTTGGAGGACATTCCTCTCTTAGACTTCAGTGATATCCATCCTTCATTGCCTTGTCTTTCGTTCTCCTAGCCTCCTCCCCCTTATTATTGTCACCAACACCCTCGTTTCCACCCTCACTATCATTTCTGGTGGACTTATGGTCATCATTGCCTCGCTTACCCCAGGCTTTTTGGAATGCCATCATTTGGGCTTGCATAATCTCATTTTGTTGACGGTTTTGATTCAACATTTCCGCCACACTCTGGAGGATCCTATCATCTTTCGAGCCTCCTTCTGAACGATAACTCGTATCGTGTTCAGATTCGTCGATGTGGACTGGCTCAATCTCCAGAAAGACATTTCGATTTGGTAAATTGTTGGACACCAAATTGAAACAAACAAGTTCATAGGTCGAGCATTTTATTGTTTATATTCTTGAGTGTTCACATACTAACACAATATAAACTTAAAGTCTACCCTTTATATTCCCCAAACCTAGGCCAAGTCAATCCTACGATTTTTTTTCCAGTGTCGCCCAGGTGGGTCAATGGTAGCATCTAAACCACGTTCAGTGCTGAGTATCGTTGACTATACTCAATCAATGAACTAGTCTTTGACACCAAATTGAAACACCCTCACAACTACTTAGGATGTTTCGCATATATCTAACAATAATTCATATATTAACAATTTGCAAAATTATCGTCATATTTAAAATTTTCATATATCAGAGTCATCTACTTGAATCATCCCACTTTGCTACCCATTAACGAGCAAAATCTGATAATTCATGGATCAATGTATATCGGGTTAGTGTCTATCATCAATTACATGCCAAAGAGTTAAACCAACTACAACCATTCACATGTAAGACCAAAATGGGAGTCCACTGTTCCTAAAACCAGAGCCATACAAAACTATGCCAAAGGTCTAGGAGCTTTAAGCAAGCTCCAAAGGAAATCTAACGAGATGGACCGGCAGGTCCCTTACCCTTGTCAGCGCCTGAAAAGGTTAACAACTAAAGGGTTAACATAAAGTTGAGTGAGTTACAAGATTAGATATGACATAATGTATATAGATGCGATGATGATCAAACACAATGATTCCAAACGGCATAACTCAAATCCATAGTGTATGCGATCAAGTACCACATGCCCCTTCATAATACGAGGTTCCCTATCATAGCTGGGAGTAGTGTTGCCTCTAGCATAGTATGACGCCGTCCATATCATAATCGGGATTGTCCTTATCATAGTCGAGACTTCCCACTATTCAAGTACGTTGTCCATCCAACATCCAAATGTGCCGGGAATAATCCATGGATATCCAGGTGAGTCCAAACGATAAGTATCAACAATGAAAGTGGTCCAAAGTGCCTCGAGTATACCAAGAATAACGACAGATAGCATGATACCATAGTACTCAATCATGAAGCAACAAGTACATCATATAATACAGTATGAAAATCTAACGCTATAACTCACAGTGATCAGTTTAATAAGATTCTGAAGCCTTCTCACAAAGATTCAATAGCCCCAATGATGGCTAAGACTTGTGATCAAGCCTCTTCCGACTCAATTCACCTATGAGCATTCATAAATTATACACATAAGCCCCCGAACACAAGATAAGCCTCTAAGAATGGGATAAGGGTATTGAGTTATCAAACCAAAGACACTAAGTTCCTATGAGGCCTTAGGAGTTCCGGACTTGATCAAAGGCCCTCAAACCCTTTAAACACATAATTTAGAGGTGGTTTGCAAGTACAAGACCCAAGCATCGACCCCAACGACCAAACTCAATTATTTGGATAGAAGGTTGGTTATGGCTTGACCATGGGGGTGGTCACACAATGACCACTGGAAGATCAGCCTGCCTGCTAGATTTTCTTGGCATAAATGCACTAACCACCCCCCCCCCCTTCCCAAAAAAAAACCTCCATAAATGTTTTTGTAACTTTGGAAGGACTTTACTAACAATATTTATAGCATATTAGGTCACTTTAACACGTATAAGAATATCGAAATCATTGTATAACAATCCACGATTCCATGGAATTCATAAGAACTCCAATTGAGTTCTTGAATGTGTCAAACTCCAATTCACCACTTTAAAACTCCAAATGAGTTTCCAATTGACTCAAATCAATGTCATATCAATACGTAACATATTTGAATCATAATCTAGCATATAAACATTCTAGGGCCACATAACTCAACCCAATTCACCATTGAAGCTCAAATAGAGCTTCAACTTGGGTTTCTACTCAAAATCACCAATTCAACCCAAATAAAACACATATTTATGACTCAAATACATTTATAAACAATAAATATAAACCTTCACTTGATGTTTGAGTCAATTACTAACCTCAATCCAACAAACCCATTTAGGGCTATGTTCTTCCAAATGAAGAACTAAGAAAAAAGATATAGGAGGGGGTGTTATACCTTCAAAGATGACACCAAATTATGATTTCTAAGTTTCAATCTTCACCTTGATGATCTGCCTTCCAAAACCCTAGTTTTTCTCTAATTTTTCAACAAAATGAAGTATGTGTAGTGTGTGTGTAGTTTGGACAATTTTGAAGAAGAAAAGGGGATGGATTTTGGCCTTTGGCCAATTCCACCCCCCCCCCCCCCCCACATTCACCATTTTGCACCATACACCCCTCCTTTACATTTTCATCTTTCATTTAAAATATAATTAAAATACAAAGTATATTACATATTCTCTTCAATTCAATATCTAATTAACATTATATCATTGTTTTATCATTCAAATCCCAACAATAATATATTGAAATCATATTTGGCTATTAACTCAGAATATTTCTTTTAACTACACAATTACAATTGTTAAAGAAGTTAATTGCCTTTTTAATTAATATTGGGCCGTTACATTATGTTAGGCTGTGAAAATTGATACACTTGTTGTACTTAATGGTTGTTTTGGTATGGTTGCAGATAGTAGCCCTCAGAGACATTGTCCATTTGGGATGTTTGTTTCGATAATGCCTCGGTATCTTAGGTTCAAAACTTTGGTGATGATAATATGGCGCTTTGAACTTGTCTATGAGATTAAGTTAACATTATCAACATTCAAGTTTAATATTTGTCACTATAAAGAATTTTTTAAATTATTTTGCATTTTGGTGAACGTGCTATGGGTTCTTGGGAATTTTACTCTGATTATTGTGGTTTAAATGTATTATGGAAATGTGGGTGTTTCAGTACGAGACCATACAATTGAAACTATAATTGATTTCATGATGTTAATTGATAAAGTTTAAAACTTAATTAAGAATTGCTGGTCTGTCCCAAGTATGTTGTAGAGTGGGGTCGAGAGTGAATATAGATAATTCAAATCACAGAGGTTTTTCTAAGTATTGATATGTATATATCAACAAGTGTTAGTTACAAACAGTTTTGGCTCATGGAATGATCCAAAGTACGTAGGGAATATAGAAACAAGTTAAATATACTTGTAACCAGTCTAAAACTCATTCAGACTAACTACAAGTGTGTACACTCACATAGACTTACAATGATCAACACACTGTGTCGAGTCATTTCAAGTTGAATAACATTTAGCTATTCATGAAAGCGTTCTCTTTATAGTCTTCATATATGCAAAAGTAGCACGAATCCTTGTAATATAATATAAAATTCAATTTTTATATATAATAGTTTATTTTCAACGTTTTTACACATATACAAACGTATATGATCTAAAAACCACAAAACATCTCACTGTGCGACTGATATTATGCTTAGAATAAAAACATGTAAAAAATAAAAAACACATCCATATATGATAGTTAACTATAAATCGCATATCAAAACCTTTGTACTTATAAAAACGTAAATCAGACCAAATATGGTTGATTGATTTTCCATCTCGGAGTCAGTTGGGTTGTTTGGTTTTTGCACAAATTACACCCTTGATCGCAAATAATATGCTTTACATTATACTGAAAAACGTAATAAAAAAGATCATCATTCTTCATATGTATGTTTACTTCCTACGTTTACAAATAACGAGACTACATTGATTAAACACACATTGCGCCACATGATAGGATCTATTACATATGAAATACATTATCTATTACACATAAAATACAATATATTATGCATGTGTTACGGCAAAACTCACATGAAATAAATTGCATTTTAAATGTGTCCAGCTATTAAAAAAAACTAATACATACATAAGACACTAGTAAAGAATTAACCCATATTATGCACTAACAGTGGCGTAGTCAGTATCTCATTTTTGGGTGGGCTAAATTAGTTATTAGGAATCGGTATGCATTGAAAAATATGAATATATATATATATATATATATATATATATATATATATATATATATATATATATATATATATATATATAGTATGTATGCATTTGTATATGGTCTGATTCGAAAGAATATGTAGCTTTAGATGATATTGAAGGTACACCTTTAAATATTAATAATAAGAAATAATTACTAGGTATATATATTATAATAAAAAGTATGATAAAAAAAAAGTAATTGTTGTTTATCTATATTTAGAAAGCATGAAAAATAATCATTTTTTGACAAACAATAATACTAATTTGTATTTTTATTACAAATCTATATTTATATATATTAAATTTTATTTATGTATATTTTATAAAAACCATGTATAAAAAATACATGCGTACATATATATACAGATACACACACACACACACACACACACACACACACACATATATATATATATATATATATATATATATATATGAATTAGAGTGGGTGGGTGGGGGTGGCCATGGCCCACCCTACTCCCAATGCGGCTACGCCAATGTGCACTAATATAAAACAACTCATAGTTTATACATGTAGTATAATATTTATAATCTACTCTAAGTTGTTTATGCATTAAAAACCATAAACATGTCAAATTTCAACTAACATAACTATCTTATACATGCGGAACCAAATGTGCAAAACACTTTATAAGTTCTGAACAATAGTTGATTTTACGTTTTCTATATAATTAAATCTCAAACGACAAACGTTACAAATAAACAGTAAAAGTATGTTAAATTTTTTTTCATGCCCTCCAACACCACATTAAAACAAGAGATATCATTCAAGCATCTTGAGACGGGGTTCGTCCTCATCAGTCTCCTTTTTTTATAAAGGCATTATCTTCTTCGAGAATTCCTAGCAACCCTTTTCCACCTCATCACATAGCTGGTGTACTTCAGACATGATCAGTATCTTCATCACATACTTCGCCTGAACTTTCAGTTGCTAAAGTTTCACATTGCCCTTTGTTAGGCACACAAATGGTTCAATCAAACATGTTATCACTACTACAAAAAGACTAATATAGTCAGGTTAAAGAGCATAATGGAGTCTGGTTCTGCAACCGGGTCTGAATTGGGGGATGACTTGATTACGATCCAAATATAGCATGGTTATTTAACCGGGTCTAAAACTTGATATAGCCAGTTTTTTATTAAGCAACCGGGCTCTAATGTTATTCGAAAAGGAAAAAAAAACAAATAAACAATAATTTGGAAAACCATTTCATATAATGTTGCATTTACCAGTTTAGAAAATGGAAATTATTTCATATCAGAAACATATATGTGATATGTTTATACATATATGTATAAACAAGAGAAAAAAATCAATAACAACAGCAAAGATATTTGTTTATCTTAACAAGAATCAGTAACAAGAGCAAAAATCAGTAACAAAAGTAAATAAATCTGTTTTTTTAACATATATTTGTTTATCTAAACAAAAATCAAAGCAAAGATCAGGAGCAAAAAAAAACCGTTTTTTAACACATATATTTGTTTATCTTATCTTAACATATATTTATATTTTTATAAAGAAGAGCAAAGATGAGGAGCAAAAATCAGTAACAAAAATCAAGAGGAAAAAGGTACCGATTAGTTGAACAACAGGTTGGTTGAGGCGGCGGAGGTGCAGGAGGCGGAGAAGGCTGTTGTCGGACTAGTGAATATGAAAGGGGAGGTGGAGATGAAGGTTGTCGTCGACGATATGATGGATGTCGTCACAGCTGGTGGAGGAGGACGCTGTCGTCGATGAGAGGCGGAAGAGGCTGTCGACGATGAGACGAAGGCTGTCATGGACGATGAAAGTGGAGACGGAGGAGGCTGTCGTGGAAGATGAAGGTGGAGGCAGTCAAGCCTGTCGTGGAAGATGAAGGTGGAGGCGAAGGTAGTTGGTGGAGATGGAGGCTGCAGGTAACACTTCTCTCTAGGGTTTGTTCTAGGTTTTTTAAAATCCTTGGAATGGAAAGTAAATATTATGCCTTTAACCCAAGGAAAATAAGTAATAGTTTAAAAAAAGGAATCATTTTGAAACCAATAAAGTAAATGTGCGCACAGCTCAAGGCAAAAATGATCATTCTGAAACCAATAAAGTAGTACTTATCAAACCCGGTTTGTTTATATAGAACTGAGCTCTAATCAATTTATAAAAAGGTGTTTCATTTGAAATGTACGAAACATTAAATACGGAAAATAGGACCCGGTTATCTTATATAGAACCAGGCTCTATCTTTTAAAAAAACACGAGATACTATTGTAGCCCCATTTTTTTCTTATTTTTAGTTAACCTAGCTCTAATTTGGGTTTGAAGAGTCTTTTTGTAGTAGTGTATATATCACGAGGGGAGATATTTGATCAAACATGTTTTGATAGTCTTAAGGGGAGATTGTTAAGCTGTTTAATGTCTCAATCAAACCTGTAGATTATTTGCAATATTCGTCTAAGCCTTTTGAACACTGTTACATTAGAAGGACAATATTGTCCTTATATATTGGACATGTTTGAGATAGTTATATGCTCTATTCATTGGAAACAGAACCACTTCTTAGTGAATAGGTAGTCACTTACTAGAATGTGTTTTCAAGCCTTAATAAAGAGTTTTGAACATTGGGATCAGCTACTAGAGTTCAAGACAAAGTGGAAAGTAGACCTACCATAATTTGCAAAAATTATTCTGTAATTTGAAGACAAAATAAGATATTTGAAAAGGGTGACAGACATTTTCTTATATTAAAATAGATTTATAACGAGTTTAAAGCATATAAGTTGACTTACTCCTTTTGTCAAGATCAAATCACCAAAGATTAACTAGTTTGAATAAATCAGAGTAAAACCAATAATCTTGTTTTGAATCAAAGTCCAATTAAGAAGTTTGTGGAATAACACTTAATTGTTTTAAGAAAACTTTCAGAACAGTAAGAACAGAATAAGTAAAACAGAAAAACACTATTAATATCAAAACCTCTTGTATTGATACCCACTGATTACAAGAACCTCTAATTTGTTTGATTAGACGAAGAACACAAATTGTTCTTAGGGTTTTACAACCTTAGAGACTTGAGAAAACTTAATCAAAATATAAGATACAGTTTCAATTGCTAAGCACTGATTACACAAGAAAGACCTAGTCTATCTTTATTTATAACCTCCTGATTTGTTTCCTTGACAAATTGTGATTTCTCTTGAGTAGATATCTTTAGAAGATCTTCAAATCTTGAAATCTTTATCACTTCCTGATTTGTAGCATTTTCTGTTATTATATTAGAAGCAACTTGAACTTTATCTCTGGCAGCTTGAACATTTTGAACTAGCAGCTCGAGAATCTTGAGCTAGCAGCTTGAACTTTGTAATTACACAGAAATACTACTAACAGCTTGAGAAATCCTAACTAACAGCTTGGCATACTTAGATTATTTCCCAACAATCTCCCCCTAACTTAAATTCTTAACCAAGACATTAAGTTTCTTTATAGGATAAAAATTTAGGAAATATTTACAAAGTAAAACTGTTATTTAATAACTAAGGCATCCAAAAACTTACATATTTACAGTTGTGCAAGTTTCTGCCCTAGAGCCTTTATGAAGTTTCTTTTGAACTCTTCATTCTCACAATTAGTCTTCATTGTATTCATCTGATGTATCCATTCTTTTGGAAGATCAAGAAATTCAATACTATAGAACCTGCTGGATCCATTTGCCAGTTTGAGTCTGTATGTCATGGATTTTTCATATACATCAACCTGTACAATTTTCATTTCCTTGGCAGCCTCTATTTCTGTTCTTGAAGTCTCTGGTTCTATGATGCTTTGAAGACCTCCCATGACATTCTGAACCCATACTATTGGAGATCTAGAGTTACTAGCCTTTCCAATATTGTAAATCTGAGTCAGCTCTACTCTAGTCATCCTTTAAACAATCTGAAACAGGTTCTTATATTCTTTATCTTGACCAACTTCTCTTTTAACCACAAGATGATGTACCAAATCAATGTTATCCATTGATTTGGCATACCATAAAGTAATTGGTGGTTTTGAAAAGTCATGCTTATTTAATTAAGGCTTTCTCTATCTCCATGGCCTTCTGTAATTGTTGATCAAACATAACCTCTTTCACTTTGTCAAACTTTTCTTGATAAATTTCATCTTGTTGAGACACATCAATAGTTTGAGAAGGTTCCTTTGATTGAGGCACAAAATCGATCTGAGAAGGTTCTTTGATCTGTTCAGAAGCTTTGGCTTTGGCAGTGGCTTCATCATACAAAGCCTGGAGTTTCTCTATAGTCCGTGTTTCTGCAATAGCCCTTGGAATTCCAGCACTTGCAGAATGTACTTGCCAATTTATTAGAAATTTTCTGTGCTCTGCCTTTGAATGCCCTGTTGGATTTTTCCTCTTCTTTTGTCCCTCTTTGACAACAAATCCATGTAGATAGTCACTAAGGGTTTCATCATGACCCATAGAAGCTTGAGCTTGTTGATCAAATATTTGGTCTTGTTCTTCTACAATCCTTCTAGCCAGTTCAGCATCAGCAGCAACTTGAGCTTCTTTAGAAATAAACTTTATCTTTGGCTCTTCAATTAAAATGCCTTTGCCTTTGCCTGAGATTGTTGCTTGGACTATAGAGGACGTTCCTTGCTTTCCTTCTTTGATTAAAACACCACCTGGCCTTTTAAGATGAACAGCTTGAACTTCTGAACTAACAGTCTGAGAAACTGGTGGAACTGTTAGCCCAGAAGTTGGAACCGCCAGAGGCGATTCTAGGACTGCTTAGACTGAATACGGGATCTTCTGATTCTCCCCCTTTTTGGATGCATTGGTTTAATCAGAAGGAACAAAAACCTTTGCGAACAGGGTTTGAATCTGCTTCTCTAGTTGTACAATCTTGGTACCATAAAGCTTCAACCCTAGCTGGAATTGGGCAAGCTTTTGTTATTGAACTGCTGAGAGCCTTTGGAGTGCAAGAATTTGTGATCCCAGTGCAGCAATAGTGGACTTGTAGTGTTCCAAAATAGCTACAACAGGTTTTATTTGGGGATCCGTCGAAATCATTAGTTGCAGACTGGCCTCAACATCTTCAAATGATAAAGGTATTTGAGAACTATCATTGGCACCAATACCAGATATACTAGTAGCATCTGGGCCCCTTGGTTCTTGGTACTGGGGACTTCCAGAAGGGGCTTGCAAACCCTCTGTTGCCATGGGTGTGGTCTTAGTGATGTTGGAACTGTCATGTGCCCCTTGTGCAGAAGCAGCAGTAGTTCCAGCCACAAAGCCCATATGAACATCCTCAGAAGGGATGTTCACCTCCACATTGAGGTTGGGAGAGTCCTCAGTAGATTCCCTTTGGATATGTTGTGCAAGAGTATCCTCTTGCACAGGGATATTTAGTTCTGGCTGTTGGACTGAGGTGGGAGGAGCACCTGCAACCCTTTGTTTCTTTTTAGTGTATATTTTAAGTGATGGGGCTGGGAGGTAAGTCTGACAGAAGGTTCAGAAGGGATATTTGTATTATGGGGAGTGGGTTGAGATCCTAGGGGTGAAGCAGTAATGTGAGGCTGAGCCTGCTCAGGATCCTCTCCCCTGTTTCTTGGAATGATATTCAGCATTGCTTGAGACAATGAGACATCAACTAACTATTTTGCAATTATTTCAGATAATAATCGAGGATACATTAAAAATTTCCATTCTTTAAGGCATGATGCCTTAGCATCCCTTGAAATATCATATTTGAATAATTGAACTGGTGGCCTGTGGATAAGCAAACTAAAGCAGTTGTAATATTTGAAGAAAATTCAGACCAACCAGTTCTCTTTGGACTCAGACATTGTTGAATAATATGAATAAGGTTTTTCCATTTGGGGCCAAAATTTGCTTTGAAAAATGTAAATGTATCCATTGGTCCTCTATGCCCTATCTTGGACAAACCTTCACGCAAAGGAGTTAAAGGAAGATCATTTATACCTTCAGCATCTTGTAGTTGCAAGTGCTGTCGAATGGAGTCCTCAGAGATGGTGACTGATTGGCCATCGATGGTAGACACAAGAGTTGTGACTCCATGGTTTATGTTCAGATGGGCTTTGTTCCAGAACTGCTCTATGTGTGATACATAGATTGTAGGGTTTACAGTAAGAGCATAGTAGATGGATGAACTGCGGAGAAAGTCCATCTCATGAAATGGTTGCAGTTCAACATGCTTTAGGATGTAAGGAAGGCAGTTGTGGTCCTTGATAAAATCCATTGTTGCTCAATAACGAAAAGATTTAGGGTTTGGCTTAAAGATTAGGATATCATAAAGAGAGGGAATGAGAGAGAGCTCTGGTTTGATATTGAGAAACTGGTAGTTGTAACTGAACGAAACTGGGACTTTTATGGGTTTTGGGTTTACAATATCAAATCCCGCGTTCAAATTTCCTTGGAAATGAATGAAATGCCCTGCACACCTTAACAGACCAAGTGA
The DNA here is from genome assembly GCA_020465985.1 of Centrapalus pauciflorus. Lineage (NCBI taxonomy): Eukaryota > Viridiplantae > Streptophyta > Magnoliopsida > Asterales > Asteraceae > Centrapalus > Centrapalus pauciflorus. Next base: position 134,193 of record JAANYP010002385.1, on the reverse strand, counting down.
AACCAACTAACTGTTCGAGAAAATATACTAGCAGGTTGAGAATATTCTCAAGCTGTTAGTTATACACAGAGCAATATCTATTTGAACAGTGTCTCCTCCTTAACTAAACACATAAAACAAAGAATTTACACAAGTTACAAGAGATGGGAATTAAGGGAGATTAATCCATGTTTACCATACCAATATTTGAAACCAGAAAAGTGAATCTTCCTACATCAAAAGGTTTAGTAAAAAGATCTGCTGACTAATCATCAGTATGAATTTTGGTAACTTGAATTAACTTATTTTCATTATAATCCCTTATAAAATGAAATCTAACATCGATATGCTTAGTTTTGGGAAACTTTACTGGATTTTGTACAATACTTATTGCACTTAAATTGTCAATATAGATAGGAGTAGATAGAAAGTTCATACCATAGTCTCTTAGTTGGTTCTGAATCCACATAACTTGAGAGCAACAGCTAGCAGCTGCAACATACTCATCCTCAGTGGATGATGTGGATACTGTGGTTTGCCTCTTGCACTGCCAAGAGACTAGTCTTGCTCCTAGATATTGACATCCTCCAGTTGTTGTCTTCCAATCTATATTGCAGCCTCCATAGTCATTATCAGAATATGCTGTTAATTCAAGAGGAGAATCCTTAGGATACCATAGGCCTAAGTGGGGTTGACCTTTTAGATATCTAAAGATCCTCTTAACAGCAAACAGATGTGAATCCTTTGGAGCACATTGGAACCTGGCACAAACACAAACAACAAACATTATATCAGGTCTAGAAGATGTTAGATACATAAGTTAACCTATCATAGATATATACACATGTATGTCCACATGTACTCCTTTATCTGCATCAAGCTGCTTGTGAGTGTCCATTGGGGTGCTTGCAATCTTTGTATCCTTGTACCCAAACTTTTCTAGAATGTCATTCACATACTTTGACTGGATGATGAAGAAACCATTCGGCTTCTGATTGACTTGCAATCCCAGAAAGAAAGTTAACTCTCCCATTGAACTCATCTGAAACTTCTTGTGCATCAAAGTCTCAAAGCCCTTGCAAAGCATGTCATTGGTTTATCCAAAGATGATATCAACATAGATCTGAACAAGTAAGATCTCTGTTTTGATAGTCTTTGTGAACAATGTCTTGTCTAAAGTACCTTTCTTGAACCCATTCTGCAACAAGTAGGAGGATAGGTGTCACATACCATGCTCTAGGGGCTTGATGTAACCCATAGAGTTCTTTATCTAACTTGTAGACTCTATCAGGATACTTGTAGTCTTCAAACCCAGGAGGTTGACACACATAGACCTCCTCATCAATTGTACCATACATGAATGCAGATTTTACATCCATTTGATACACCTTGAACCCTTTGTAGCTTGCATAGGCTAAGAACAGTCTGATAGCTTCAATCCTTGCAACTGGAACAATGACATCATCATAGTCTATTCCTTCCTCTTGAGTATAATCTTGAGCTACTAGCCTTGCTTTGCTCTTGATCACTATACCTATTTCATCCTTTTTGTTCCTGCATACCCATCTTGTACCAATTGCCCTTTTCCCTTTAGGCAATTCAACCAGTTGCCACACATTCTGAATCTTGAATTTTAATAGCTCTTCTTGCATGGCTTTAATCCAGGATGGATCCTTCAGTGCCTCAGATGCCTTCTTCAGTTCTAGTTGTGACATAAAACTGGCATGTTCAAATGCAGCTAGACTGAACTCTAGCACTTCTTCTTCAGAAACGGTTGTTTCCTTGTGGATCATATTCCTTGTCTGCACAGGTGTGCGTGGATCTCCCATAATCTAGCTAAGTGGATGATATTTGTGAATCCTGAGTGTAGGTTCACAATCTACCTGAATTGTGCTTCCTAGGTTGGTGTCATCTCCTTCTGCACAACTCGATGATTCTGCTTCATGAGTAACCGTTTGATCAGGAGTTGGGACTGCTTCCCTATTTGGTGGAGCTGTTACTTCAGGACTTGGGACTGGTACCTCAAACTCTGGACTTTTGTCTTGTTGATCAATAAGGACCCCAGGTGGGTCACAAGTAAGAAGTGGTAGAATAGTATATTCATCCCATCTATCAGAATCTTCAACAGTTTGAGTCTTTGTGCCAACAATCTGAACTTTTGTGCTGGAAACATGAGGATTTGTACTGGCAGCATGAGAATCTGTGCTACCAGTTTGAGCAGTGTTTCCAACTGTTCCTGCAGAATGCTCATCAAAACTCATAGAATTAGTTAGTGAATCTAAATCAAACAACCAGTCAGGACCTGTGCCTTTAACATTTGTAGTGTTTTCATTAAACTCAACATTGTAACTTTCTTCAATGATTTTAGATACCCTGTTATAAACTCTATAAGCTTTGCTCTATGTGGAGTATCCTACAAAGAATCCTTCCTCAGATTTACTCTCAAACTTACTTAAGTGAGTTTTAGTATAATGTCTAGTGCATGGACAACCAAAGCGTTTTAGGAAGTTAATTAAGGGAATCCTATGGTGAAACAACTCATATGGAGTTTTCCCTTGTGACTGGACAATTTGGACCCTATTTAGAACATAACAGGCTGTATTAACTGCCTCTGCCCAGAAAGTCATTGGCAATTTGGAATCAGCTAACATGGTCCTAGCAGATTCTATTTATGTTCTATTCTTCCTTTCAGCTACCCCATTTTTTTGTGGTGTTCTAGGTGCACTATACTGTTTTGTAATTCCTTTTGACTCACAGAAGCTGTTTAGTTCATGATTTTTAAACTCAGTTCCATTGTCTGTCCTGATCACCTTTACTTTTAAGTTAGATTGGTTTTCAATTTTTAGTTAAAAGGATTTAATTAACTCATCAGTCTCATCCTTTGTCCTAAGAAAATAGACCCATGTAAACCTGGTGAAATCATCAACAATTACTAAACAGTAAGCTCTTTTAGCCATACTCAAAACAGATGTTGGACCAAAAAGATTCATATGAAGGAGTTGTAAAGCAGTTGAGATTGAATTTACCTCTTTGGCCTTATGAGAAGTTTTGTGTTGCTTGCCTTTGAGGCAGGCTACATAATGATCATCACATATGAACTCATTTTGTGGTAAACCTCTTACCAAATTATGTTTGACTATAGCATTCATAGATTTGAAGTTAAGTGACACATCCTTCTGTGCCAAAGTGCAGACTCATTAGTTGATGCTTTGGATATTAAAAACCTTAAAGTATTTGTAGAAGATAATTTTTCAGTGTCCAAATAGTATACATTGCCCTTTCTTGGTGTTCTAAGTAAAATAAGATTTTCAGGTATTTTAAAATCTTTGGATAGGACAATGCACTCAGAGTCAGTGAACAGAACAACATTCTTTTTGTCACATACTTGAGACACACTTAGTAAATTATACTTTAGCTGTTCAACACACGATACATCATTAAAAGTCATCTTACCTACTTTGACAGTACCTTTACCTGTCACCTTACCTCCTTTGGAGTTTCCTCCAAATGCAACATATCCTCCTTCAAACTTTTGAAATTTGACAAGCACTCAGAATTGTCTGTCATGTGCCTAGAGCAGCCACTATCCACATGCCATCTTGTCTTATGTTGGTTCTTGTGGTTGCCCTGCACAAACAAAAGCTCAGTAAGTAGTAGAGTAAACCCAAACTGAGCTGGTTTTGGGTTGACCATGTGCATTAACATAACTAAATACTGTTTGTGTCTTTTTAAACTTAGTAAGATGCACTAGTGGATTCTGTGATGAGTATTTAGTTATAACTTGGTGTCCAGTTGTTCTTTCCAATCGTTGCTTTAACAGTCTTAGATGATGCACTACCAGTTCCAGTTTTTGCCTTAGCAGTTGGAACAGTATGTTGGTTGTTAACAATTTCATATTTTACACTACCAGTTCCAACTTTTGGCTTAACAGTTTCAGATTTTACATCAGCAGTTCGAACTGTGGTTTTTTCTTTAACCACACCATTCCTGTTTCACACTCTGTTTAGGTTTATTTAAAGCTTGTTTTCTCAATACAGACTGCTTTTTGTTGACCTTTACAAACCTGTTGTCAACTGTGTGCGTTGGAACTGGTGTGGCAGGTTTTGAAGTCTTTAAAACTTTTGGCTTTTGGGAAACAGATTGTTTTTGAAACACAGTTTGCCTTTCAACAATTGGCTTGTAAAGACATTTTTTGGCCAAATGGTTTTTCCTGCCACAGTGAAAACATCTTTTGACTGTGTTGATTGGAGAACCAGTTTTGTGTGACCGGAACTGATTCTTGTTCCTTTGATTTCCCCTCACCTGTTGTTGTTGGGAAACTTTTGTACACCATGCTTTTGGCATGTACACACTGGAACATTTTTACCCTTTTCACCTGCTTTGGAAGAAAATGCAAAATTACAGTTAGAAGGTACAGAGACATTTGAAGCATGCATGTGTTCACTCTTCTTCTCTTTTCCTTTCAAACTGTTAGACTTATTCTTCATGTTGTTGGTTTCTTCCCTCATGTTGTTAGACTTATTCTTCATGTATATACTTGCAGGGGTTACTATGGGTTCACTCATGGTTTTGTGATTACCCTCTTCTTCCTCATTATTACTATCTACATCAGTAACCAGTCCATCTACCAACTCAGGCTTATCCTCAAGGACAGGTTCTACTGTCTTCTTCTTCTCATCTAGGGGTTCATTCACAAGTGTCTTAATGTAACATTTATTTAATTTAGCATTGTACTTTGAGTTGAATTAATAAAAGTTATTATTAAGGGTTGTTTATGCTATTTGAATAAAGTTAATGTTAAGGGGTGAAAATTGTCAATTTGCTAAAGTTTCAAATACAAAACACGTATCATTACTTTTGATTACTCATTTACATCCTTCGCCTTTCATTCTCTACACCAAGAAACAACTTCAATCTCTCTCCCTCTCTCTCTCTCTCTAACTTCTCTCTTGAAGTTCAACCTAAATTCTTGATGAATTGCAAAGGAAATTGCTATAAAGTGTTCAATTGACACTCATCATCCAAATTATAGAAGAAATTTAAGGTGAAATAGATTAAATTCATAAAATGTGCATGTGCATGTTACTGTGTGCAAGTCGACAATACTGTAACATATGTCGACCCATTTCCTTAAATAAACGTCAAATTGATGTACAAAAACATGTATGCAACTCGATTTTAATCACATAAATGCTCATATCTAAAGTCTAATTGTGTTAATGTTGCAAAAATGAGAACCAAATTCGAAGTAGAAAGGTTGGCAGAGAGACTATAAGTCTCGCTATCAAGCTAGGCTCGACACATAGTCTCGGTCTTGGTTAGCTAGTGGGGACTGAGACTTAGTCTCAACCTTTTGTGGCCTTCGACACCGAAACTAATTCTCAGCCTATGGCCTTAGCTTTGGTTGATGAGGACTTGTAGACTAATACTCTTGGTATGCATACGATGACAATGATCCAAAGAATTAAAGTCTCGGGGTAGGGTGTCTATGTGGTGGAATCTGAGTCTAAGTTTCAGGGTGTGCATATATGTAATGGACATCAATGTTTTCGTGTTGTTTACATGAAAGACCAAGAGACTTTAAGACTATTTATGAACTAAGTATGAAAAAGGTAGAGATTTTAAGTCTATCTACTTTGAAATAAAATTTGACTAAGTATAGAATAGATCTCTTTAAGTCTCTCTACGCTCATATAATAATTTTTCTATGTATAACAAAAGAGAAACTCTAAGTCTTTGGGTCTTAAAGAAACATTACAAAATATGACTTAACAAGACTAAATAACATCTAATACACACATATAAGCTACAAAACATAAAGAATGACAACGATAAACATAGAATTCAATACAGTAAAGACAAGAAAGCTTATATGTGAATTGATCTTGACATGACAAGCAGGTGAAACATTAATATATCATGAGGTAGAAAGACAGAACTGTCAGCGAAAGAAGAGAATGACTAATAGACAAAGACAGAGAATGTGAATGTGAATGTGATTTCCATGATATAAATTAGGAGGTGGAGTATTCCGGTATCAGATTGTAAAATTCATAATCAAAGACACAACATACAAACTGATTTATCAATGAGGCATATTCTTGATTGTTATAAATGTTGATTTATCAATGAAACATATTCTTGATTATGTTCTTTGACATTTCATTCTAAAAGCTAGAATGAGATGTTACACATACCATGGTAAGGTGTTGCCCAGTTAATCATGGTAGCAAGTACATTATTAGACGTTACATCTTACTCTTGGTTCTGCTTACTTCATTTACTATTATATCCTGATCTTGCTATCATAGACGTGATTATTTAACTCATATTACGACTTAGACCATCTAATACATTCAAATGTTGACTTGATTCTAACTATACCACACTTATTCACATGAACTTGTGTCATCGACTACTCTGATGTCTCCCACATAGTGTGCAATGGTAACTAGCCTAGTACGTGGATTGGCCTTAACAAAGCATGAACCAGGGATAGACATCATCCTAAATCTTAAGTATTATGTCTCATTAGGTCTAGCAGGTGGTGGTGCTGAATTATCATGCTATGATACTCGTGTTATGAAATCTTCATATTGTAAACACATGTTAACTACTAAATCTATATACTCACTAAGCGTCACTTATCAGCTGTTGCTAATCTCTTTCAAAGAAAGGCAAAACACAATCTGGACCAAGTTCTTAGGAATACAAGAACTGAAGCTTGAAGTGAACTAGACCACTACACAACTCTGATTTTAGGTACTGATCAGATGACAAATATTTGTGGGAGTTGTGTACACTTGTCATGCTACATTGATGGTCGTAATAGACTAGTAGACTTGTACCCTTAATAAATTTTATTTCAAAATTGTATTGTAATCATTATAAACATTTATTTAATTTATCAGAGTTTTGGGATTGATATTGTATTGCTAATTCGGAGCAATTGATTAAAACTATGAAAGTCGGGTCTTAGAGTTTTGTATCAAAGCACTACTTTGAGTGAATCAAACTATTAAGTGTAGTACTTGATGTCAAACTTAAGAAATACAAAGAGTATCAATCATGATAGGATGGCTTGAACTAAGATAAGATTCAGAGATTGATAGGATGGAAAAAAAAGGTACATAGATACTAAGTCTTTAAACTAAACCTATTTTATTTATATTTTTAGTAATATGTTTGGACAAGAAGGATTTCCTAAAAACATAACTCCCCAACAAATGTTTAAGATGATGTAACAACTGTTAGCACAGAACAATGAACAACAGAACAACAAAAGAAAAGACAAACAATAATTTAAAGATAATAAAGAATCATACTTTGATAATTCAACAGACAATACCCAGATTGCACAGCCAAAAGACTGTAAGTTTAAAGATTTCAAAGTGAGTGGTGCCATAACGTTCGAAGGCACGGTAGACCCTATTACGGCCTTGTACTTGATTAGTCATACTGAAAATCTTTAGAATTTTAGAATGCTTACACGAGAAGAAAGTGAAATACGCCACTGCACTGTTTGTTAGTGCTACTCGTGCCTAGTGGAAGACGCAGAAATGTATTTAAGAGCAAGCCATAATAAGATCAACTGCACAATATGGAGATGTTACTGACGCAACTCACACAAGGCACAATGATAATAGATGATTATGGACACAAACTTTAAAGACTCTGTGGGTATTCCTCATACCAAGTGGCTACTGAAGAGAGAAAGATGGATCATTTCTGAAGAGGTTTAGATCCTAAGTATAGACAACAGATGAGCGAGATGAAATTCAGAAAGTATCTTGATACGGTCAAAGTTGCGAGAATGATAGATATTCATCACTCTGAATCTGGTTACAAACCAGGAATGACTCTGATAAACCTGACATGTCCTTCTCCACCCAAGATTCAGAAATTCAGTCGATTCTTCCGTTCAAACAAGTCTAAACAACTACAGATTGATAGTTCACTTCACCACCAAAAGCCAAATCCTATTTCATTCATTCGAAATCCCGATTGCGTAAGCGGTGTAAGAAATCACACATTGGTCTTTACAATCCCATTGATATGACATGTTATGTCTACAAAAAGATTGGTCACAACAGTGAAGAATTTCCATAATAACGCTATGGTTGTTCTAAGTGTGGAAACCAGGGAAATATCTCTTATGAGTGTCAACTAATGGCCAAAACACACACGCAGTCGTCAGTTGGTGGATTATTATAGGAGAGTACAACTACTATGCCACATGTCAGAATGTGAGCATTTCAGATAACGGCAGAAGAAGCAAGGGAAACACTTGATGTGGTAATGGGTATATTCTTTTTTAATTCTATTCCTACAAAAGTTTTTTTTTATAATGGTGCGAGTCGATATTTCATCTCGACCTGTTTTGCACGACAACTGTCTAAGACTCCTTCAAAGCTCTATGCTATTCTTTACATCATGACAGCGAGTAACAATTTATGGTTGATTCAATCTATCATAATTGAACTCTCCTCGATCTCATCCCTATATGACACTGTTCTCAATCTTGATCTCATCCACATACCTAATGTGATTCATGGATTGGTTGGTCAACAATGAAAGTCACCTGACGAATGAAATTAAAAATCATAGGTGACAAATGTGAAGGTGTTAATTGCTTCGTTTCAATAGACAAGGATTGCAAGTACCTGTCTATGGGTCTTGATTCATATCTCTGCCACATTGCTTCTGATTCAAACTCTGAAAGTTAAAAGAAAACAATTGTTGATGTCCTAATTGTCTGTGAGTTTCTAGACGTATTCCTTGATGATATATCAGGAGGTCCGACTGAACGACAAGTTGAATTTGGAATCGACCTGATTCTAGATGCAACTCCTATTGCAAAAGCCCCCTACATACTTGCACAGACAGAAATGCAGGAAATATCAAAACAATTGCAAGAACTGTTAGAGAAGGGTTTCATTCAACCAAGTTCATCTCCGTTGGGTGGAACAATTCTATTTATCATAAAGAAAGACCAAACCTTCATAATATGCATCCATTATAGAGAATTGAACAATGTTACAATTAAGATTAAATATCCTCTGCCAAGATTGACAGTATCTTTAAACAACTTCAAGGAGCAAGTTACTTCTCAAAGATTGATCTACGTATTGGGTATCATCAACTGAAATTCAGGAAAAAAGACGTCCCTAAGACAGCTTTCCGAACGAGATATGTACATTACGATTCTTGGTAATGCCCTTTGGTCTAGCCAATGCCCCGACTGTATTCATGGATCTCAAGAATCATGTGTGTAGACCAATGCTCAACAAGCCAATTATCATTTTTAATGACGATATTATGATATACTCTAAAAAGGAAGCTGATCATTTTATTTTAAGAGATTTCCTAGAGTTTCTACGAAAAGAAAGACACAATGCCAAATTCTCTAAATGTGAATTTTGGCTTAGATAGATCTATTTCCATGGTCATGTAGTTTCTAGCAAAGGAATACCTATTGATCCAACAAAGGTAGAGGCAGTCCAAAAATGGGAAGCGCCTCGAAATACTTCTGAATCTGAGGTTTCCTTGGATTGGCTGGATATTATCATCGATTCATTAAGGATTTCTCAAAGATTTCTATTGCACTCATGATTCTCACACGAAAGACTACTCCGTTCATGTGGACAGATAAACAGCATGAAGCATTCACTACTCCGAATCATAAATTGATTCAAACACCAGTCTTAGCCTTACCAGAAGGCAATGAAGATTTTGTATACAGCGACACTTCTGGTACTGGTTTAGGATACGTTCTCATGCAAATGGGTAAAGTCATTGCCTATGCTTTAAGGAAGTTGAAGGACTATAAAAACAATGCACCAACTCATGATCTTCAGTTAGCGACAATTACCTTTGCAAAGAAGATCTGGCGTAAATATCTCTATAGGACTAAGTGTCAGCTCTACACAGACCATAAAAGTCTCAAGTACTTATTTACTCAGAATGATCTCAATATGAAACATAGACGGTCTTTAAAATTGATCAAAGACTATGGCTGTGAGATCTTATATCATCCTGGAAAAGCAAATGTGGTCTTGGATGCATTGAGTAGGAAGTATTATTCAAAATAGTGTTGTTATGCCTTGACTCCTATGGTATTCTCTTATGTGCTGCTAGATGACATTCGTACTACTCAGATTGAAGCACTAAAGGAAGAGAATCTTGATTCTGAAAATCTCAGAGGGCAACATAAATTCTTGTATGTTAACCATATTGGACTTCAATGTCTCAATGGAAACCAAATCTGGATCCAAAGTATGAGTCTGTTCGTAACACTTTGCTATCTGAAACCCATAAGTTCGAATACTCTGTTCATTCTGGTAGCTCGAAGATGTATTTTGATATGAAAGTTAATTACTGGTGGCCAGGAATGAAAAGAGACATCGATACGTACGTTGAAAGTTGCAAAACTTGTTAGATTGTCAAGGTAAAGCACATGTAAGCTTATGGAAATATGAAACTATCTATACCACAATGGAAGTGGGAGCATATAATCATGGACTTCATCATAATACTGACAAAGACTTAAAGACAACACAGCTCAATCTAGGTTGTCATGGACAGATTGACCAAATCTGCACATTTCTTACTAATGCATGAGATGGATAGATCACCATAGATTTACAATGCTAAAATCATTAGACAACATGGTGTGCCAAAATTTATCGTATTTGATCACGATAATTGTTTCACTTTGAATTACTTGAAGCTCTACAAGGAGGATTAGGTACTTAAATTGCTATGAGTATAACAGATCATCCTAATGCAGACGGTCAAAGTGAATGTACTATTCTAACTCTTGAAGATATGTTTCATGCCAGTATTTTTAATTTAGGTGGTAAGTGGGATAACCACTTGCCATTGGTGGATTCTTATAGAATAATAGTTATCACTCTACGATCAAGATGACCCCGTTCGAAGCACTCAATGCATTAAAAGGTAGGACACCTACCTGTTGGCGTGAGATATGTGAGAGACCAATTGTTAGTCCTATACTACTATAATTGACTAATGATCCAAGTGGCACAAATGTAACCACCAAGTTCAGTTTAACGTTAAATAATACGTTAAATGTAATTTTCATTATGAATTAGCAATGTCATTTTGTATCAAGTTAATAAAACTATTATAAAGTTATATGTACTACTTATGTTGTTAGCAAAATTAGTTGAGTGAATTGAAAGAAAACTCGGTTAAGGGAGTAAATTGACAAATTGCCAAAAATTGATTAAATAAAAAAGGGATAATTGCGCAAAAAACCTCAAAGTTGTCAGCTTTTTGTGATTAAAACCCCAAACCATTTTTCGTTGCATAGAAAACTCTGAACTAACTAAAAATCAGCAAATCAAGGTTTTATCAATGAGTAACCGGTTAAAACCGGTTATTAATCCTACGTGGACTGGTAAATAACCTACGTAGAATAAATTTTAATTGTTGAAACCGGTTTCCAAGTATTACACATCATTTTAACGCTCGTAGATGAGGTAATCCCGTTTAAAAATTACAATTAAAAATTATCAACGGAGTTTTAAATGATGCGTAATGCTTGGCAGCTGGTTTCAACAATTAAAATTTATTCTACGTGGGTTATTTACCAGTCCACGTAGGATAAATAACCGGTTTCAACCGGTTACCCATTGATAAAACCTTGATTTACTGATTTTTAGTTAGTTCGGGGTTTTCTATGCAACGAAAAATGGTTTGGGGTTTTAATCACAAAATGCTGACAAGTTTGGGGTTTTTTGCACAATTATCCCAATAAAAAACCTATAGAAAACACATATTTGCTCATGGTGTGCTTGAATTTATCACAAAGCATGGTGTGCTTGAAGAGCATGCTTATAAAGCATGGCATGCTTAATTTAAGTATATCGGGCTTACAAACAATTAGGTCTTGACAGAGTATCTCTGAAGGAGATTTGCTTCTACAGGAGTTTGACACGCAGTAAGCACGACATGCTTAAAAGAATGCCGACATGCTTTACTTCAAAAATCAGTTTTAAAAGAGTTTCTCAGCATTAAAGAAGGGGGAACCATTAGAGAACAAAACTGAGACTTTTGGGAGAGCATTTTACACACAAAATTCACCTTTGAAGTGCAGAATAAGCTTATTGGAATGATAATTGAAGGGTCACACCTACAACATCATCATTCATCTTTTGGGGGAGTTATTTTATAACATTATATTGACTACATATTTCTCTCCTTCAACTTTGATAATGTCGTTGTTTATCTCCATATCTATGGAGTAGTGAACTCGTAATCGTATGGGTGTATAACCCATTGACGTTAGATGACTATCTTTAGAATGGGTATTCGTTCCTATAAATTCGTACATTATGTTAGTTTAGCGACCCATTCATGGGGATTCGTTCCTATAAATTCGAACATTATGTTAGTTGATTTATTTGGGTGTTTGTTTAAAAGAAAAACACAGAAGAAAAAAAAAGAAACAAGTGTGGGAATTATTTGAACATCCATAGAATTCCTATACATTTCTCTTATTTGTTTATTATAGTTAGTTTCTTGTTATTTTACTTTTATTTTGTTCTTTTTTTCCTACTATTCTCTTGTATTTGTTTTATTCTTTGTGTCATCTATTTGTGTTAGGATAAATGGCCGGAATACTAAATATGGATGACTCCATGTATTTTATGTATCACGGTCATCAAATGTGGGAAGGAAGTTATGTTAATTAACCATACCAAACAACTCCTGATCCTCACCAAAGCTGATATGTTAAACCTTCATACCAACCTCCTCCCTAATATCAATTAAAAAATACATCTAGTTTGGAGGAGATAATAACGGAAAACGCAACTAGACTACAAAAATAACTTACATTACTATGGTGTTGTTGGAAGAATTATATTGTAATATGTCATTTGAGAACAAAATGGAGGATGCACACCTTGCGGAATATGAACGTAATGGATCCACAGATTTACTTGAAAAACTGAATTCACATGAAGCACAAAACACTCACACTTTCAGTGGTGATTTTAGTGATCTTGATGAGGATGTGGAATGCGTTTATGACAAGACTCTTATTTATTCGGTAGCACAAGGCCAAACAAACCTACAACCACAGTCTTCATAATCCATATATTTTAAACATCTTGTGAGTGTCCCTTATCCCAAAAACCTAGCAAATGAGATACCAAAGGCAAAAATGGATGATGGGCAGTGTGCAAGCCCATAAAGTGTAGGACAAATCGCATATCCGACATCGATGAGTCCTACATATATCTAAAAGTTAGAGTTTGGCATAGAGATAGATGTTTTGGCTTTGAAGTCTCCAACGAGTTTGATTGGGGAGGAGTTTAATCCAAAACATAATTTAGAGGAGTTGGAAAGATTGTTGGCCATGGAAGAAGAAACTGATGATGTAAACCCATGGTCAACTGGGGATACAAAGACAATCATGAACAACTTAACTTTCTTGGATCTTGATAAACTTCCTTCCACTTCTGTTTCTTATGATGAATATTTACCACGTGACTTTGATGTTTAGTCATTGGTAATTGATTCACACTTGCAGGATGATAAACGAGCCATTCTTAATATGTCAAGCAAGAATAATTCATGGATAAAGAAGTAGAATGTTGTCCCAACACGATACAAGTCACTAAGACTTAATTAAAGATCAATCAGTGTATACACTACAACAAATATGTCATTTGTTCACATCATTTTTACATGCTTTTTAAAAGTGTGTAAAAATTTAGTAAATTTTCTACACTTATAAATGTGTTTAAAATTATTGCAGTAATAAGCGTGAAAATATATACTAAATCATCCTAATTACCACATTTAAAATCATGAAGAAAAAAGTTCACATGTATATGTGTGGACAAATTTTAATTTTTTCACACTTGAAAGTGTAGAGATAAATTTATCACACTCAATTTTGCCACGCTTCCTCTTATGCGGACAAATTAAATGAGATAAATTAATTTTCATACTTTTAAGCGTGGACAAATTATTAGTTTGTCCACATTTATATCTGCAAACTTTTTTTAAAACACATATTTGAGTATAAAAACTCCACACTTGTAATTGTAACTAATTTTTACATTCTTATAAGTGTGAATAAACATAAAACTTTTTTACGCACTTGTTAAAGCGTGTAAAAATAACGTGTACAATTGACATTTTTTTTTGTAGTGATAGAAAGAAAAAACCGAAAGGCTCGAGGAGTAGACGAGTAAAGTCAAAGAAGTGGGAAACACAGTTGCTATATATTGGTAGCAAGCATAATGAAGAGCTCCTGAGTAAGATTCACAATAAATTCATAGTGCTAAAGGGTCATGGTATGTTTTCTTACATCTATTTGATGTTAAAAAGTGGCAAAGATAGTGCATACGAGTCAAGCTAGTGACTCTCAAAAAACAAGTGCTTTTTGAGAGGCAATCTGTGATCTAATCTTAGCTTTTATTTCAATTTACTATATGTTGATCTTTTGCTTATATGTTAATTATTTTGTTAGGGTATTTTGATTTTCTTTCTTCTTTGCTTCTTATGTGGCAATGATTGAGCTTCATGGACCGGACTCGCTTACAAGATTCATCTTTATAGGGGAGTTTCACGTTATATCCATTTTCTCATCTGTGTTTATACTTGTTTTAGACATTGGGGACAATGTCTCATTTAAGTGTGGGGTGGGAAATGAAAAATATTAATTTGAGTTTGCTTGTTCTTGAATAAGCCTATTTTGTATGCTTTCACGCATTTTTTATATCCTAATTTTAAACTTTTTGGATTCTCTTTTGACATGTTAGACTCATTGGTATTATTGTTTCGTTTACTATGCTTGTAAAACTGATTGAGCAAGTTAGGAGTCTATCTAAATAAGTGGGAGATGTTTGATTGCATGTAACACATTCTTTAAAACTTAATTGCATGTTTTTTAGCTTAAATTGAACCTTAACATTGAATTCATGAGAATTTGAGCCGGATAGCATTCATATTTAATGCTCATATTCATTTGATGTATGTTATGCCAATGTTGCTTGACTGAAGTAGAACTTGTCTATAAATCCATATCAAAACCACGCTTATGAAAATTTTGCACACTTATATAAAGGAAAATTTAGGACAACCGTTTTTAGCTTACTTTTGATTTCCCATTTTCATTAATTACCCCATAGTTACTCTCGTTGAGCCTTAACCTTTCATTTCGTTGACAACCCACACACGAAGCCTAATTATCCATTTCTCTTATTTTTTTACCTACGTCATGATTATTATGAAAAGAAGTATTTATATTTTTGTAGTTTGAATTTCTTTGTCTATAATTTTAATGTTTATGTCTCTTCGAATATTTGATTGTTAACTTTCTAAGCCTTCTGAGATTCTATCTTAGTCTTTCATTACTTAGATCGTAACGATACATTTTTAGGTATTCAAGATATATGTTTTTGAGTTTGGAAAAGTAGAGGTTGATAGTGTCAATGATCCGAGATACAATATTGTCAATGAAATAAATGATGAAAAAAAGAAAAAGAAAAAGAATAATGATTTAAGCATTTAGCTTTTCTTGGATCCTTAACTGGATGATTTGTTTAAGGGTACTTGAATTATTGTATATAGTTACTTTTTTGTTGTTGCTTTGGTTTTCATGTTATGTATATAGCTTGCTTTCCGTCCTAGATTATCTCGTCGTTTCTTTTTATAGTAATTTTTTGACATTTTTATTACACATATTTCCCTCATACATCCATACTTTAAACCATAGCAATGTACATCCCTAAATCTTTTATGTGCACAAATTTTCATTCTACGTGGTGACAATTTAATTTATTTTCAAGCCTATACTGAATCTGCAACATGATTGGCACCAAGAGAATCCTGTGCATATATACACCTTCACTTATACATGCTTGAGTGTTGAGTGAATCCTTGGTGAGGTGCTAGTTCATGCAATAAAGTTTGAAACCGAGCCACATGCAATCATGTCTTATTTTTGTATCTCTTTACTTCAGATAGTTCTACTTGCTTTCTAAGGTTAGTTTTATTTGCATTTATATGGATCTTTAATTCTTTTGAGTCTGACATGTATGTGTTGAAATAATTGAATTTAGAATGAGGTCAGACTAAGGTTGATTTTGAATAGGTTTGATTGAGAACAAACAACGAACAAGTGTGGAAATATTTACATAAACATTCTAAGTGGGCTTGTTGATTTAAAACAGCATGTAGCAGCACTAGTTTATATATATATATATATATATATATATATATATATATATATATATATATATATATATATATATATATATATATATATATATATATATAGGGTTGGGATCATTGCAGAACCTTAATTTAGTGCAAAACTATAGAACCAATCTAAACCATTGGATTATTATATAACACTAGGGATAAGATGGTAAGTATGCAATTAATATTGAAATAATAGTAGCCTACCAAGTTTGACTGTCCACTTTGACCATTTTTTACTCTTTTAATATCGAAGGTACATGCAGTGTTGAATATGTGATATAAACTGTAATTCGACATTGAATGATCTCTATATAATATATTGAATGGAGGTCTAGGTAAAAAAAAATTTTACGAAAAATAAACACGTAAAATTTTTTCGAAAAAAATATATCATTACTATTCTCATTAAATCAAACAACTTTTGCTACTAATTTTGACCAATATTTTGAGTCTGTTAATTTTGAATGTACATGCAGTGTTGCATCGACGATGGATATACGACATCAAGTGTTCATTCGACATTGAATTATATCGGTCATGCTACATTGCATCGTGGTCTGGGTAATTTTTCTTTTACGAAAATAAACACGTAAAATTTTTTCGAAAAAAATATGTCATTACTGTCCTCATTAAATCAACCAACTTTTGACTACTAATTTTGACCATTATATTGGTTGTGTTAATTTTGAATGTACATTCAGTGTTGCATCGACGTTGAATATACGATATCAAGTAGTCATTCGACATTGAATGATACCGACCATGCTACATTGCATGGCGGTCTGGGTAATTTTTTTTACGAAAAATAAACAAGTAAATTTTTTTCGAAAAAATATATCAAGACCGGTCTCGTTTTAAAAAGTATAAAATTCTCGTTTTTATGGTATAATTTTTTTGATTTAACAAATAATCATATTAATGTTATTTTAATTTAAAGAAAAAGGATATTTATTTTACTAATGCCAATCTTTTTGCTATTTCCAATCTATTCTTTTTTTACCAGAATTAAATAATCACTAATGCCAATTTTTTTTCACTAATTCCAAACTTTATGGTTTTAATCAAGACCTTTAGATTAATCTAATCTATGGACGATATTGGTTCTACGGTTCTACAATAAATTTAGGTTCTGCAATGATCCCATATATATATATATATCCCATATATATATAATATATATATAATATATTACATATTAATATATATATATAATATATATATATATATATATATATTATATATATATATATATATATATACACATATATATATACACATTATATATATTACACAATATAATATAGATATATATATATACCATATACACATATATTATATTACATATAAATATAGATTATATATATATATATATATATATATATACTATATTACCTATAATATATATTTGATATATAATAACATATATATATGTATATATATATACATATAATAGATATATATATATATATGTATATATTTATATGGTACTTATATATATATATATATAATATATAATATATATATATATATATATACTATATATATATATATATATATATATATATATATATATATATACAGGGATTAAATGGAAAACCAGCATGCATCGGAAAACTTTGGAAAACCTCCATGCACCACCACAAATGCATCAAAATTCCCGCGTGATGCATCAAATTCCCCGCGTGACGCCCCAAATTCCTGCGTGATGCATCAAATTCCCCGCGTGATGCACCAAATTCCTGCGTGATGCATCGGATTTTGGCGTGATGGATCACCTGATCCAATGACTATAAAGTGGTTCCCGAGTTTTCCGATACATATAGGTTTTCCATTGCACCCACCCCTATATATATATATATATATATATATATATATATATATATATATATATATATATATATATATATATATATATATATATATATATATATATATATATATATATATATATATATATATATGTATATATATATATAGGGTTGGGATCACTGCAGAACCTTATTTTAGTGCAGAACTATAGAACCAATCCAAATCATTGGATTATTATTTAACACTAGGGATAAGATGGTAATTATGCAATTAACATTGAATTAATAGTAGCCTATCAAGTTTGACTGTCCACTTTGACCATTTTTTACTCTTTTAATATCGAAGGTACATGCAGTGTTGAATGTGTGATATAAACTGTAATTCGACATTGAATGATCTCTATATAATATATTGAATGGAGGTCTAGGTAAAAAAAAGTTTTACGAAAAATAAACACGTAAAATTTTTTCGAAAAATGTATATCATTACTATTCTCATTAAATCAAACAACTTTTGACTACTAATTTTGACCATTATTTTGGTTCTGTTAATTTTGAATGTACATGTAATGTTGCATCGACGTTGGATATACGACATCAAGTGTTCATTCGACATTGAATTATATCGGTCATGCTACATTGCATCGTGGTCTGGGTAATATTTTTTTTTACGAAAATAAACACGTAAAAAATTTTCGAAAAAAATATGTCATTACTGTTCTCATTAAATCAACCAACTTTTGACTACTAATTTTGACCATTATTTTGGTTGTGTTAATTTTGAATGTACATGCAGTGTTGCATCGACGTCGAATATACGATATCAAGTGGTCATTCGACATTGAATGATACCGGCCATGCTACATTGCATGGTGGTCTGGTTAATTTTTTTTTACGAAAAATAAACACTTAAATTTCTTTCGAAAAAAATATATCATGATCGGTCTCGTTTTAAAGAGTATAAAATTCTTGTTTTTATAGTATAATTTTTTTTATTTAACAATTAATCATATCAATGTTATTTTAATTTAAAGAAAAATGATATTTATTTTACTAATGCCAATCTTTTTGCTATTTCCAATCTATTCCTTTTTTACCCCTGAAAATATTAAATAATCACTAATGCCAATCTTTTTTTCACTAATTCCAAACTTTATGGTTTTAATCAAGACCATTAGATTAATCTATACTATGTACGATATTGGTTCTACGGTTCTATACTAAATTTAGGTTCTGCAATGATCCCATCTATATATATATATATATATATATATATATATATATATATATATATATATATATATATATATATATATATATATATATATATATATATATATATATATATATATATATATATATATATGTATATATATATAGGGGTGGGTTCAATGGAAAACCACCATGCACCTAAAAGCTATGGAAACCCACACATACCGTCCGATTTGGTGCATTTCATGCAAAACGCGGTGGCATGGTCGTAAATAAGGTGATGCATCACGCGGGATATTGATGAATCACGCAGGGAATTTGATGCATTTGTGGTGGTGCAGTGTGGTTTTCACAAGTTTTCCGGTGCATGGTGGTTTTCCATTGAACCTCCCTCTATATATATATATATATATAGGGATTCAATGGAAAACCAACATGCATCGGAAAACTTTGGAAAACCTCCATGCACCACCACAAATGCATCAAAATTCCTGCGTGAAGCATCAAATTCCCCGCTTGACGCACCAAATTCCTGCGTGATCCATCAAATTCCCCGCGTGATGCACCAAATTCCTGCGTGATGCACCAAATTCCTGCGTGATGCATCGACTTTTGGTGTGAAGCATCACCTAATCCAATGCCTATAAAGTGGTTCCCGGGTTTTCCGATGCATATAGGTTTTCCATTGAACCCACCCATATATATATATATATATATATATATATATATATATATATATATATATATATATATATATATATATATATATATATATATATATATATATATACATATAGGGTTGGGATCACTGCAGAACCTTAATTTAGTGCATAACTATTGAACCAATCTAAACCATTGGATTATTATATAACACTAGAGATAAGATGGTAATTATGCAATTTAAATTAAAGTAATAGTAGCCTACCAAGTTTGACCGTCCACTTTGACCATTTTTTACTCTTTTAATATCGAAGGTACATCCAGTGTTGAATGTGTGATATAAACTGTAATTCGACATTAAATAATCTCTATATAATATATTGAATGGAGGTCTAGGTAAAAAAAATTTTTTTACGAAAAATAAACACGTAAAATTTTTTCGAAAAAAGTATATCATTACTATTCTCATTTAATCAAACAACTTTTGACTACTAATTTTGACCATTATTTTGAGTCTGTTAATTTTGAATGTACATGCAGTGTTGCATCGACGTTGGATATACGACATCAAGTGTTCATTCGACATTGAATTATATCGGTCATGCTACATTGCAACGTGGTCTGGGTAATTTTTTTTTACGAAAATAAACACGTAAAATTTTTTCGAAAAAAATATGTCACTACTGTCCTTATTAAATCAACCAACTTTTGACTACTAATTTTGACCATTGTTTTGGTTGTGTTAATTTTGAATGTACATGCAGTGTTGCATCGACGTTGAATATACGACATCAAGTGGTCATTCGACATTGAATGATACCGGCCATGCTACATTGCATGGCGGTCTGGGTAATTTTTTTTTTTACGAAAAATAAACACGTAAAATTTTTTCGAAAAAATATATCATGACCGGTCTCGTTTTAAAGAGTAAAAAATTCTCGTTTTTATGGTATAATATTTTTGATTTAGCAATTAATCATATTAATGTTATTTTAATTTAAAGAAAAAAATATTTATTTTACTAATGCCAATCTTTTTGCTATTTCCAATCTATTCCTTTTTTACCCCGAAAGAATTAAATAATCACTAATGCCAATCTTTTTTTCACTAATTCCAAACTTTATGGTTTTAATCAAGACCATTAGATTAATCTAATCTATGTACGATATTGGTTCTACGGTTTTATACTAAATTTAGGTTCTGCAATGATCCCATCTATATATATATAGGGATTCAATGGAAAACCAGCATGCATCGGAAAACTTTGGAAATCCTCCATACACCACCCCAAATGCATCAAAATTCCCGCGTGATGCATCAAATTCCCCGCGTGACGAACCAAATTCCTGCGTGATGCATAAATTTCCCCGCGTGATGCACCAAATTCCTACGTGAGTCATCGACTTTTGGTGTGATGCATCACCTAATCCAATGCCTATAAAGTGGTTCCCGTGTTTTCCGATGCATATAGGTTTTCCATTGAACCCACCCATATATATATATATATATATATATATATATATATATATATATATATATATATATATATATATATATATATATATATAGGGTTGAGATCACTGCAGAATCTTAATTTAGTGCTTAACTATAGAACCAATCTAAACCATTGGATTATTATATAACACTAGAGATAAGATGGTAATTATTCAATTTAAATTAAATTAATAGTAGCCTACCAAGTTTGACTGTCCACTTTGACCATTTTTTACTCTTTTAATATCGAAGCTACATCCAGTGTTGAATGTGTGATATAAACTGTAATTCGATATTGAATGATCTCTATATAATATATTGAATGGAGGTCTAGGTAAAAGTCCAAAAAGTCCATAAAGTCAAGCCAAAGTCCAAAAAGCCCAAGTGTAAAGTGAATTGAATCCTGAGATAACTCAAGAGGTGGAGTAATCCACTTGTGAAACTCAAAGTCAATAGCAGAGCCTTATGACAGTAAACAGAGTGTTATATATATTTTTTTTGTATTACATTCATGTTATGAGATATTATGACTTGTTGAATATATAATCATGATTTTACTGAATTGCTATCAAATATGATCAGATCCTTATTGGTGAATTGATACAGTGAGTATAGACCTATGAACAGAAAGATGATGTTTAATGATGATTTGTTACCATAATCATTGACTTGTGAATAGAAGGAATTATCTCCTACTAACTCAAATATAGTTAGTAGTGATGCTTAGCTTGGTGTTATCTCCTACTAGATCAATTGGTTTAGTAGAGATAAATGAATGTGAATATCTCCTACTGATTTAATATAAATTAGTATTGATGCTTATGCCCTGTGTTAAAATCCTACATACTTTGGATGAAGTATGTAGTGATGCTATGAACCAGAGTATTGAGATTGTGTTTACCTCCAACAGGCGTAATCTAAAGCTGTAGCGATGCTCTTGAATGATGTTTATCAACTACTTGCTTAACTGAGCTTGTAGTGATGCTTATGTACATAATTCAATACTAACCAAGATTATGTGATGTTGATTCTCCTACTAGTTCACAAGTAAGTAGTAGAGATGTTGTAATGAATTTACATAATCATGTAGATTGTCTAATTCACCAGACACAGTGTACATCAACCAAAGTAATGTAATAGTAACTTCATGTGTACTAAAGTTTGGACGTGACTCATAACGTGAGTTAAAGTTGTTAACTGCAGAATGGAAGACATGTTATTTATTGAGTTAATTTTGATCATAAATTGTCACATCTCGTTACCCCCGTTGGCAACGAAGCGTGACGTCGCGGAAATGTAACCATAATCATAACGAACGACCACTACATGGACGTTTTCAGAAGAATATATTGATATATCTTTAAAATAAGGAATATTTTACAAACCAACATGAAATGTTAAAAGTTCACAAGTTACAGAGATTTAATTACATAATTAGATTATCGAGGATGATGAAAATAAATCTCCGTTTTAAAAATGATGCGACTCCAAAATGAACGGAAGCCTTGGAATGCTTCCGTTGAATGCGCATGTCTTAATTACCTGAAAATACATGATAAAATACGTCAACAAAATGTTGGTGAGCTCATAGGTTTACGCGAAAAGACCAATTGTATGGACATTAACAAATGAGTTGAATTTATAAAGCATAAATTCCATGTATGTATTACATAAACCATCATGTAACCGAAACTTAATTAAATGAGTTTGCCCTATGCAGTATCCCGACTGTAATACAGTGTGTTAAATATATACGCATTCCACTGTTAGTCGGTAAGACTAACCTAAATGGGGGACATGACTCCCGATAGATATATCCACAATATATTCACGCTTACAAATAAATGTAATTAACTGTTCATGATATGAGTGCTGATGGATCCACATAAACACATGTGTAATACATATAAGAAATAAATAGTTTTGATGTCCATATGAAAATAGTCCATGTATTTCCACCCCAATAGATAGTGAAAATAAGGGCTATGAAACTCACTGTAAATGTGATGGGAAAACGAGTGTAAAAACAAAGGTTTGCGTTGTTGATGAGTGATGACACCGGACGCGTTTAACCGAGTCCTAAATGATATGAGGGACTTAATAACTCCCATACATATATGATAAACTATATGTATAAAGGTTTTTATGTTTTAAATCACCAAACTTAACAAGTTTATAGATAAAACTCACTTAAAACGTCAAGTTTACACACACACACACACACACACACACACACACATATATATATGTAAAAAAAAATTTTTTTTAAATTTTTTTCTCAAAACCATGTTTAAATTAGTGTTATACACATGATTTATGAATTTCACATAAATTCACACTTTCTGTGTCCTTAAAAATTATGTGAATGCTCAGTGCATATTTATGTGAATGGTCATTTCACATCATGTGAATGATGTGAATGACCATTCACATGATCTTTTTTTACCATTCACAAGATTTATGATGTTACCCCTTTTGAAAAAAAGTCAGAACGGCCATTTTTCGAGGTGTTTAGGTTAGACAAAATGTTCGTTAAAACCCTATGTTGGCCATTTTTTAGCTGTTAAACTTTTGGATTCCCAAATAATATTTCGGGGTTCAAAACTCCATATTAAATTAAGAAAACCTCCAGATTTTTAGTTAAATTATAGATCTAACTTTTGAGATAAGATTAAACTTATTTCGTTAAGTTATGAATTAGTTATGATTTTTCAAAGTCGATGTAATATTTCTGCCGAAAATCCGGATTTCATAAACTTGAAAACAACCTTGATTCTTGTTGTTTATTCAAAAAAACACATATATAAAAGGTTATGAAACACATTTATAAAACTTATTTTCATATTATTTATACTTACAGAATGTGTTTATATATTTATAAACACATTTGAAGAAAACAAACTTAAAACAAAACTAGTAATTTATATAAACTTGAGTTTTTATGAACTTGTTTCTGTTGGTGATTATATGTATTATGCAAGACTTACATTAACATCAATATAAGAAGTAATAAGGTAGTATTTACTTACTTTGATGTATTAGAAGTATGAAAATGTGTAGAAGATTTGTTCTTGAACTAGTTGCACCAAAGAAACTCTTGAAAAGCTTGAATTCTTGAAGAATAAAGAAAGAAAACAACTTTGGTTGTGTGTGTGTGTGGCTATGGACGATTTTGAGAGAGTAAAATGAGAGGTTTTGCTCTTGCAAAGGTGTGAGGAAGAATGAGAAATGATCTCTCTATATATAGAGAAAAGTGGTCATCAAAGTGGAGGTTGAGTGGAGTGTTGGATGAGATGAAAGAAGATGGTGAAAAGGATTTGATTTTGATGGGTTATGGAAGTGTGTATTATATTAAATGAAGTCAAAACTTACTTGTACCTCCCTATGGCCAGATTTTTAGAAGATATTTTGATGTATTTTCATTTTTTTTATATAAACGTATTTAGAATGTATTCTTGTATTTCCTTTTTATGTAAATTCATAAATACTTTTGAATACATTTGTTTAATGAATTGTTTTAGTCTTGCATAATTAATGTTAAGTAAGTGTATTAATGCATGATTAGTGTTACTAATCTTAATTTAATTACGTACTTAGTTGAATTAATCCATCATATCGCAAACGATCAGATTAATTAATTTGCCGATTTATCGCACCGATGAAATTGTTTCTAATTAACTTGAATTTCCTTATGAACTTTGTTAATCACCTTGATTAATTGCTAATGACCACTGAATAGGTTATAATTTGCTAATAAATACTGATTAGGTCATAGTTGCTAACCTGGTTTTGTGCCGGATGTTACAGTCTCCCCCTGTTAAGGGAATTTCGTCCCGAAATTAGCTCGTATTCTTTACTGATTGAGCATTTGACAATAACTGAGGGTATTTTTCGCAAAACTGGTCTTCGCATTCCCATGTAAACTCAGGACCTCGCTTAGAGTTCCATCTGACTTTTATTATCGGAATTTGGCTGTGCTTTTAGTTTCTTGACTTCTCGGTCCATAATTTCTACAGGTTGTTCAATGAAGTTCAACTTATAATCTAGCTCCAGTTTGTCCATGGGTATGACGAGTGTTTTGTCAGACAAGCATTTATTTAGGTTGGACACGTGTAAGGTATTATGTACATTACTTAGCTCTGGGGGCAGATCGAGTCGGTAGGCTACCAGGCCAATTCTTTTGGAAATCTTGAATGATCCGATATAACAAGGGTTCAGTTTCCCTTGTTTCCCAAATCGTATCACGCCCTTCCATGGCGAGACTTTCATCAGTGCCCTTTCTCCTACATGGAACTCAAGGGATTTTCTCCTTACGTCTGCATAACTTTTCTGACAATCGCGGGCAACTTTTAGTCGGTTCCGTATTTGTACTATCTTTTTGGTGGTCTCAAGTATGATTTCTGGGCCAATGACTTGACTATCCATGACTTTGGCCCAGCAAAGGGGTGATCGAAACTTTTGTCCGTACAGTGCCTCAAATGGAGCAACGTTAAGACTTGTGTGATAGCTGTTGTTGTATGATAATTCCACTAAGGCAAATGAGTATCTCAACACTTCCCAAAATCCATCACACAGGCTCTTAACATATGTTCTAGGGTTTGGATCGTTCTTTCACTCTGACCATTTGTCTGAGGGTGATATGTGGTACTCATTTCCAAGTTTGTACCCAACGCTGGCTGTAACGATTGCCAAAATCTATATGCAAATCTGATATCCCTATCCGAAATGATTGAGATAGGCACTCCGTGTCTGGAGACGACTTCCTTGAGGTACATTTGGGCTAGCTTATTCATCCTGTTGGTCTTCTTGATTGGTAGAAATGCGCGGATTTTGTTAGGCGATCGATTATTACCCAAATGGTATCGTACCCACTGGATGTCATTTGGACTTTTGTTTTGAAGTCCATGGTTATCCGTTCCCACTTCCATTGGGGAATCTCTGGTTGCTGCAATAACCCAGATGGTTTCTGAAGTTTTGTTTTAACTTTGGAGCATGTAAGGAATTTGCTGACATATGTGGCAATGTCAACCTTCATGTTAGGCCACCGGTATAGCTCCTTGAGGTCATGATACATTTTATCGGATCCGGGGTGAATGACATATCTTGATTTGTGTCCTTCATCTATAAACAGCTTTCTTACTCCACCAAAATAGGGTAACCAGACTCAACATGAAATATCGATTTCCATTAGCCTTTATCCCAAACTATTTATACATTCCGTGCAGGGCTTCATTTTTCATATTTTTCTCCTTAACAGCTTCTACTTGTGCATTATGAACTAAGAAAGGTTTGGTTGAATGGTCATAACTAGGGCTCGTACTCTTAACGGCTTAACTCGTTCCTTTCGGCTCTGAGCGTCTGCAACCACATTAGCTTTCCCCGGGTAATAACAAATTTCACAATTGTAATCACTTAATAGCTCCATCCAACGACGCTACCTCATATTCAACTCTTTCTGGTTCAAGATGTGTTGGAGGCTCTTATGGTCCGTGAATACAGTACACTTCGTACCGTACTACTAATGTCTCCAAGTCTTAAGGATAAAGACTACTGCTCCCAGATATAAATCATGCATTGCGTAATTCACCTCGTGAACCTTAAGTTGTCATGAAGCATAAGCTATGACCTTATCTTTCTACATCAACCCATTGTGTGAAGCGTCACAGTAATCTGCAAATTTCTCGCTTCTCTCTGGTAAGGACAAAATAGGCGCGCTGCATAGTTTGTGCTTTAATAACTAAAATGATGTCTCCTGATCCTTGCTCCAATCAAACTTAATGTGTTTTCAGGTCTGTTTGTTATTGATAAATTTTGATAATTGCCTATAATAAGCGGCAAGCCTTAAGGACTGACGTATCTCTACGGGAGTTCTAGGAGTTGACCAATTCCTGATAGCCTCGATCTTTGTGGGGTCGACTTGGATTCCTTTACTATTGATCACGTGACCAAGGGATTTCACCTTTCTTAGCTAAGAGTCAAACTTAGAAAGCTTTGCATATAGTTGTTCTTTCTCCAACAACTCTAGAATCAATCTTAAATGTTGCTCATGCTCCTCCTTTTTTCGTGAGTAGATTAAGAGGTCATTCATCAAGACAATTACGAATTTGTCTAAATAAGGTTTGCACGCCCAATTCATGAGATCCATGAATACTGTTGTGGCACTGGTTAATCCAAACGACATTAATAGAAATTTATGATGACCATAACGGGATCTGAAGGTTGTCTTTGGAATATATTCCTTGCGGACTCTAACCTGATTATAACCAGACCTCAGGTCGATCTTCGAATAGAAGCTTGATCCTTAGAGTTTAGTAAAAAAAAGTCATCAATCCTTGGGAGTAGGTACCGGTTCTTTATGGTTAGCTTATTTAGCTCCCGGTAATTGATGCACATTCTGAAGGTTCCGTCCTTCTTCTTTACGAACAAAACTGGAGCTCCCCAAAGTGAGGAACTCAGTTTGATAAACCCTTTATCTAAGAGCTCCTACAGCTGGTTGGACAACTTCCACATAACTTATGGGGCTAATCGGTATGGTGCTCGAGCCACTGGTGCAGCACCTGATTCTAGGTTGATTTGGAATTCGACTTGCCTCGATGGCGGGAGATCAGGTATGTGTTCTGGAAACACTTTGGGGTAATCACAAATAATAGGAATATCTTTGAGTCGCTTCTCCTTCGGCTCCTTTTCTGTCAACACTTCAAGGTCCAAAGACATGAGATGATGCTTACTTTGGTGTTTCTCTGTTTGCCTTGGCCAATTAGGACCTTTTTGTTGGCTAAGGGAATGAGCACCGTCTTCTTATCGCACTCGATTTCCGCACGATTTTTCGATAACCAATACATGCCTATAACGACGTCAAAACTCCCCAGTTTAACGGGCAACAAGTCCATTTCAAAGAGTTGGCGTACTAATTCTAAGGAGCATCCTCGACTTACATTATTTGTCTTAAGTGTCTTACTGTCATCAACCTCAATAGCATTAAAGGCACTTAATGGCGTAAGAATGACATTTATCTGCTCACTAACTTAGTGGATATAAAGCTCCTATCAGCACATGTAATAGATAGTAGAAATGCATAAGTGGTATCTAATGGGGTAAGAGGATAAGTCTATGGGTTTGAAATTTCTACTGTAGATAGTCATAGCTACATCTCCTCATACACAGAGTTGTAGCTAAAACATAATTCTTCATTAAAAGTGCTTGATACCTAATCTTTGTACATGATATGGTAGGGAGTTTCCGATAAATTTTCAAGCCTTACATACCTAAAGATCATCAGATAGTAAAACCTAGAGAAATACTATAAAATGGTAGAAGGGCATTAAGTATGAGATGCCTCCAGGGTTTCCCCGTACTCTAGAGCGTTAAGTCGTTGGGTTAGCTTCGCATTGCGGGATTCGCGCTCTACTAGGAACTGCCACAATTCATTGATTCCGTCTTGTTGGATCGCCTAGGTATTCTGGTTGGCCCAATGTATGTTGGTATTTTTGCATTGCCTCCTACTTAATCGTTGTAGAGATCTCACCGACATCCTGGTGGATTTATCAAAATTGAAGGTCGTGTCTGGTAGCCCTCGCCACCAACAGAGGCACCGTTTGTTGCGTAGGTTCATGGGTAAGTGTCAGCACATGAGAAGGAGATGGTGTTCTGACTTCAAACTGGCTTGGGATCCCTTTCTCGTTTCTCCACTCTTGGAGAGTGTGAGACATCCATCCCCACTGTCTTACGTTCTCCCGTCGCTGCTGCGGTGGGCTTGGCTGATGGGCAGGTACCTGGATAGACTCCCGTTGTGCCAGACACACCCTTTTCCTAGGGGTGAACTTCCTCAATGGTCCATTGGGATTGCTTCTGAATAGGGTGTAGGATGGAACACGTGTTGGTGATGTTGGAGCAATTTGTGCTGTAGGGCCACAGTTGCCCTCCTCTTGTTCTGACGGGTCCTCTACCTCGTCATTGATTGGGTCTGGGTGGGTCTCCGATCCAAAGTACATCTCAGTATCACCTTGGCTTCTTTGTTCCATGGGTGAGTATTCATCCTCTGAGTCAAAGAGGATAATAACCGTATTGTTTGACATGTTTCTGTCATTAGGGTCCATACATATGTTCACAGTTGTTGAAGTAAGAAAGTTTAGTTTTTGTAAAGGTTATAGTCTAAGGTACTAATACAACCTAGTTCACTATAACTATGGCTCTGATACCAATTTGTCACACCCCGTTACCCCAGTTGGCAACATAGCGTGATGTCGCGGAAGCGTAACCATAATCATATCTTTAAAATAAGGGATATTTTACAAACCAACATGAAATGTTAATAGTTCACAAGTTACGGAGATTTAAATACATAATTAGATATCGAGAATGATGCAAATAAATCTTCGAGTTTGAAAATGATGCGACTCCAAAACGAACGGAAGCCTTGGAATGCTTCTGATGAATGCGCATGTCTTAATTACCTGAAAATACATGCTAAAATACGTCAACAAATTGTTGGTGAGCTCATAGGTTTTCGCGAAAAGACCAATTGTATGGACATTAACAGATGAGTTGAATTTATAAAGCATAAATTTTATGTATGTATTACATAAACCATCATGTAAATGAAGCTTAATTAAATGAGTTTGCCCTATGCAGTATCCCCGACTGTAATACCATGTGTTAAATATATATGCATTCCACTGTTAGTCGGTAAGACTAACCTGAATGGGGGACACGACTCTCGATAGATCTATCCATAACATATTCATGCTTACAAATAAATGTAATTAAGGGTTCATGATATGAGGGTTGATGGATCCACATAAACATATGTGTAATACATATAAGAATAAACAGTTTTGACGTCCATATGAAAATAGTGCATGTATTTCCACCACAATAGATAGTAAAAATAGGGGCTATGAAGACTCACTGTAAATGTGATGGAAAAACGAGCGTAAAAATGAAGGTTTGCGTTGTTGATGAGTGATAACACCGGACGGGTTTTGTAACATCCGGCATTAAACCAGGTTAGCGACTATGACCGAATCAGTATTTAATAGCCAATTATAACCTAATCAGTGGTCATTAGCAATTAATCGAAGTGATTAACAATGTTCATGAAGATATTCAACTCAATTGGAATCAAATTCATCGGTGCAATGAATCGGGAAATCAATTAATCTGATCAATTTACGATATGATGGATTAATTCAAGTAAGTACACAATTAATCTAAGATTAGTGACACTAATCATATACTAATACAATTACTTAACAATAATTATGCAAGACTAAAACAATTCATTAAAACAATGCATTCATAAGTATTTATGAATTTACAAAAAAAAGGGAAATACAAGAATACATTCTAAATACATTTATACAAAAAAAAAATTGAAAATACATTAAAATATCTTCTAAAAATCTGGCCATAGGGAGGTACAAGTAGGTTTTGACTTCATTTTTATAATACAAACTTCCATAACCCATCAAAATCAAATCATTTTCACCATCTTCTTTCATATCATTCAACACTCCACTCAACCTCCACTTTGATGACCATTTTTCTCTATAAATAGAGAGATCATTTCTCATTCATCCTCACACATTTGCTATAGCAAAACCTCTCATTTTACTCTCTCAAAATCGTCCATAGCCACACACACACACAACCAAAGTTGTTTTCTTCCTTTATTCTTCAAGAATTCAAGTTTTTTAAGAGTTTCTTTGGTGCAACTAGTTCAAGAACAACTCCTCTACACATTTTCATACTTCTAATACATCAAAGTAAGTAAAATACTAACTTATTACATCTTATATTTATGTTGATATAAGTCTTGCATAATATATATAATCACCAACAACAACAAGTTGCATAAAAACTCAAGATTATAAATCTTTAGTTTTTGTTTTTAAGTTGTTTTCTTCAAATGTGTTTATAAATATATAAACACGTCATGTAAGTGTAAATATTATGAAAACAAGTTATATAAATGTGTTTTATAACTTTTATACAAGTAGTCTTTAAATAACCAACAAGAATCACTAGTTATTTCACGTTTATGAAATACGGAATTTTGGCAGAAATGTTGCATCAAATTTGAAAAATCATAACTAATTCATAACTTAACGAAATGAATTGATTCTTGTCTCGAAAGTTATATAACGAGGCTAGGTGGAATATAAGATAAATTTCAAATCAAATACGAACGGTCTTAACTAAAAATCTGGAAGTTTTCATAATTTATTATGGAGTTTAGAACCCCCAGATATTGTTTGGGAACCCGAAAGTTTGACAGCTCAAAAATGGCCAACATAGGGTTTTTAACGAGCTTTTTTCCTAAGCTAAACACCTCGAAAAATGGCCATTCTTAACTTTAAAAATTCTTTGTATATAGTAGTTTAATGTCAAGGAAAACCAAAGCCTAAATCGTTTTGGACCTTGGTCGAAAACAGCCTCAAATTAAGTCGAAAAACCTTCAAAAAGATGGAAAAATTATATATAAAAACTAGACGTTTTAAGTGGGTTTTATTTATAAACTTGTAATGTTGGGTGATTTAAAATATAACAACATTTATACATACATATTATCATATATGGGAGTTATTAAATCCCTTATATCATTTAGGACTCGGTTAAACGCGTCCGGTGTCATCACTCATCAACAACGAAAATCGTCGTTTTTACGCTCATTTTGCCATCAACATGCGGTGAGTCCACATAGCCCTATTTTCACTATCTATTGGGGTGGAAATACATGTACTGTTTTCATATGGACATCAAAACTGTTTATTTCTTATATGTATTACATGTGTGGATCCATCAATCCTCAAATCATGAACCGTTAATTGCATTTATTTGTAAGCGCGAATATATTGTGGATAAATCTATCGGGAGTCATGTCCCCCATTCGGGTTAGTCTTAATCGGCTAACGGCGGGATGCATATATATTCAACACATGGTATTACGTATGGGAATACTGCACAGGACAAACTCATTTAATTAAGCTTCGGTTGCATGATGGTTTATGTAATGCATACACGGAATTTTTTCTTTTATGGATTCAACTCATCTGTTAATGTCCATACAACTGGTCTTTTTGCGTAAACCTATGAGCTCACCAACAATTTGTTGACGTATTTTAGTATGTATTTTCAGGTGATTAAGGCATGCGCATTTATCGGAAGCATTCCAAGGCTTCCGTTCATTTTGGAGTCGCATCATTTTCAAACTCGAAGATTTATTTGCATCTTTCTTGATAAACTAAATTGTGTATTTAAATCTTGGTATTTTAAGAACTACTTACGCTGTATTTTGGTTATGTAAAACAATATGTATATTTGAAGTCAAATCAATGTATTTTTGAAAACGTCCATATAGTGGTCGTTCGTTATGATTATGGTTACGCTTCCGCGACGTCACACTTCGTTGCTAACCGGGGTAACGGGGTGTGACAGATTGGTATCAGAGCCATAGTTATAGTGAACTAGGTTGCATTAGTACCCCTAGACTATAACTTTTACAAAAACTAAACTTTCTTACTTCAACAACTTTGAACATATGTATGGACCCTAATGACAGAAACATGTCAAACAATACATTTATTATCCTCTTTGACTCCGAGGATGAATACTCACCCATGGAACAAGGAAGCCACAGTGACACTGAGGTGTACTTTGGATCGAAGACCCATCCAGACCCAATCAGTGACGAGGTAAAGGACCCATCAGAACAAGAGGAGGGCAACTGTGGCTTGCAGCACAAATTGCTCCACCATCACCACCACGTGT
Organism: Centrapalus pauciflorus; assembly: GCA_020465985.1. NCBI lineage: Eukaryota > Viridiplantae > Streptophyta > Magnoliopsida > Asterales > Asteraceae > Centrapalus > Centrapalus pauciflorus. Next base: position 101,026 of record JAANYP010002385.1, on the reverse strand, counting down.
TCCATCCTACACCCTATGCAGAAGCCATACCAATGGACCATTGAGGAAGTTCACCCCTAGGAAAAGCGTGTGACTGGCACAACGGGAGTCTATCCCGGTACCTGCCCATCTACCAAACCCGCCGCAGCAGCGACGGGCAAACATTAGACTGTGGGGATGGATGTCTCACACTCTCCAAGAGTGGAGAAACGAGGAAGGGATCCCAAGCCAGTTTGAAGTCAGAACACCATCTCCTTCTCAAGTGCCGACACTTACCCATGAACCTAAGCAACAAACGGTGCCTCTGTTGGTGGCGAGGGCCGCCAGACACGACCTCTAATTTTGATAATTCCACCATGAGCTCGGTGAGATCTCTACAAGGATTAAGCAGGAGACAATGCAAAAACACCAACATACATTGGGCCAACCAGAATACCAAGGCGATCTGACAAGATGGATTCAACAAATTGTGGCAGTGCCTAGTAGAACGCGAAGCCCGCAATGCAGAGCTAACCCAATGACTTAACGCTCTGGAGTACGGGGAAACCCCGGAGGCATCTCATACTTAGTGCCCTTTCTACAATTTTATAGTTTTTCTCTAGGCTTTACTATCTGATATATCTTAGGGTATGTAAGGCTTAAAAATTTATCGGGAAATCCCGACCATATCATGTACAAGGATTAGGTATCAAACATTTTAATGAAGAACTAAGTTTTATCTATAACTATGTGCATGAGGATATGTAGTAGACAATCTGCCTCAGAAATTTCAAACCCATAGACTTATCCTCTTATCCAATTAGATGCCACTTATGCATCTCTACTATTTGATATTGGTGCTGATAGGAGCTTTATATCCACTAAGTTCAGTAAGCAGATAAATTTCATTCTTACACCATTAAGTGCCACTTATGCTATTGAGGTTGATGACAGTAAGACGCTTATGACAAATAATATAAGTCAAGGATGCTCCTTAAAATTAGTAGGCCGACTCTTTGAAACAGACTTGATGCCCGTCAAACTGGGAAGTTTTGACGTGGCCATAGGCATGGATTGACTATCGAAAAATTGTGCGGAAATAGTGTGCAACAAGAAGACGGTTCATATACCTTTAGCCAATAAGAAAGTCCTTACTGTCCAAGGCAAAACAAGAAATACCAAAGTAAGCATCATCCCTAGCATTAGGACCCTGAAGTGTTGACAGGGAGGGAGCCAAAGGAAAAGCGGCTCGAAATTATTCTTATTATTTATGGTTACTCCAAAGTTTTTCCAGAACACTTACCTGAACTCCCATCATCGAGCCAAGTCAAATTCAAAAATCGGCCTAGTATCAGGTGCGATACCAGTGGCTCGAGCACCATGCCGATTAACCCCATCAGTAGTGTAAGAATCGTCCAACCAACTGTAGGAGCTCTTAGATAAAAGGTTTATCAAACTGAATTCCTCGCTTTGGAGGAGCTCCAGTTTTGTTCATAAAGAAGAAGGATGGAACCTTCAAAAGGTGCATCAAATACTGAGAGATAAATAAACTAAAAGAACCGATACCCGCTCACAAGGATCAATGACTTGTTTGACCAAACTCCAAGAATTAATCTTCTATTCGAAGATCAACCTAAAATCTGGTTATCATCAGGTTAGAGTTCGCAAGAAAGATATTCCAAAGACAGTCTTCAGATTTCGTTACGGTCATCATAAATTCCTATTAATGTCGTTTGGGTTAACCAGTGCCTCAACGGTATTCATGGACCTCATAAATCGGGTGTGCAAACCTTATCTAGACAAATTCGTGATTGTATTCATGAATGACATCTTAATCTACTCACGAAACAAGGAGGAGCACGAGCAAACATTTAAGACTGATTCTAGAGTTGTTGAAGAAAGAACAACTATACACCAAGCTTTCTAAGTCTGACTTTTGGCTAAGATAGGTAAGATTTCTCGGTCAGCTAGGGATCCAAGTCGACCCCGCAAAGATCGAGGCTATCAGGAATTGGTCAACTCTTAGAACCCCCATAAAGATATGACAGTCCTTAAGACTTGCCACTGATTATAAGCAATTATCAAAAATTTCTCAAAGATCACCAGAGCTCTAACAAAACTGACCCGAAAAGACATTAAGTACGATTGGGGCGAGGATCAGGAGACATCATTTCAGTTATTAAAGCACAAACTGTGTAGCGCGCTTATTTTGTCCCTACCCGAGAGAAGCAAGAAATTTGTAGAATACTGTGACGTTTCACACAATGGGTTGATATAGAAAGATAGGGTCATAGCTTATACTTTATGAAACCTTAAGGTTCACTAGGTGAATTACACAACGCATGATCTAGATCATGGAACAGTAGTCTTTATCCTTAAAACTTGAAGACATTAGTTGTACGGTAAGAAGTGTACTACACTCACAGACCATAAGAGCCTCCAACACATCTTGAACCAGAAAAAGTAAATATGAGGTAACATCGTTGATGGAGCTAATAAATGATTGCAACTGTGAAATTCGTTATCACCTGACGAAAACTAATGTGCTTGCAGACGCTCAGAGCCAAAAGGAACGAACTAAGCCGTTAAGAGTACAAACCGTAGTTATAACCATTCAACCAAACCTTCCTTCCTTAGTTCATGATGCACAAGTAGAAGTTGTTAAGGAGGAAAATATGAAAAATGAAGCCCTGCACGGAATGGATAAATAGTTTGGGATAAGGGCTAATAAAAAAATCGATATTTCATGAATGGAATCTGATTACTCTGTTTAGTGGAATACGAAAGCTGGCTATGGATGAAGGACACAAATCAAGATATGCCGTTCACCCCGGATCCGATAAAATGTATTATGACCTCAAGGAGCTACACGGGTGGCCTAACATGAATGATGACATTGCCACATATGTCAGCAAATTCTTAACATTCTCCAAAGTTAAGACAAAACATCAGAAACCATTTGAGTAATAGTCGACCGCCTAACAAAATCCGCACGTTCCTACCAATCAAGAAGAACAACAGGATGAATAAGCTAGTCCAAACATACCTCGAGGAAGTCATCTCCGGACACGGAGTGCCTATTATAATCATTTCAAATATGGATAGCAGATCTACATCTAAGTTTTTGGCAATTATTACAACAAGCTTTGGGTACAAACTTTGACATGAGTACCTCCTATCACCATCAGACCGATGGTCAAAATAAAAGAAAGATTCAAACCCTAAAACCTGTGTTAAGAGCCTGTGTAATGGATTTTGGGTAGTGTTGGGATACTCATTTGACTTAGTGGAATTACTATACGAGCATTAAAGCTGCTCCATTTGAGGCACTTTATGGGCAAAAGTGTCGGTCACCGCTTTGTTGGGCTGAGGTAGGAGATAGCTAGATCACTGGACCCGAGATCATTCAGGAGACTACAGAAAAGATAGTCCAGATTCAGAACCGATTAAAGATCGCACGGGATCGACAAAAAAAAGCTATGCAGATGTTCGACGGAAGGATTTGGAATTTCAGGAGGGAGATCAAGTAACGTTGAAAGTCTCTCCTTGGAAAGGCGTAATCCGTTTTGGGAAACGAGGAAAACTCAATCCTCGTTATATCGGACCATTCAAGATTTCCAAAAGAATTGGCCCGGTAGCCTACCGACTCGATCTGCCCCCAGAGCTTAGTAATGTTCATAGTACCTTCCACGTATCCAACCTAAAGAAATGCCTAGCCGATGAAACACTCGTCATACCCATGGACGAGCTGGATTTAGACGATAAGTTGAACTTCGTTGAAAAACCCGTGGAGATAATGGACCGAGAAGTCAAGAAATTAAAGCACAGCCGGATCCCGATAATAAAAGTCAGATGGAACTCTAAGCGAGGTTCTGAGTTTACATGGGAATGCGAAGATCAAATCTGGGAAAAATACCCTCATCTGTTCTCAAATACTCAAGCAGTGGAGAACACGAGCTAATTTCGGGACGAAATTCCCTTAATAGGGGGAGATTGTAACATCCGAAATTAAACCAGATTAGCGACTATGACCTAATCAGTATTTACTAGCCAATTATAACCTAATCAGTGGTCATTAGCAATTAATCGAAGTGATTAACAATGTTCATGAAGAAATTCAGCACAATTGGAATCAAATTCATCGGTGCGATGAATCAGGAAATCAATTAATCTGATCAATTTACGATATGATGGATTAATTCAAGTAAGTACATAATTAATCTATGATTAGTGACACTAATCATATACTAATACAATTACTTAAAATTAATTATGCAAGACTAAAATAATTCATTAAAACAATGCATTCATATGTATTTATGAATTTACAAAAAAAGGGAAATACAAAAAAAATACATTCTAAATACATTTATACAAAAAAAATTGAAAATACATTAAAATATCTTCTAAAAATTTGGCCATAGGGAGGTACAAGTAGGTTTTGACTTCATTTTTCTAATACACACTTCCATAACCCATCAAAATCAAATCATTTTCACCATCTTCTTTCATATCATCCAACACTCCAGTCAACCTCCACTTTGATGACCATTTTTCTCTATAAATAGAGTGATCATTTCTCATTCATCCTCACACATTTGCAATAGCAAAACCTCTCATTTTACTCTCTCAAAATCGTCCATAGCCATACACACACAACCAAAGTTGTTTTCTTCCTTTATTCTTCAAGAATTCAAGTTTTTCAAGAGTTTCTTTGGTGCAACTAGTTCAAGAACAACTCTTCTACACATTTTCATACTTCTAATACATAAAAGTTATTAAATATTGTGAAGACCACCCCTCACGGGGCGGTAGTCACGAGTCTAGGTCCCACATCATGCAACACGATATCAATCATAACTAAGATAGAGTAATTAAGTGCGGAATTATGAATTACAAACACAAACATATTAGGATTTAAGTTTAATACAGATTACAGTTTTTAAACTTATAAAGGACACAAGTCTAATCTAATTCATGTCATCGTATAATTAAGATAAATTTACCCAGACCACCATATTATTATCCTCCAATTAGTACCAAAAGGGTTTGCTGAGTAGAGGTCTATGAAAACTTCTGTCTTGATCTTGTAAGACCTAAGAACTAGGTCCAGCAGGTGACTTTCCTTTATCTTTTCCTGTAAAAATGTAAGGTAGCAACTGTAAGCAATGCTTAGTGAGTAAATAGATTTTCAAATTAACATGCATTGTCAAGCGGATCATAAGTTCTAGCGTGATATGTCTTGACTGCCGCTAGAGCCACTCATGATTGAGACATAGAAGTCATAAAGTCGGATGATGTTCAAGCCACGCTCACGCTTAAATCGTGGGGATCAGCCACATACTGGGCTAGCTACCAGTAAATCAACATGGCGGAACATGGGAGGGTCATTACCAAGTTCAATAGAACTGGTGAAATAGCCAGGTCTAGAACAATAGACCGACAAGGCTAATCAAGTTGAATCAATATGTCAAAGTATATGCAATGATGAAGCATACGTAATCAAAGTTATGATAGCAATAATCTCATACAATATCATAACTGAATAGTAAATCTCAAAGTCATATGAAGTGATAAATCAAATAGCTATCATGATCCACTGGGCAACACCGAACCATAGTGTGCACAGGTCACAATCCAGCTGATAATATGAGTGTCAAATTAATCTAACATCAACAATATGTCTCAACCGGAAATCTAGCATGTTATATCTGAATATCTATAACTCACAGTTTGGGGTCTTTATCAAGCAGATGTAAAATCCACCGCCTGAGTTATCTCAGGATTTTATCTTTAAATCTTTATAAATCTGATCTCTGTCAATTCTTTGAAATTCCGTGACCCGCTTTCAATATCTATAACTCAATGTTCAGAATTTAACTGAACCTGTCCAGAATCATGTCATATCATATCAATCATTAGCTTTTAGCTTTAAAATTCTTATTTTATCTGATTCTGATACTGACAACTCATCTATCTTTCTTTCGTTCATATTCTTTGTTTCATTAAATTCTCAAAAGATCAGTATATATATTAATATATACATAATCATTTTTGCTAATTATTTTGTTAATTTATGCGTTGTCCAAGTGTTTTATTCAATATTTTCAAATTTAGGGAAGGGATTCGAATTTATGTATTAAATTCGAACGTATATAACCAAATTCGAAATCATGGCTTCGAACATAGTGCTAAATTCGAATCATAGTCTCGAACTTAGGGTCAAATTCGAAACCTTGGTTCGATTTTAGCTATAATCGAGTTTGTTCTTGGCATCTCGAATTTGTTCGTGTTTTGCAGCTTTTAAACATGCATTTCTATGTCTAAAATCATGAATATGCTAAGTATTAAGCCTAGGTTCGATTCTATTATACATAATCTAACAAACTCGAGTTAATACTCAAGCAAAATAACCTTGAATCAAATCAATAGATGAAAATATGAGATTTTCTTCAAATCTGAAAGTAAGGAAATCAGAAAACAATGATTCTTACCTTGAATTCTTTGTCAATTGATGATCCTTGATGATATTTGTAACTTCTTTCTTGAATTACTCCTCAACTAATGCAAGTATATGAATTTCTTGGATGAATTTGTTGAGAGATTCGAATGTAGAGAGAGAGTAGAGAGAGAGTGAATTAAGTGTTTAATGATCCTTAAATCTCATTTATTTGGTTTATATATATTCATTTAGTTATATTTGAAATTTAACCCACTAAACTTTTGTATTTTACATCTCTTTTAGTTTAATCATATTTAATATTTTATATCATAAATTTAATTTAATTAACTTATTTCATTACATAATTAAATTACGAATCAAATAATTGTAATAAAATTACATTATTATCTCAAAATACTGAAATTATAGTTGGATCAAAAGTTAGGTTGTTACAGAATGGGCTCCACCACGCATAAACTTCGTCCCCGAAGTTAGCTATGTTCGAACAGACTGGGATAAGTAGTTTTCATAACATCTTCAGATTCCCAAGACTGATGCGAACCTTTGTGGTGTTTCCACTGGACGAGCACCATCTGTATATCTTTATTTCTAAGCTTTTTGGTCTTTGAATCCCGAATACATTCTGGTTCTTCAACCACTCGAAGCTTCTCATCAATTTGCAGGTTAACATGTGGTATTTGTACCTCTCTTTCATCGGCTAAGCTCTTCCGCAAATGACTGACATGGAATATAGGGTGTATTCCAGATAAATCCGTTCGCAGTTCAAGACGATAAGATTGATTTCCTATCTTTTCCACAATCTTGAACGGACCAATGAATCTCGGAGCCAGTTTGCTTCGCTTTATGAGTCTCACCACATTCTTCATTGGGGATACTTTCAGCATCACCCAGTCTATAACATCCCGAATTTGAGCCTGGTGCTAGCCGATCACGTGCCGAGCCGCATTGAGAGTTCCGGGTTTCGATTGCTTTCGGGTATCGGTGAGTACTCGAGTTCTTTTCAAACGCACGTGCATTCTTTCGAGTCGTCTATGTGGTTGTGATATATATATGTGTATGAGACTGTGATAGCGCGCAGGTATGAGCTTCTCTACCCTATACGTGCTATATGTGTTTGAATTGCAGGTGTCCGCGATATGTGATCGCGCAGGCTGACTGTCCCTAACCAGTCACGAGATACGAGGTTGTATATATACGACAGTGATATTGCCAGGTCGCTCCTGTGCCTATTGAATAGCTAACCGCTGCTGTGTGCGGCCTGTTAGCTGGGGAACGGCGTCCCCTTTTGAGCAGAGATACGTGTTATGCATAGAGTTGCATATGTGTGATGAGATATATGTGTTGTGTATGCTATCTGTGTTTACCTGCAGAGTCTAACCCTCGCGTACTCACGAGCTGTCCAGCTTATGTTTTCGAGTCTTCTGTGTGTCAGGCAGTCATACTGTGGGATCGCAGTCACAACCGCAACAACCGAAGTAGAGATCGGAGCAGTTTAGAGTCGTGTATGCTGACTGTATTTTGATACTGAACTTTAGAGCTGTTATCCGTATTTTGTGTTTGATCAGTACTATGTTAGCTTCCAGTAATCCGTGTTTATCAGATGATTCAGTGTGTATGTGTTGTATCAGAATATGACATGATGTATGACTCCTGTGTTAAAGTTTTAATTAACAGTGTTTTCCGCTAATCCTGTGACATGTGCATTATGAGATGATTGCGATATTGCCACCTGTGTATTGTATTGACGTGGCATTTGTGTGAGAATTGTGGGTGTTACAGCTTGGTATCAGAGCTTGAGGTTTCAGTATTGAGTATCAGTGGATGCTTGTGCTCTTACCGTGTTCAGATCTGTGGGATTCTTCCCTGAGACTGAGTTTAGCGGAATTAACTGACCTAGCTTATTGTATAACGCTGGGTGATCGATCTGTTATCTTACCTTTGTGATATGTGCAGGTAGTTATGGCAGATCATGGCGAGGGTTCAGGGCCAGAGAGACCTGCGGGAGACGAGTATGTCCGCCGGTCAGAGATGTTATCAGTATTGACCGAGTTCTACAGAGAGGGATAGAGAGAGAGAGCAGCAGCGACAGAGAGCTGATCCGCCGCTAGTTACTAGTGTTGAGACAGTGGTTGGGGCATCTTCTTCTTCTGTGCGAGGTGGGTCCTTTAAGGACTTTATGGCGGGAGCCCCACCTCAGTTTCGAGGCGGTGGTGAGCCGGGTGCGGCTATGGCTTGGGAGAGAGAGATAGAGGCCGCATTCCGCGTTGCCCATGTCGATCCTCGTGATATGGTCGGCTATGCGGCTTATCAGCTAAAGGGAGGGGCTTCACAGTGGTGGAAGTCCATTGAGTCATCCATGACTACAGCTGCAGCGTATGCTATGACATGGGATCAGTTCCGTGCTATCTTCGAGTTACAGTATATTCCCCGGGATGAGCGCCGGGAAATGGAGCGTCGTTTTCTACATCTTCAGCAGGGCAGCATGTCAGTCCAGCAGTATGTAGACCGATTTAATGAGTATGCTCAGTTTGCGCCCCAGCACGTGGATACAGAGATTCGTAAGGCTGATGCCTTTATCGATGGGTTGAGATCTGATATTCGGGAGTTCGTTGGGCTTCACGACACCCCGACGTTTGCGAGAGCCTTGGAGTTGGCTCGTGTCAGAGAGAGAGAGATCGAGAGACAGAGGGGTCAGCCTCCATCCCAGAGACAGAGGACAGGGACGTCTGAGCAGTCCCAGAGTTACTATCGAGAGCCCCAGGACTATCAGAGAGAGAGGCAGCCTGAGCAGCAGCAGGTTCAGGGGCAGGGTTCAGGATTTCGTCGAGACAGAGACAGAGGCAGAGACCGGAGGTCCAGGAGGTCTGGGCAGTATCAGGGGTCGGGGACAGCCAGTCAGAGTCAGGGGCAGACTTCCCGATACAGTGCTCCGCGTCAGAGTCAGAGCAGCGTGGGGCAGGGGTCCCAATCATCAGGGAGCCGGGCAGATAGTTCAGCCGGGGAGAGAGACTGTCCGACGTGTCGCCGTCGCCATTCTGGTCCTTGTACATCAGAGCAGCCTCGTTGCTACCGCTGTGGTCAGTATGGCCATACATCTTTTACTTGTACTTCGAGGGATTCCCTGTGCTTCCGCTGTGGGAGGCCAGGTCATATTGTGAGGGATTGTCCGGATGCGCCGCCAGCGGTACAGGGAGCGAGTACCAGTGGTGCTAGAGCCGAGCCGTCGTCTTCTAGCCGTCGAGAGTCAGCACCTAGAGGTCGAGGCAGGGTATTCCAGGCTACGGCAGAGGAGGCCCGCGAGTCCACCGATGTTGTTTCCGGTACGTACATTCTGAACGGGCTTAGTGCTCGTATTTTGTTTGATTCTGGAGCAGATCGCTCGTATGTATCTGTTGTATTCTGTGCCTACTTTTCTATGCCTGCTACTGTGTTATCTGTGCCGTTAGTTGTTGAGAGGGTAGACGGTAGTACAGCGCTAGTGAGTCGGGTGTACAGAGATTGTGTCCTAGAGATTGATGCTCACCGGTTTTCGATCGATCTACTGCCGATAGAGATTAGCAGTTTCGACGTGATAGTGGGTATGGACTGGATGACAGCCAGGCAGGCCGATATTCTGTGTGCGAAGAAGATGATCCGGATACCCGTTTCAGACAGTGAGACGGTGACAGTATACGGCGAGAGGCGCCGAGGTGAGATTGGCATTGTGTCTATGGCCCGAGCTCAGAGATATGTTGCGAAGGGGTGCGAGACCTTTCTGGTTTATGTTGTTGACGCCAGATTAGAGAAGAAGACCTTAGCGGATATACCCGTAGTTCGAGAGTTCCCTGAGGTATTCCCAGAGGAGTTGCCTGGGTTACCGCCAGATCGTCAGGTCGAGTTCCGCATCGACCTTATCCCTGGAGCGGTGCCTATTGCGAAGACGCCTTATAGGCTGGCACCTACTGAGATGAGAGAAATGATGTCGCAGCTTCAGGAGTTGCTTGATCGTGGATTCATCCGTCCGAGTTCGTCCCCGTGGGGAGCCCCAGTGCTGTTTGTGAAGAAGAAGGACGGTTCTATGCGGATGTGTATCGATTATCGAGAGTTAAATAAAGTGACGGTGAAGAACCGTTATCCGCTTCCACGTATCGACGATCTGTTTGATCAGCTACAGGGTTCGAGCTTCTTTTCGAAGATAGATCTGAGATCGGGTTATCATCAGCTGAGAGTTAGAGATGAGGATGTGCCGAAGACTGCGTTTCGGACGAGATACGGCCATTATGAGTTCCTAGTCATGCCTTTCGGACTGACTAACGCACCCGCGGCATTCATGGATCTGATGAACAGGGTGTGTAGATCTATGTTGGATCGGTTCGTGATAGTGTTCATCGACGACATCCTGATCTATTCGAGGAGTGCCGAGGACCACGAGCAGCACTTGCGAGAGGTTTTGACCGTGCTGCGAGCGGAGCGACTTTAAGCGAAGTTCTCCAAGTGTGAGTTCTGGTTGCGCGAGGTCCAGTTTTTGGGGCATGTTGTGAGCGCCGAGGGTATTTCAGTGGACCCGGCGAAGATAGAGGCAGTGATGAGTTGGGAGCCGCCGAAGACTGTGCCCGAGATCCGTAGCTTTTTGGGCCTAGCCGGGTATTATCGCCGCTTCATTCAGGACTTTTCGAGGATTGCCAGGCCGTTGACGAGATTGACACGGCAGTCCGTTCCTTTTGTGTGGTCCGATGAGCAGGAGTCGGCTTTCAGAGAATTGAAATCCCGGTTATGTCAGGCACCAGTGTTAGCATTGCCCGAGGGTGCAGAGGATTTCGTGGTCTACTGTGATGCGTCAGGTACCGGGTTGGGATGTGTTCTGATGCAGCGAGGCAAGGTGATTGCGTATGCGTCGCGACAGCTGAAGACCTACGAGGAGAATCATACCGTGCACGACCTTGAGTTAGACGCGATAGTGTTTGCGTTAAAGATATGGCGTCATTATCTGTACGGTTCGCGGTTTGTAGTGTATACAGATCATAAGAGTCTTCAGTACCTGTTCAGTCAGAAGGAGCTAAATATGAGACAGCGGCGCAGCCTCGAGTTACTGAAAGATTATGACTGCGAGATTCAGTACCATCCTGGTAGGGCCAATGTGGTGGCCGATGCGTTGAGCCGTAAGGCGTGCGGTCAGACAGTGGTTTCCCGAGCAGCGAGGCTCGAGGTCACGTCGACTCTTGTGGAGAGTCTGAGGCATGCTCAGTTAGAGGGTCTTCGAGCAGAGAATGTGAAGAGAGAGCGGCTTGCGGGACAGCTTGAGATGTTGAGTAGAGATAGTCGAGGTTTGTGGGCGTTTCATGATCGGGTTTGGGTTCCGAGAATCGGTAATCTGCGGCAGCTAATTTTAGACGAGTCGCATCGTTCGAGATTGTCTATCCACCCCGGGAGCACCAAAATGTACAGAGATCTGCGCGAGTTCTATTGGTGGCCAGGGATGAAGCGAGATGTGGGCCGATATGTCGAGGAGTGTATGACTTGTCTGCGAGTCAAGGCCGAGCATCAGAAGCCTCACGGGCATTTGCAGCCTTTAGAGATTCCTGAGTGGAAATGGTATCATATCAGGATGGATTTCATCGTCAGGCTTCCGCGCACCGTTCGAGGTAATGATATGATCTGGGTGATTGTAGATCGGTTGACTAAGAGTGCTCATTTCTTGGCGGTGAGAGGCACCATCACTATGGATCAGTTAGCTCGGTTATATATCAGTGAGATAGTGTCGAGGCACGGCGTTCCGATGTCGATTACGTCCGATAGAGATACGCGGTTTACTTCGAGGTTCTGGCAGAGCTTTAAGCGCGAGTTGGGGACGAGAGTTCAGTTATGTACAGCATACAGACCTCAGACAGACGGGCAGACAGAGCGGACGAATCAGACTCTCGAGGATATGCTCCGAGCTTGTGCGATCGACTTCAGTGGTAGTTGGGACGTTCACTTGCCGTTAGTCGAGTTTGCGTACAACAACAGCTACCATTCATCCATCAAGATGGCTCCATTCGAGGCACTGTATGGGCGTAAGTGTCTAACCCCGGTGTGTTGGGGCGAGGTCGGCGAGCGACCTATCAGTGGGCCCGAGTTATTGCAAGAGACGAGCGACAAGGTGGCGGTTATCCGCGAGCATATGAGAGTGGCACAGAGCCGGCAGAAGAGTTATGCCGATCGTCGTCTGACCGAGCTCGAGTTCAGTGTTGGGGACCGTGTGATGCTGAAAGTATCGCCGTGGAAAGGAGTTATTAGATTCAGACATCGAGGTAAGCTGAGTCCGCGGTACATCGGTCCGTTTGAGATCATCGCCAGAGTCCGAGATCAGGCTTATAGATTGAGACTGCCTCCCGAGCTGGCCGGAGTCCACGATACATTTCACGTGAGTCATTTGAGAAAGTGTCTGGCCAAGGATGATCAGTTTGTGCCATTATCCGAGATCACCGTGGATTCTCATCTGAGGTATGTTGAGCAGCCTGAGGCGATTACTGATCGAAAGGTGAAGAGATTGCGGAATAAAGAGATCGCGCTAGTACTCGTTCAGTGGAGGCATCATAAGGGTACTAGTGCCACCTGGGAGCCCGAGGCCGAGATGAGGAGCCGTTATCCGCAGTTGTTCCCGAGTCCGAGCTAGATTCCGGGACGGAATCTTTTTAAGAGGAGAGGATTTGTAACATCCCGAATTTGAGCCTGGTGCTAGCCGATCACGTGCCGAGCCGCATTGAGAGTTCCGGGTTTCGATTGCTTTCGGGTATCGGTGAGTACTCGAGTTCTTTTCAAACGCACGTGCATTCTTTCGAGTCGTCTATGTGGTTGTGATATATATATATGTGTATGAGACTGTGATAGCGCGCAGGTATGAGCTTCTCTACCCTATACGTGCTATATGTGTTTGAATTGCAGGTGTCCGCGATATGTGATCGCGCAGGCTGACTGTCCCTAACCAGTCACGAGATACGAGGCTGTATATATACGGCAGTGATATTGCCAGGTCGCTCCTGTGCCTATTGAATAGCTAACCGCTGCTGTGTGCGGCCTGTTAGCTGGGGAACGGCGTCCCCTTTTGAGCAGAGATACGTGTTATGCATAGAGTTGCATATGTGTGATGAGATATATGTGTTGTGTATGCTATCTGTGTTTACCTGCAGAGTCTAACCCTCGCGTACTCACGAGCTGTCTAGCTTATGTTTTCGAGTCTTCTGTGTGTCAGGCAGTCATACTGTGGGATCGCAGTCACAACCGCAACAGCCGAAGTAGAGATCGGAGCAGTTTAGAGTCGTGTATGCTGACTGTATTTTGATACTGAACTTTAGAGCTGTTATCCGTATTTTGTGTTTGATCAGTACTATGTTAGCTTCCAGTAATCCGTGTTTATCAGATGATTCAGTGTGTATGTGTTGTATCAGAATATGACATGATGTATGACTCCTGTGTTAAAGTTTTAATTAACAGTGTTTTCCGCTAATCCTGTGACATGTGCATTATGAGATGATTGCGATATTGCCACCTGTGTATTGTATTGACGTGGCATTTGTGTGAGAATTGTGGGTGTTACACAGTCGTTAACCGCATAGCTGATAGATCTGTGTCGATTATCATAATATGACTTCTGCCTGCTTTGAGCTTCCAGAATGTTCCTTCTGACGAGTTGAATCTTCTCATGAGTCAACTGTAGAAGGACAGGACCCGCTATCGGTGATTCACCTGTTTCGCGCCAACAGGTGGGAGTTCTGCACTTTCGTCCGTATAGAGCTTCAAAAGGAGCCATCTTGATCGTGGAATGATAACTGTTGTTATATGAGAATTCGACCAAAGGCAAGTGGTCATCCCAATTACCACCCAAATCAAGAACGCAGGCACGAAGCATATCTTCGAGAGTAAGGATAGTACGTTCACTTTGGCCATCTGCACTTGGGTGATAAGCTGTACTCATGGAGATTCGAGTACCCATCCCTTCTTGTAGCGCTTTCCAGAATCTCAAAGTGAAACGTCTATCACGATCAGAAACGATAGACTTTGGCACGCTGTGACGAGAAATTATTTCTGTGATGTACATCTGTGCCAATCTATCAAGAGAATACGTCTCTTTCATCGGTATGAAGTGAGCTGACTTTGTTAATCGATCCACAACTATCCAGATGGAGTCGTGCTGTCTCTTGGTCTTTGGCAATTTAGTTACGAATTCCATGGTTATATGCTCCCACTTCCACTCAGGAACTGGCAGTGGTTGCATATCCCCGAAGGGTTTCTGATGTTCTGCCTTAACCATCTGACAGATTCTGCAGCTTTCAACATATTGACCGATGTCTTTCTTCATTCATGGCCACCAGTAATCAAATTTCAGATCAAAGTACATCTTTGAGCTGCCAGGATGAATAGATAATTTGGACTGATGGGCTTCAGATAGAAGAGTGTTGCGGATAGAACCATATTTTGGAATCCAGATTCTGTTTCCTTTGAGACATTGAAGTCCCGAATGATTCATAGATAGAAACTGAAGTTGCCCCTTGAGATTTTCAGAATAGATATTTTCTTCTTTCAATGCTTCGGCTTGAGTAGATTTAATGTCTTCGATAAGATCAGAAGAGAACACAATAGGAGTTAGAGCATAGCAACACTATTCTGGATATGTCCTTCTACTCAAAGCATACGCGACCACATTAGCTTTGCCGGGATGATATAGGATCTCGCAATCATAGTCCTTGATAAGCTCCAAGGACCGACGCTGTTTCATATTCAGATCCTTTTGAGTAAAGAGATGTTTAAGACTTTTATGGTCAGTGTAAAGCTGACACCGAGTCCCATAAAGATAATGACGCCAGATCTTCAGTGCAAAGGTAACGGCAGCCAACTCAAGATTATGAGTTGGTGCACTTTTCTCGTAGTCTTTCAATTGCCTTGAAGCGTAGGCAATAAGTTTTCCCCTTTGCATAAGAACACATCCTAAGCCAGTACCAGATGCATCGCTATAGACAACGAAATCATCATTGCCTTCTGGTAAGGCTAGGATCGGCGCTTGAATAAGTTTTTGCTTTAACATTTCAAATGCCTCTTGCTGTTTATCGGTCCATACGAAAGGTGTATTCTTTCGTGTTAGCATCGTAAGTGGCACAGCAATCTTTGAGAAGTCCTTAATGAATCGCCGATAGTAACCGGCCAATCCAAGAAAGCTTCTGATTTCAGAGGCATTGCGAGTTGTTTGCCATTTCTGAACAACCTCGACTTTAGAAGGATCAACTAAGATACCCTCGCCAGATACAACATGGCCAAGGAATTGGATCTATAAAGAAATCAAGTAGAATTTCAAGTTTTGTTTGAAACAAAGAACGGTTAAGAATATCTCAAGACAATATAAATTATACCTGTCTGAGCCAGAATTCGCACTTAGAGAATTTTGCGTAGAGTCTTTCTTTTCTCAGTAACTCTAGCAATTGTCGCAGATGATTAGAATGATCAGCCTCCGTTTTGGAGTAAATCAGAATATCGTCTATGATTACGATAACTGAATTATCCAGCATCGGTCTGCACACGCGATTCATGAGATCCATGAACGCCGCTGGTGCATTCGTTAAACCAAATGGCATTACGAGAAATTCGTAATGACTGTATCTTGTTCAGAAGGCTGTCTTTGGAATATCCTCATCTCTTACTTTCAATTGATGATACCCAGAACGAAGATCGATTTTGGAAAAGTAGCTGGCTCCTTGTAGCTGATCGAATAAATCATCGATTCTGGGTAGAGGATACTTATTCTTGATAGTGACTTTGTTCAACTCGCGGTAATCAATGCACATTCGAAGAGTTCCGTCTTTCTTCTTTACAAATAAGACAGGTGCACCCCACGGAGATGAACTAGGTCGGATAAATCCCTTTTCTAACAGTTCTTGCAATTGTTTAGACATTTCCTGCATTTCTGCAGGCGCAAGTCTGTAGGGAGCTTTCGCAATGGGAGCCGCACCAGGAACCTAGTCAATACCGAACTCGACTTGACGTTCTGGTGGCGCTCCAGAAATATCATCAGGAAACACGTTTGGAAACTCACAGACGATTGGAATATCAGATAAGGATTTCTTTTTGACTTCAGAGTTAGTTTCAGACGAGACATAGCATATGTAAGACTCGTGACCCTTAGACAGATACTTGTGAGCTTTTTCAACAGTTATAAAGCAGGTAGCACCTTTCCGCTTTTTGCCTTTGATTTCCAATACTCGACCGTCTGAAGACTTAATTCTGATGATTCGGCGGTTACATACGATCGTAGCCTCGTTATTCATTAACCAGTCCATGCAGATGATGACATCAAATTCTTTCAGCGGAATCGGAATAAGATCGAGGTTGAATACAATATTATTAACGAGCAATGTGCAATTACGATATACGGAATCAGCCATAACATAGTTGTTACTGGCTGTCTCAATATCAAGTATCACAGGGAGTTTTGATGAAGTTTTGGACAGTCTTCGAGCAAAAGTAGTAGATATAAAGGAATGACTAGCACCGGAATCGAATAGTATGCGAGCAGGGATTGAGTTAAGCATGAACGTACCGGTTACCACATCAGGGGTTTCCTTTGCTTCCTCGGCTGTTATCTGAAAAGCTCGAGTCTTTGCGGTTGGAGTTGCAGCTGAGCTTTTCATTGTAGACCCTCCAGCTGACGACTGTGACTGAACTCGTTGCCCGCTGCGACACTGATACATGAAGTGTCCTCGTTTTCCACATTTCGCACACCCAAATCCTCATTGGGGGCATTCTTCACTACTGTGGCGAATTCTGTTGCAAGCAAAGCATGTGACGTCGTCTGGGTTACACAATCCCATGTGTGACCTTCTGCATCTTTTACAAAATCGGGGCTCGTTTGTGAGGGAATAGGCTTGGACCTTCTGTGGCAAACTGTGTTGTTGGGATTGCTGAGGTTGTGACTTATTTGGCTTAAAGAATCTGCCAAATCTCTGTTTCTTCAGAGGAGATGGACATGTCGGGTTCGCTGATGGAGCGTAGAGCTGATCACCATACTCTAAATATCCCCTCTCGATTTGTCTGGCCGCTTCAACCATTTCTAGATAACTCTTATATTTTATCGCGCTCATTGGGTGTCGATATCTCGGGTTAAGCCCTCCACGGAATCGATTCATCTTTCTTTCTTCAGTAGATACTTGATATGAGGAGTAGCCACAGAGTCGCGAGAATTCATGCTCGTATTCATCAACAGTGTTAGTTCCTTGAGTTAGTTGCATCAGTTGAACCTCCATCTTGTCTCGTTGATCAATAGGACAATATTTCGCATTGAACATGTCTAGGAACTGGTTCCACTCTAAAGTCTGTATTATCTCCTCTCCATATATGCTTCTTTGAGTCTTCCACCAGGCACGAGCAGCTCCAACAAATAACGCAGACGCATAACTCACCTTTTTCGATTCTAAGCAATCAGAGATTCTGAAAATCTCTTCAGTATGGCTGATCCAATCCATCGCCTGAATTGGATTGACTGTACCCTCAAAGTTAAGGGCACCGCTAGCTTTGAAATCTTTAAATTTACAACCTTTTGGCTGTGCAATTTGGGTTTCAGGATTCGAGTTATCAGAATCAGATTCTTCATTCTGGATTTGCTTTTCTTTTCGCTTATTCTTTTTATCATCACGTCTTTTAGCTTCGGCCTCATTTCTGGCCTAAATTTGTTCTTGCATAATCTTATTTTGTTGTTCAGAATGTTGAGCTAATAGCTGTTGCATCATTTCAAACATTTGTTGGGGAGTCATGTTGTTGGGAATGTCACCGGATCCTGACATCTTAACTGAAAATTAAAATCATTTAACTATCAGTTTATAGACTTAGATCTATGTACCCTTTTCCCATCTTAACAGTCTGCACATCCTATCTCAGTTCAAACCACCTAAATGATTGATACATATGTATTGCTTCAGTTTGAGACCAAGTATTACTCACGTAATACTTGATTCACTCAAACTATGGGCTCTGATACCATCCTGTGAAGACCACCCCTCACGGGGCAGTAGTCACGAGTCTAGGTCCCACATCATGCAACACGATATCAATCATAACTAAGATAGAGTAATTAAGTGCGGAATTATGAATTACATACACAAACATATTAGGATTTAAGTTTAATACAGATTACAGTTTATAAATTAAACTTATAAAGGGCACAAGTCTAATCTAATTCATGTCATCATATAATTAAGATAATCTACCCAGACCACCATATCATTATCCTCCAATTAGTACCAAAAGGGTTTGCTGAGTAGAGGTCTATGAAAACTTCTGTCTTGATCTAGTAAGACCCAAGAACTAGGTCCAGCAGATGACTTTCCTTTATATTTTCCTGTAAAAATGTAAGGTAGCAACTGTAAGCAATGCTTAGTGAGTAAATAGATTTTCAAATTAACATGCATTGTCAAGCGGCTCACAAGTTCTAGCGTGATATGTCTTGACTGCCGCTACAGCCACTCATGATTGAGACATAGAAGTCATAGAGTCGGATGATGTTCAAGCCACGCTCATGCTTAAATCGTGGGGATCAGCCACATACTGGGCTAGCTACCAGTAAATCAACATGGCGGAACATCGGAGGGTCATTACCAAGTTCAATAGAACTGGTGAAATAGCCAGGTCTAGAACAATAGACCGACAAGGCTAATCAAGCTGAATCAATATGTCAAAGTATATGCAATGATGAAGCATACATAATCAAAGTTATGATAGCAATAATCTCAGACAATATCAAAACTGAATAGTAAATCTCAAAGTCATATGAAGTGATAAATCAAATAGCTAGCATGATCCACTGGGCAACACCGAACCATAGTGTGCACATGTCACAATCCAGCTGATAATATGAGTGTCAAATTAATCTAACATCAACAATATGTCTCAACCGGAATCATATCATATCAATCATTAGCTTTTAGCTTTAAAATTCTTATTTTATCTGATTTTGGTACTGACAACTCATCTATCTTTCTTTCGTTCATATTCTTTGTTTCATTAAATTCTCAAAAGATCAGTATATATATTAATATATACATAATCATTTTTGCTAATTATTTTGTTAATTTATGCGTTGTCCAAGTGTTTTATTCAATATTTTCAAATTTAGGGAAGGGATTCGAATTTATGTATTAAATTCGAACATATATAACCAAATTCGAAATCATGGCTTCGAACATAGTGCTAAATTCGAATCATAGTCTCGAACTTAGGGTCAAATTCGAAACCTTGGTTCGATTTTAGCTATAATCGAGTTTGTTCTTGGCATCTCGAATTTGTTCGTGTTTTGCAGCTTTTAAACATGCATTTCTATGTCTAAAATCATGAATATGCTAAGTATTAAGCCTAGGTTCGATTCTATTATACATAATCTAACAAACTCGAGTTAATACTCAAGCAAAATAACCTTAAATCAAATCAATAGATGAAAATATGAGATTTTCTTCAAAACCGAAAATAAGGAAATCAGAAAACAACGATTCTTATCTTGAATTCTTTGTCAATTGATGATCCTTGATGATATTTGTAACTTCTTTCTTGAATTACTCCTCAACTAATGCAAGTATATGAATTTCTTGGATGAATTTGTTGAGAGATTCGAATGTAGAGAGAGAGAGAGAGTAGAGAGAGAGTGAATTAAGTGTTTAATGATCCTTAAATCTCATTTATTTGGTTTATATATATTCATTTAGTTATATTTGAAATTTAACCCACTAAACTTTTGTATTTTACATCTCTTTTAATTTAATCATATTTAATATTTTATATCATAAATTTAATTTAATTAACTTATTTCATTACATAATTAAATTACGAATCAAATAATTGTAATAAAATTACATTATTATCTCAAAATATTGAAATTATAGTTGGATCAAAAGTTAGGTTGTTACAAATACTAACTTATTACATCTTATATTTATGTTGATATAAGTCTTGCATAATATATATAATCACCAACAACAACAAGTTGCATAAAAACTCAAGATTATAAATATTTAGTTTTTGTTTTTAAGTTGTTTTCTTCAAATGTGTTTATAAATATATAAACACATCATGTAAGTGTAAATATTATGAAAACAAGTTATATAAATGTGTTTTATAACTTTTATACAAGTAGTCTTTGAATAACCAACAAGAATCACTAGTTATTTCACGTTTATGAAATACAGAATTTCGGCAGAAATGTTGCATCAACTTTGAAAAATCATAACTAATTCATAACTTAACGAAATGAGTTGAGTCTTGTCTCGAAAGTTAGATCTATGTCTTAACTAAAAATCTGGAAGTTTTCATAATTTATTATGGAGTTTAGAACCCCAGATATTGTTTGGGAACCCGAAAGTTTGACAGCTCAAAAATGGCCAACATAGGGTTTTTAACGAGCTTTTTGCCTAACCTAAACACCTCGAAAAATGTTCATTCTTTTTAAAAATTCTTTGTATATAATAGTTTAATGTCAAGGAAAATCAAAGCCTAAATCGTTTTGGACTTTGGTCAAAAACAGCCTCAAAGTAGGCCGAAAAACCTTTAAAAAGTTGGAAAATTATATATATAAACTTGACGTTTTAAGTGGGTTTTATTTATAAACTTGTAATGTTGGGTGGTTTAAAACATAACAACATTTATACATACATATTATCATATATGGGAGTTATTAAATCCCTTATATCATTTAGGACTCGGTTAAACGCGTCCGGTGTCATCACTCATCAACAACGAAAATCGTCGTTTTTACGATCATTTTGCCATCAACATAGCCCTATTTTCACCATCTATTGGGGTGGAAATACATGCACTGTTTTCATATGGACATCAAAACTGTTTATTTCTTATATGTATTGCATGTGTGGATCCATCAGCCCTCAAATCATGAACCGTTAATTGTATTTATTTGTAAGCGCGAATATATTGTGGATAGATTTATCGGGAGTCATGTCCCCCATTCGGGTTAGTCTTAATCGGCTAACGGTGGGATGCATATATATTCAACACGCGGTATTATGTATGGGAATACTGCACAGGGCAAACTCATTTAATTAAGCTTCGGTTGCATGATGGTTTATGTAATACATACACGGAATTTATGCTTTATAAATTCAACTCATCTGATAATGTCCATACAACTGGTCTTTTCGCGTAAACCTATGAGCTCACCAACAATTTGTTGACGTATTTTAGCATGTATGTTCAGGTGATTAAGGCATGCGCATTTATCGGAAGCATTCCAAGGCTTCTGTTCATTTTGGAGTCGCGTCATTTTCAAACTCGGAGATTTATTTGCATCTTTCTTAATAATCTAAATTGTGTATTTAAATCTTGGTATTTTAAGAACTACTTATGCTGTATTTTGGTTATGTAAAAGAATATGTATATTTGAAGTCAAATCAATGTATTTTTGAAAACGTCCATATAGTGGTCGTTCGTTATGATTATGGTTACGCTTCCGCGATGTCACGCTTCGTTGCCAACCGGGGTAACGGGGTGTGACAGATTGGTATCAGAGCCATAGTTATAGTGAACTAGGTTGAATTAGAACCATAAACTATAACTTTTACAAAAACTAAACTTTCTTACTTCAACAACTTTGAACATATGTATGGACCCTAATGACAGAAACATGTCAAACAATACGGTTATTATCCTCTTTGACTCCGAGGATGAATACTCACCCATGGAACAAGGAAGCCAAGGTGACACTGAGGTGTACTTTGGATCGAAGACCCACCCATACCCAATCAATGACGAGGTAAAGGACCCATCAGAACAAGAGGACAGCAACTGTGGCCTGCATCACAAATTGCTCCACCATCACCACCACGTGTTCCATCCTACACCCTATTCAGAAGCCATCCCAATGGACCATTGAGGAAGTTCACTCCTAGGAAACGCGTATGACTGGCACAACGGGAGTCTAACCCGGTACCTGCCCATCAGCCAAACCCGCCGCTGCAGCGACGGGCAAACATAAGACAGTGGGGATGCATGTCTCACACTCTCCAAGAGTGGAGAAACGAGGAAGGGATCCCAAGCCAGTTTGAAGTTAGAACACCATCTCCTTCTCAAGTGCCGACACTTCCCCATGAACCTAAGAAACAAACGGTGCCTCTGTTGGTGGCGAGGGCCGCCAGACACGACCTCCAATTTTGATAAATCCACCATTAGCTCGGTGAGATCTCTACAAGGATTAAGCAGGAGACAATACAAAAACACCAACATGCATTGGGCCAACCAGAATACCTAGGCGATCCAACAAGATGGATTCAATGAATTGTGGCAGTGCCTAGCAGAACGTGAAGCCCGCAATGCAGAGCTAACCCAATGACTTAACGCTCTAGAGTAGGGGGAAACCCTGGAGGCATCTCATACTTAGTGCCCTTTCTACAATTTTATAGTATTTCTCTAGGCTTTACTATCTGATATATCTTAGGGTATGTAAGGCTTAAATATTTATCGAGAAATCCCGACCATATCATGTACAAGGATTAGGTATCAAGCATTTTAATGAAGAACTAAGTTATATCTATAACTATGTGCATGAGTATATGTAGTACGACAATCTGCCTCAGAAATTTCAAACCCATAGAGTTATCCTCTTATCCCATTAGATACCTCTTATGCATCTCTACTATTTGATACTGGTGCTGATAGGAGCTTTATATCCACTAAGTTCAGTAACCAGATAATATCCATTCTTACACCATTAAGTGCCACTTATGCTATTGAGGTTGATGACAGTAAGTCGCTTAAGACAAATAATATAAGTCAAGGATGCCACTTATGCTATTGTGGATAGATCTATCGGGAGTCATGTCCCCCATTCGGGTTAGTCTTAATCGGCTAACGGCGGGATGCATATATATTCAACACACGGTATTACGTATGGGAATACTGCACAGGACAAACTCATTTAATTAAGCTTCGGTTGCATGATGGTTTATGTAATACATACACAGAATTTATGCTTTATAAATTCAACTCATCTGTTAATGTCCATACAACTGGTCTTTTCGCGTAAACCTATGAGCTCACCAACAATTTGTTGACGTATTTTAGCATGTATTTTCAGGTGATTAAGGCATGTGCATTTATCGGAAGCATTCCAAGGCTTCCGTTCATTTTGGAGTCGCATCATTTTCAAACTCGGAGATTTATTTGCATCTTTCTTGATAAACTAAATTGTGTATTTAAATCTTGGTATTTTAAGAACTACTTACGCTGTATTTTGGTTATGTAAAACAATATGTATATTTGAAGTCAAATCAATGTATTTTTGAAAACGTCCATATAGTCGTCGTTCGTTATGATTATGGTTACGCTTCCGCGACGTCACGCTTCGTTGCCAACCGGGGTAACGGGGTGTGACACGTTTAACCGAGTCCTAAATGATATGAGAGCCTTAATAACTCCCATATATATGATAATATGTATGTATAAAGGTTTTTATGTTTTAAATCACCCAACTTAACAAGTTTATAAGTAAAACCCACTTAAAACGTCAAGTTTATATATATATAAATATATATATATATATATATTTCCAACTTTTCAAAGGTTTCTCGGCCTACTTTGTGGCTGTTTTTAACCAAGCTCCAAAACGATTTGGTATTTGGTTTCATAGTCATAAAACTACTATATACAAAGAATTTTTCAAGCCAAAACGATTTGATCTTTGGTTTCAAAGTCATAAAACTACTATATACAAAGAATTTTTCAAGTTAAGAACGGCCATTTTTCGAGGTGTTTAGGTTAGGGAAAATGTTCGTTAAAAACCCTATGTTGGCCATTTTTCAGCTATCAAACTTTCGGGTTCCCAAATAATATTTGGGTGTTCAAAACTCCATATTAAATTATGAAAACCTCCAGATTTTTAGTTAACACAAAGATCTAACTTTTTAGACAAGATTCAACTTATTTCGTTAAGTTATGAATTAGTTATGATTTTTCAAAGTCGACGTAATATTTCTGCCGAAAATCCGGATTTCATAAACTTGAAACAACTTGTGATTCTTGTTGTTTATTAAAAAAACACATGTATAAAAGGTTATGAAACACATTTATATAACTTATTTTCATAATATTTATACTTACATAATGTGTTTATATATTTATAAACACATTTGAAGAAAACAAACTTAAAACAAAACTAGTGATTTATAAACTTGAGTTTTTATGAACTTGTTGTTGTTGGTGATTATATATATTATGCAAGACTTATATTAACATACATATAAGAAGTAATAACGTAGTATGTATTAAAAATATGAAAATGTGTAGACGAGTTGTTCTTGAACTAGTTGCACCAAAGAAACTCTTGAAAAGCTTGCATTCTTGAAGAATAAAGAAAGAAAACAACTTTGGTTGTGTGTCTGTGGCTATGGACGATTTTGAGAGAGTAAAATGAGAGGTTTTGCTCTTGCAAAGGTGTGAGGATGAATGAGAAATGATCTCTCTATTTATAGAGAAAAATGGTCGTCAAAGTGGAGGTTGAGTGGAGTGTTGGATGAGATGAAAGAAAATGGAGAAAAGAATTTGATTTTGATGGGTTATGGAAGTGTGTATTATAAAAAAGAAGTCAAAACCTACTTGTACCTCCCTATGGCTAGATTTTTAGAAGATATTTTGATGTTTTTTCAATTTTTTTGTATAAATGTATTTAGAATGTATTCTTGTATTTCCTTTTTTATGTAAATTCATAAATACTTTTGAATGCATTTGTCTAATCAATTGTTTTAGTCTTGCCTAATTAATGTTAAGTAAGTGTATTAATGCATGATTAGTGTTACTAATCTTAATTTAATTACATAACTTAGTTGAATTAATCCATCATATCGCAAATCGATCGGATTAATTAATTTGCCAATTTATCACACCGATGAAATTGTTTCTAATTGACTTGAATTTCCTTATGAACTTTGTTAATCACCTTGATTAATTGATAATGACCACTGAATAGGTTATAATTTGCTAATAAACACTGATTAGGTCTTAGTTGCTAACCTGGTTTTCTGCCGGATGTTACATTAATGTTTATGATAAGATAAATATATATTCTCACTAAGCGTAAAGCTTACGAATATTGCTTCCATATTTTGAGTGTCAGATATAGAAGTGATAGTTTCAGCTATGAGGAAAAAATATAGTTGAACTGTTACAAATTCGGTGGTATATTGCGCGAGTTGAAGGCTTTCGGAAGCTTGATAGTAAAGTTTGTGTTGTTGAAGATGATTTTAGACTATCTTATTGTACCCGTTGTAATTTTATTCAGAATGTTTGTAATTACTCTTAAACTGTTATTAAATTTATCTTAGTTTTTTATTGTTGTTGTATTGCTTACTCAACCTTTAGTTATGACTTCTTCGAAAGTTGGGTCTTACAACAAAGCAGACAGAAGTCGTATTTTGATAATCGCACAGGTCTATACAATTCAGTGTCAACAAATAGGTGATGCTAAAAGTATCTCCGCTGGATATGTGGTTTAGTTTATAAAAAGAAACAAGTTAGCTCCAAGGTTTATTGGTCCGTTCAAGAATGTTGAAAAGATAGGAAATCAGTCTTATTATTAAGGGTTGTTTATTTGATTATCCCT
This sequence comes from Centrapalus pauciflorus, assembly GCA_020465985.1. Lineage (NCBI taxonomy): Eukaryota > Viridiplantae > Streptophyta > Magnoliopsida > Asterales > Asteraceae > Centrapalus > Centrapalus pauciflorus. Next base: position 75,011 of record JAANYP010002385.1, on the reverse strand, counting down.
TGACTAGTTTAACATAATTTAGTCTTTAAGTGTAACTTTTATTTTATTTATCAATGTACTTTGAGTAGAATTAATAAAATTTATTTTTAAGGGTTGTTTATGCTATTTGAATAAAGTTAAGGTACTAAAGTTTCAAATACAAAACATGTGTCATTAATTTAGATTACTCATATACATCCTTCTGCTTTCATTCTCTACACCAAGAAACGACTTCAAACTCTCTCTCTCTCTCTCTCTCTCTCTCTCTCTCTCTCTCTCTCTCTCTCTCTCTCTCTAAATTCAACCTCAATTCCTAATGAATTGCAAAGGAAATTGCTAAAAGTGTTCAATTGAAATTCATCATCAAGATTATAGATGAAATTTAGCATAAAAGGAGTTTAAATTCATCAAATGTGCATGGGTGTGTGTTACTATGTGAAAGTTGACATTACAGTAACATATGTCAACCCCTTTCCTTAAATAAACATCAACTTGATGTATAAAACATGCAAAAAAAACTCGATTTTAATCACAAAGATATGATGATGAAGACCACGAGACTTTAATTCTCAGGGTAAGGTGTCTATGTGACGGCGTTCGAGTCTATATTTCGGGGTGTGCATATATGTACTGGACATCAATGTTTTTGTGTTGTTTGCATTGAAGACCATGAGACTTTAAGACTATCTATGAAGTAAGTACGAAAAAGGGAGAGACTTTAAGTGTGACGTCCTTGTTAAATTAATGATATAATTGTAATCTCCAGGATCGACAAACAACCCAATGAATAATCATGATAATTGAAATTGAATACTTAAATTAGAATTAAGCACATCCACACTAAAGCAAAGTAAAGTACATGACTACAGTGATTAAATCTAGCTATTACATCATCAATAATGTTTTAATAGTAACAAATCCCAGCCCCAAAGCTACATTGTCCATATACCAATTAGCTTCTATGGTCACCGAGATAAGAAATGGATTGCTTAAGATGAAGGTCCCACAACACTCTTGCCTTTGCCTGAAAACAATGTGAGTCAACAGTAAGCTAAATGCTTAGTGAGAAAACAGATTATGCAAACAACAAATATTTCTTTACATGCAATGCTTAACCATGGGCAGTGTAAGCCCCATGTATGTGAAAACGGCAGTGAAAGCCTCAATGTGTGAGTAAACCATGCAGTGCTAGCATGGGGTGGCAGTTCAATATGCTGATCGGGGATGTGCCGAACCTGATGGGATACGAGTGGGATGATCAGTCCCCGACAGTGGCCTGCTGTCAGCCCCAGTCCAGGTCGCATCAGAGTGTGAAGTAATGATCATGCAGTGCAAGCATGATGTAAATAAATGCACTTTCAATTGAACGCTGGCTACATGTGTAATACATGTCAAGTACGAGTGTGCATCATAACAACAAATCATTTCATGAGTGCCAATGAAGTATATGAACAACGTGAACATGCCATTGAATATATAAACATGAATGTAAAAACAATAAATGTTCGAATGATAATCTGCAACTCACAGTGATTGGTTTTGTGACTTGATCCTGAATCAATGTGTGTTTTGATAACACCACAATGATCTGTAATGTAAGTGTAATAGTGAACATGTGTCAGTAATTGCTTAAAACTTGTATTCTGTAATTTTAAATGTAATTGGGTTCTGAATTCGGACCACATCCGAATTCGGATGGTCCGAATTGTAATTGGTCCGCATTTGGGGTGATGGTCCGAAGTTGGTTGGATCCGAATTGGGGTCCGAAAACAGGTACTGTCCGAAATTGATCCTTGGTCCGAATTTGGCTATGTCCGAAATTGGTGATCCGGATTGTGAATGGTCCGAAATAGGTATTTGTCCGAAATAGGTTGGGGTCCGGATTGGGATGGACCCGTAATAGTAATTGGTCCGAAACACTGTAGGTCCGAACTGGGTACGGATCCGAATTCGGATGGATCCGGACCGAGTTCATACTTGGTGAAATTTCCAATATTTTCCAGATTTACGTTTTTGACCATTTTTGCATGTTTGAGTATCTAAAATTGCGGATATGAACTTAAATACACTATTTCAACTTATATCATGTCATATTGTACCAAAATAATCCATTTATGTCCATTTTTCTTATGAGTCTTGATGAACACACACACTAAAACACACACTAATTTCAGAAATCATACTTAGGAGTGGAATTTGAATCTGAAATTTGGTATACTACTACATACATACTCGATTTACACATTGCAACAACAATATACAACATGCAATAACTTTTGACATTAAAATCCTATGATTCGGATTTCACAAAAACCGAACCAAAAATCATCAAAAATTGCAAGTTTGGATGAATGTTACCTCAAATCGTTTGTTGCAATGCTTATAGTTCCTTATTTGCTATCTGAATCCAACTTTTTGCACTTGAAATTACTGATTCTTGGGTGTTCCTTAGATGAAGCCGAGAGAAAGAGTGAGAGTGAGGGAGAAATCGGTAGAGAGAGAGAGAGAGTAGTGAGAGAGTGAGTGGGTGGAAATGAAAGGGTTTTTCCCTTTTTATTTCTATTTTGTCCCAATTGCACATTATACCCCTCAACTTCGTATTTTCTTACTTAACTGATAATATGATCAAAATTTACTTAAATTGACATAACATTTCATTAATACAAATAATTGAGTCTTAATAATTGTAAATTACACATAATTGAAAATTGGGATGTTACATTAAGTCTCTCTATCTTCATTGAAGGAGTGACTAAGTATAAGAATAGAGATACCTTAAGTCTCTCTACTTTCATGTAAAATTTGACTAAGGGGTTGTTTGTTTACTTCTTGATGAAATCATTAAGTCATTCAAAGGTAAAATGACCTCTTAATGATTCCATTAAGAAGTAAACATACATGACCTAAGTATAGAATAGAGAGACTTTAAGTCTCTCCACACTCATATGATAATTTTTCTAAGTATAACAATAGAGAAACTCTAAGGTTGCGTTTAGTTCACGAAAACTAGTTGGTTTTTAATTTCAGTTTTCCAGTTATAGTTTTTAGAAAAAAAAAACAAGGGGTTTCTATAAAAAGTGAAAACTTGTTTAGATGATGAAGTTTTTGTTTTAAGAAAAATAAGATGGGTGATTATAAAATAAGAAAAATAGGTTAGGTAATAGAAAAGTAAAAGAGAGAAAGAGAGTATTATAAAAAATATAGGGTAGGTAATAGAAAAGTAAGATAGAGAATATGAAAAGTGGTATTTTAAAAAGTGAAATGACTTAACAACATTACAAAACATGACTTAACGCAACCTTAAGTATATGGTCTTGAAACAACAACCTTAAGTATGTGGGTCGTGAACTAAACGCAACCTTAAGTATCTGGGTCTTGAAACAACGTTACAAAACATGACTTAACAATACTAGATAACATCTGATACACAGATATAAGCTACAAAACATAAAGAATGGAAACCGAAACATATAATTAAATACAATAAAGACAAGCAAGCTTATATGTGAATTAATCTTGACATGATAAGCAAATTAAACATAAATATAACGTGAGATAAAATGAATGATTTAAAAAATAACTCAGAGTCTATAAAGGCAAAGTCAAAGACAGAACTGTTAGCGAAAGACGAGAAAGATTAGAAAGACAAAGATAGAGATTGTGAATCTGATTTCTCTGATATAAGTCAGGAGATGGAAAAATCCACTAATAGACTATGAAATGCATAAACAGAGACATAACATGAAAACTTGATTTATAGCTTTATCAGTTATACATGCTGATTTATCAATGAGATATATTGTTAATTTTACTTCTTTGACATTTCATACTAAAAGCTAGAATGAGATGTTGCGCACACTAAGGTAAGGTGTTTCCCAGTTAATCATGATTGCAAGTTCATTATCAGACATTGCATGTTAAGAGATGTTGATGAATATATGCCAGAACAAGCTGATAAAGTTTTGTCATCATCGGAAACCGAGTCGGAAGAAATGGAGGAGCTAGAGGTTGAAGCTCCTGAATCAGTGGCTACAGAACCTAATATTCAAATCGGAACATATGGATCTTGGTTGGTAGTTAATGAAGAAGCCTCGAGGAGGAGAGTAGCAAGGGAATCTGATGATTCAGATTTTGAAGAGGAGGAAGTTGCTCCCTTAGTGACTCGGCAAAGGGCCAAGCGTCACAGGTTTATGCAATGGTCATCCTCAGCATCCGATCCACAACCAGAAATCCCCCAAACTCAAACTCAAGAACCTCAAGCCACCGCTCCACCAGCACCACCACCTCAACATGAACCATATATTCCATCACCCATTCGCCCAACTCCTATACAATCCATTCCATCCACTTCGACCACCTACGCTGACAACCAAAGGTTTGTGCAGCTTAAGGGACGCGTTGACTTCCAGCATGTCCAAATCTTAGGCCTAACAAAGGCGATCGGCGAGCTCCAGGCGCATAATGCAAATCTTGATAAGGATAATGCCGAGTTGAAGAAGATTGTGGAGAATGTCAGGGAAGAGAACACAGAGTTAAAGTCCTTTATTGCAGATCAATCAGAAGAGATCCGATCGATGAGGTCCCTCCTTGAGGAGCTAATGAAAAATCTAAAAGCTCAGGGGGAGACAAGTTGTAGGGATCATGAGGAGCAGCGTAGAGATGAAGATGACGAAGGCAATGATCCCGATGCGCCTAATGAGAATGAGCCAGTAGATTTTCCTGCTGCTCAGGCTACACAAGTTCAGGGGGAGCCCAGTCAAGTTGAAGGAGAAATAGGAGAAGCGAGTTCATCGAAGCAGCCCACAGATTTTGAAATCAGTGAGATGATCGACGCTCTCATGGATCTCGATGATGATCCGATGGATGTAGGTTTTGACTATGACGATGAAGAGCTAGAAGAAGGTAAGTTTGTGCCAGAGGAGATAGTAGACTGGCAGTCGGATGACGAAGTAGTTGCTGATGAGGATGATGAAGCCGACGAGATAGTTGTACAGCAGAATCCTATCACGGATACTTACATGATAGATGGGAATAATATTGTCAACATAGATGTAGTGAATGCTGCGTTGAATGCTCAGCCATCAACAGATGAACCTGCTAGAGAGCTATCAAATGAAGAGAAACGAAAGTTATGGTTCAGGGCTGAAAAGAAGGAGTTAGAGATTAAAAAGACAATGAGGGTGCCGGGTACTGGAAAGTTGTCTGAGCGCATATTAAGCTGGTTCTTTGATAGAGAACTGCAGCTATTCATCATTAAAAGGAAAGACGGGCTCCAGTACCTAAGACGAACTTTAAAAGCCTTCAACTCCCTGCCAAAGATCGAAATCACTGCGCTAGCATGGAAAGATCTGATAAACATTGGCAATGATCCCTACGCGAACGTAATTGAAAGAATCATAAGAAAAGAAGGGAGATCAAGGAAGTTCGAGCGATTCAATCCAAGGGTCGGGAGAAGAGTAGAAGATCCTTCGCGTATCGATCCTCTAACTGGACGACCTTGGATGAGGATTCACTATAAACCAGCTAGATGTCTTAGGAAGGTGCCTCTCAAGCCGATGCCACAGAATGTTTTGAAGAATCTACATTGGTGGTACGCTGACACTGAGACTGGGGAAGCGGTCATGGAAGATTTTGAAGAAAACGTTATTCTTAGAGTCTACGACCCTCTTCACCTGGTAAACCTCTCCAAAGATGATCTTCATATTTTGCATGCCTGTAAGATCTCTAGTGATGCACATATGGATAGTGAAGCTAGTAAATATGAAAATGTAGTCAAGGTATGTGTTGAGAAAGGTTTGTATGCTGGAAGTAGCTTGAATCAATAAATAAACAAAATTCTTAAGTCAAATGTGTGAATTATTAGAAGCTATCGTCAAGGGGGAGTCTGTTGGTACATCCTGTGTGACGATAGCAGTCTAAGTGATCCAACATTGTGGTTTAGCAAGTGTTTGTTATATATGTTTATATATGGTTGATATTTATTAGTGTTTGTATGTTTGAACTTGATGTAACGTATTACAAGAAGTTCAAACATAATGTACAAAGATAAAATCAATCATAAGGTAAAAACATAAGTTTCAACACTTAGTTGTTTATGTGAAATGCTAGATTCGAATCATACAAGGCTTGGCATTCGAATCTGTGATAGATTCGAATGTAGCCATAGATTCGAATATGACCAGATTCGAGTTTGGCCCACATCAGACTCGAATCAGGGTCTATAATTAGGGATAGACTCGAGATATTATCAGACTTTTTGCAGAATTCGTGAGGGATTAAGCAATAAGCGATCTCGAGTTTATCAGCTTGGTGTGTGTTCTTTCGGAGAGAATCAGTTCGTAGGATCGTTCGTGTGTCGTTCGTTCAGCCTCTGATAGTCTCCGTGTTTCGTAGTTGAGAGTTGTTTCCGTCTACCCGTTAACGAGGATTCCGCACTCGTTGACGGCTCCGCGTCTAGATATATCTCGTAGTGGTAGACCTTACAAGTGGTATCAGAGACTACGGAGTGTTCTTGGTGTTCTTCGTGTTCATCTTGATACATTCTAGGTTTCTTGACGCTAGTTGGACGGTTTTTCTCTCAAAAACGTATTTTCAAGCTTAGCAAATTCTTATTCGGAAAACACTTGGTGGTTTTTCACGTTTTTGGTCGAAATCATTATTTTTCGTTAGAAAAATACTGGTTTAATCTGAAAAACGTTAAAAAATCAATGTGTTAGCCGTTTTTCGAGTTTGCGGCGCTCGAATCTAATAGGGGTAATTAGGGTTACACTTTAGTCTCGAGTCTAACCAAAATCTGCTCCTTTCGAGTCTGATACAGAGGGTTTAGAATCTATTTTCGAGTTTGTGCTACATTCGAATAGGATCTCGAATCTACTTCGTTTCGAGTTTAGTTCGAGTCTAGTCTAGTTTCGAATCTGGGGTTTCGAATCTGCTGTATTTCGAGTTTGCTGACCTTCGAATCTAAGGACCTTTCGAATCTGACGTATTTCGAGTTTAATTGAATTATAACACTTAATCGAATTTAATCCCACATAAATTGGAATCTAATTACATTCGAATCTATCTAGATTCGAAAGAGTTAATCCACATTAGTTTCGAATTAAATTAATTAAGGGTCAATTCAATTACTTTTGAAAAGATGTCTAATCTTCAGAAATTCCTAGAAATGGACCACGAGGTCGGGAAGGCAAACACACCGCCTAAGCTGATGAAAGTCGAAGATTATTACTGGTGGAAAGATCGATTTACTGATTTCGTGCGCTTTAATGACATGCGCATGTGGGTTTGTATTGACGAAGGGTATATTCCACCAGTGTCAGAAGTTGAAGGCATCGACATCTCAGAGCTACTCAAAGATGCCCATGAGCGCAAAGTCAGCGGAAGAACATTTGAATCTGCTTGCTTCTTTTGTGGCCGCGTACGGAAATTGTGTTCAAGGGAAGATTAACGATCCTGCTCTCTGGGACGAGGATTACGATCAGGTCGACCCTGATGACTTAGAGGAAATGGATCTTAAATGGCAACTGGCTATGGTAACCCAACGGGTTAAGAGATTCATTAAGAGAACTGGGAGGAATCTTCAGATGAATAACAAGGGGATAGGATTTGATAAGTCCAAGGTGAAATGCTACAAGTGTCAAGGACTGGGACACTTCGCCAGGGAGTGTCAGAGACCGAAGGTAAAGACATACCAAGGGCAGAGTCAGCATCAGGGACAGTTCCAAAATCAGTCCCAACAACGATACCTTCCAAGTTCATCATCTGGTCAAGCCAATCTAGCGGGTCTTCTATCCAATGTTACTTCAGACAGACAGCTAGATGGTACGTATGACTGGAGTTCACATCCTGAGTCGAATGCTAGAGCCTTCATGGCTGAAGTCACAGAAACGGGGTGTGATGGGGACGAGCAGACCACACGGGACAGCAGTCCAATGTGGGTAGAAAAGGCGAATGATCAGACAGTGCTGGAGTTTGCTGCTCAGATGGCCAACGTGGAATCTGATAACTCAAAGGTTAGTCTGACTTATTCTCTATTTCGTGAATTATGTGCTTTGTGTGTTAATTCTAACGATAGGTTAAATCTAGTCTTAGACTCACATAAAACCATATCTGCTCAAAATGAAAATTTAAAAATTGAAAATGCTAGCCTAAACGATATCAAGCAAGATCTTAAAGAAAAGCTTAAGGCTGATGCTCAAGACGTAGTAGTTCTAAAAGACAAACTCAGTGAGCAGTGTGTTAGGATAGAGCTAATGTATGAGCACGTAGAAGCCTTGACCAAAAGTCTTAAGGACAAGGACATAGAGCTAGCTGAAACAAAGGTAAAGGTAGCAGAGGCAAATAGCAAGTTGGAGAAGTTTAGGAATTCGAGCCTAAACCTAGGGAAAGTTTTAGATGCCCAAAGATAATCTAAGAAGCCCGTAGGTCTAGGATTTCATGAAATTCCTCCACCTTTCAATGCGAACTATGTGCCTCAGCCTCAGGAGAAAACTGACAAGTTAGTAGACTTAGAGGACCTACCTACACCGACACCAGAGCCTATAGTGGAAAATACACCTAAGGTGGCTGACTCAACCGTCAAGGTTAAGAAAGTCAAATGTGTGTCTTCCTCCAGTGAAACACCTGCAGGGAAACCAAAAATTGCTTGGGCTGATCAGGTCGATGAGCCAGACACCGTAGATGTACCAAAGGAAATAGACACTAGTGAGACACCTAGATCTAAGGGAACACACAAAAAGTCCATAGATAAGATGTCTTGCTTTAGATGTCACGAGAAGGGGCATGTTGCTTCTCACTGTCCGCTTAGGAAAGCAGATGTTACACCTAAGACAGTGAATCCAACACCTGTTAAGCCCTCAACCAGTGTGGCGAGCACCAACAGTTCTCAAAGTACCGAGAAAGTTGTGCAGGCCGCACCCAAACACGTTGTGAAAAACACACCGGTTAAGGTTGGACCAAAGGAAGTGATCAGGACAAATTCGCTGAATCGTGTCATTAATCAATCTAGGTCAGCACCACAACAAGTCTATAGGAGCACAACACCTAGCAGGTCACACACTCCAGTTAGGTCTCATACTCCAGTTAGACAGTATGCACCGATAAGAGCTCAGGGATCACAGTCCGAAATGCCATATAATAGGAATTATTCTAGAGCTCCACAACAAATGTCTACTCCAAGGCAAAGAGTGAACTTAAATCACTCGGCACCACAACAGAACCCAGTTCAAAGGCCCAAGTCACCTGAAAGGCGATATGGGTATTTGAAAGAGTTCAAGTATGTGGACGAGAATGGTATTACCAAGTCAGTCATGGCTTGGGTTCCCCGTGATAACTAACCTATTTTCTTTCATGTGCAGGAGATTACCACAGGTCCAAACAACAAGTGGTTCATCGACAGTGGCTGCTCCAGGCACATGACAGGGGAAAGGAGTCTGCTTACAGACTTCAAGGGTGGGAATCGGGGATTCGTATCATTCGCGGGTAACAAAGGTGGAAATATCACGGGTACCGGAGTGGTCACTAATGGGACAATCTAGTTGGACCAAGTTTATCACGTTGATGAACTGGTTCACAATCTCATTAGTGTATCTCAAATCTGTGATAAGAAGAACTCGGTGTTATTTACTGACACTGAGGCGTTTGTGCTAAAGCCGGGATTCAAGATTCCTGAAGAATGGGTATTGATGCGGGCGCCAAGGAAAAACGACTTGTACATGCTGGATATGAACAAGCCGGAGACATCGATGGGGCCAATCTGTCTATTATCCAAAGCTTCGGAGACGGAGTCCGTACTGTGGCACAGACGCATGGCTCACCTGCACCTAAGAAAGATGAACTACATAACAAAGAATGGACTGGTGCAGGGTGTGCCTATGAAGAGCTTTCAGTTCGAGGACAAGTGTCTACCGTGCATGAAGGGCAAGCAACATAAAAAGACACACAAGTCCAAGAAGCAGAACTCGATATCCTCAACATTCGATTTGTTGCATATGGACCTTTTCGGACCTATCAACAAAAGGAGTATAGGAGGTAGTTGGTTTTGTTTAGTTATCACTGACGATTACTCACGGTTTTCTTGGGTTTTCTTTTTAGGTACAAAGGACGAGACGGCTTCCAAGCTCATCGGGTTCTTAGACCAAGTGGAGAATTCCTACGGAACAAGGGTTAAAAATATTCATAGTGATAATGGGACTGAATTTAAAAACTCTGTAATTGGTGTATATTGCCTTTCAAAGGGCATAGTGCATCAATTCAGTGCACCATATGAACCTCAACAAAATGGGGTGGCCGAACGTAAAAATAGAACATTGATTGAAGCTGCAAGGACTATGCTTTCGGATTCAAAGCTTCCTACCATGTTTTGGGGGGAGGCAGTGAATACCGCGTGCCATATTTTAAATCGAGTCCTTACAGTCAAATCTTTGAACAAAACATGCTATGAAATTTTGAATAAAAGGCCACCTAATTTAACTGGATTCGAACCGTTTGGTGTACCATGCACTCTTTTACGAACAAAACATCAACCGAAGTTTGGTGAAAAGGCTGACGAAGGATACTTCCTAGGTTACGTGCCGAACTCACCAAACAAACGGTTTTTTAACAAAACGAGTGGTACTGTGGAGATTGTGTATAATATTGAAGTCACAAGTTATACACATGAACCCCAAACTGGTCCGGAATGGATATTTGACTATGATAAGTTATTTGAGTCATTTAACATTCCTTTGGATGATACTGCAGGTACAATCGAAAAAGACATGGCGACGTTGCACCTAAATGACGATGGCCATATTTTTCCGAGGACCACGTTTGAATCCACATCCGAGCCTACTGCGACTGTAGATAGATCTCCAGAAGTTGCTGATCAAGAAGCACCTATCACTGAGAATCAGTCTCAAGCATCAAGTTCCAACTCTGAGGAAAACGTCCATGAGGAGGAAAATGTAGAAGCTGAGCCTGTTCCCCCATTAGGTGAAATAGGATCTAACTTAGGAGATAATCTAAGGGTTGATGATATAGAAACCTCTAGGATTAACAAGAACCAACCTGTAGAAAGCATCATAGGAAATCCTAACGAAGGTGTGAGGACTCGGAGTAGTGTAAATAACAACACCATGTTGTTGTCGATGATAAACGACTCCGAGGCATATCACCCATGTCTTTATTCTTGTTTCATATCGCAAGTAGAGCCTAAGAATGTGCAAATGGCACTTAAGGATAACTCCTGGGTTGAAGCGATGCAGGAAGAACTTTCGCAATTTTGGAAACTAGAAGTGTGGGAGTTAGTTCCATTACCTCGAGGGGAAGTTGCCATAGGAACCAAATGGGTTTTTAAGTGCAAAAGAGACGATCGGGGTATAGTCACGCGCAACAAGGCTAGATTAGTTGTAAAGGGTTTCAACCAAGAGGAGGGAATCGATTACAACGAGGTTTTTGCACCAGTAGCAAGGCTGGAAGCCATTAGGTTGTTTCTAGCTTTTGCCTCCTTCAAGGGATTTAAGGTATATCAGTTAGATGTTAAGAGTGCTTTCCTATATGGGAAAGTGAAGGAGTTGGTGTACGTAGAACAACCGCCCGGATTTACAGATCCAAAATATCCTGATAGAGTATATCGCTTAGATAAGGCTCTATTTGGATTGCATCAGGCACCTAGGGCGTGGTATGAGACTCTATCCAACCATCTGTTAGGGAATGGTTTTGAAAGGGGTAGGATAGATAGTACTCTCTTTGTTAAGAGAAATGGAGATCACTTTATCTTGGTACAAGTGTACGTCGATGATATCATTTTTGGATCATCAGACGAACAGATGTGCAAAGATTTTGAGAAGGTGATGAAGTCGAAATTCGAGATGAGTGCTATGGGAGAGTTAAATTTCTTTTTAGGGTTACAAGTTGACCAAAAGAAGGAAGGGATGTTTATCCATCAGACTAAGTATGTCTATGACATATTAGAACGTTTTGGGATGGAGGGAACAAAGTTGACTGCCCATTTCAGCACGCCGATTCAAGTGAATCATAATCTCGGGCCGGGTACTGAAAGTGATGCCGATGTGGATCCGACATTATATCGGGCCATGATTGGATCACTTATGTATTTAACTGCTTCAAGACCTGACATTATGTTTGCTGTGTGTATTTGTGCTAGGTTTCAAGCGAATCCGAAGGAGATGCATATGAAAGCTGTGAAGCGGATTCTACGATACCTCAAGTCGAAACCGAAGCTGGGTCTTTGGTATGACGCGGAGGGAGATCTAGAGTTGGAGGCGTTCACGGATTCTGACTACGGAGGATGCAGCTTGACGCGCAAATCAACAACTGGAGGTTGTCAGTTCCTAGGAGGGAGATTGGTATCCTGGCAATGCAAAAAACAAACATCGGTAGCCGTGTCAACATGCGAGGCCGAGTATGTTGCTGCTGGTAGTTGCTGCTCACAGGTTCTGTGGATACAACAACAATTGCGGGATTACGGTTTGGCTTACACTCAAACTCCAATTAGGATAGACAATCAATCTACAATTGCTATAACTAATAATCCAGTTAAACACAACAAAACAAAGCACATAGACATAAGGCATCATTTTATTCGTGATTGTGCTGAAAAGAACTTAATCAAACTGGTAAAAGTGGCAACAGAAGATAATAATGCAAATCTATTTACCAAAGCGTTTGATAAGTCACGGTTTGAGTATTTAATTCAACTTAATGGAATGCGCAACCCAGAGTAAATTGACCTTAGTAGTAGTAGCTTATTTTCTTTTATAGTCATAGTATTTCTGTCTTTACAGTAGTTTGCTAATTTAGGAAAGTTTCTATTTTTAGTAAGTTTCTATTTTTAGTAAGTTTCTACTTTTAGTAAGTTAGTAGGTTGCTATTTCTTATGAAAAACAAAAGAAAAAAGAGAGAAAATCATAAAAATACAAAAAAAGAGAATATCAGAAAATGAGTTAAGTCTTAGATGTATAGGTTCAAAGTGACGAAAATTAGCACAGTCGTTACAAACTCTAAGTGTTTAGGCTTTCACACATAATGCAACTAAATTCTAAGTGTTATACTTTGTTTAGTTTGATGTGTTGGTAGGCATAATACATATAGGGAATCTCAAGGCTAATAAAATATTCTAGAAAAAGTCAAGCGTGTCACTAACTTAGATGTACGACCAATCGGTCTTAATTTTTATGTACAAGACATACAAACTTTGAGTCTAAATGAGGTATGCACACTTTCTGGGGATGTATGGCAATATCAAATACATCTTAACATGGAAAGAATAGAAAAATCATATGAAATTGAGAGTCGAAAACATGTAACTTTGTTGTACGTAAGTACAGACCTGTTGCCTCTGTTTAGATTCGGGTTAGCAGATATGTCGCTTTGTTGTACGTCAGTACAGACCTGTCACCGCTGTCTTGCTAACTTTAAAAATAAACCTTAAGTCAAACTAAGACACTTTGTTGTATGAAAATACAGACCTGTGTCCGATGTTTGTCTTTTAAAGAAAGTTTGCAAATACCAACAAGTTAGAATATTTGTCTGTGTGCCTTGATCATAAAAGTATGTCTATGTCTGAGTCACGTAAGATAATTTCCTGATAAATAAAAATGCCAATAGATATTCCGAAATGTAGAGTGTTTAAAGGGGTAAAATACCAACAATCGGCTAAATAGGTATGTCACGACAAATAATCAAAGGAATCAAAAATTCCTAAGTGTGAAAGTTTAAGTACTGAAAGTAAGTATCAGACATCGCTATCTGATTGAACCTTTCTTAGACTATATTCATCAAAAAGATTTTGTTTAGTATTTAGCTTAGCGTGTAAATTTTTTAAGTATAGCTTAAGTCTAGATTAAATTTTTGGTCAAAATTTTATTTTTATTTTTATTTAATTTTATTTAATTTAATTTTATTTTATTTTATTTTAGTCTAATTTTTAACTTAGGTAAAAGGTCAAAATTTACTGAGGGTGCATTCAAAGTTGGATAAAATAAACATGGCGTGAAATATCTTGTGCTTAGGGTAAAAGAGTTGGCATAGTTTATCTGGTTACACAATACCATAGAAAAAGGTTGAAAAAGTTGAAGTTATTTCAAAAATTTTCGAAATTTTTCTAAGTGTTTGGTGTTTTCGAGTTTAGGACAGACTCGAATGTGGAAGGATTCGAATCTGTCAGTAGATTCGAGTCTAGCCTTAGACTCGAAGGTTGGTAGTATATATAGGTCAACAGTGAAGTCATTTAATACTTACTGTTCTTGAATCTACTTTCTCGAATCTATAGTGGCGATTTCGAATCTGTTCTCGAGTCTACCGTATTTCTCCTAAACGACATTCCGTCGAGTTTAAAGCTAGTGTGTTCGATTCTACTCTTGCATCTAGGTATAATCAACTTGATTGTACAAGATTCATGTAGTTTTATACACAATTTTAGGCTAAATCATCGATTTTTGAAGGTTTAAGGGTCGAAATAGGGTTTTTACAAAATTACCAAGTTTGGACCGATAAACAGTCAAATTAAAGGCATAAATCTATGATTAGTAACTAGTAGGACTAATGAATGTAATTTTCTAAGTCCAAAAAGGTTAAAATCAAGAGATTTGGTGTTTCAATAGAGTCGGCGGTTCGAATCTGTTCTTGCCGTTTCTCGAATCTGTCATTAGATTCGAGAGGGAAATTGATTCGAATCTGTCATCAAACTCGAAAGGGTGGCCTATTCGAATCTGTAACATTCGACTCTGTTATTTTATTTGCATGATTTAATTTAAATTTTATAAAACTTGTAGAAATTTAATTGTGTTAGATTTTGTACTTAAACAGGTTCAAAATAAAACAGATTTAAATTTAAACAAGTTTATTGATTTTTAATGAATCTAATAGTTTTGTTTATTGTGCAGAAATGGCTGTTCGAGCGTTTGTGCCTAAGCACAATATGGTGCTTCATCCAGATCATAATCTCCCTGAGGCGCAGGGATCTAGACAAGTGCTTGATTTCCTAGTAGAGTCTAGGATCGGTTTTGCACTATCTGATAATGTGCAGCTAGTGTTACCATATATTCGGCAATTCTATGATCATCTGCAGGTAGACTGCTCGGTCACACCGACAGTTCTACGTACTCGCATTGCTGGACAACCGCTGGTATTCTCGGCAGATATGCTGCGACAAGTGTTGCAGCTGGGCACTCAAGAGGAAGAATCGGGTCCGATAGAGTTTCCGCTGAATATAAGGCAAGCAGCCTTTCAGAGAATGGGATACAGTCTCGACGTGACGAAGGTGTCCTACATGAAAAGTGGCTTAATCGGACAGTGGAGGTTTTTGGCACATGTTTTTATGGTGTGCTTTGCGCCAAAGAAAGCAGGATTTGATTATATGGTTGCGAAGATGCAGTCGGGGATAGTCGCGATGGTTTATAATCGACCATACAGCTTTTCGGAGATGTTTTTCTCTGAATTTGTTCACCAAATAACTGCACCAGAAAATCAACAGTTCTTGTTATATCCGCGGTTCATTATGATGTTGATCAGGCATTTCTTGCCAAATCTGCCGCCGTCAAATGACATCCAAAGTGTCGCTGTTATGGATAAAGGGATTTTCGCTGACTGTTCCTCGCACAGAGGAAGGTTGGCTGTTCCTGTTGAGCGTCCGTTATTCGGAGCAATCTTGGATAGGGATTTTCAAGCCCCGGATGTTGCCAACTGGGCAGGCGTAGTTGAATTTCAACAAAGACAACCACAGCCACAACAACAACAACAACCACAACCACAACCGCGTGCTCAAAGACGTAGACAAAGACCATCAGCGAGTCAAACTCAGGCGTCTAGGCCTTCGTCGAGTCAGCAACCAGAAGTTCAAGAAGCCGGGCCATCAAATGTTCCAACTGAAGCTGAGCAACTGTGCCAAACGCTTAATGAAATTTGGGAGGCAGGGCCTCATGCAAATGAAGATGTGGCTGCAGCATTAGTAGGTGAACTACTTAGTCCACCAGAAGGAGAGGAAGACGTGTTAAGAGATGTTGATGAATATATGCCAGAACAAGCTGATAAAGTTTTGTCATCATCGGAAACCGAGTCGGAAGAAATGGAGGAGCTAGAGGTTGAAGCTCCTGAATCAGTGGCTACAGAACCTAATATTCAAATCGGAACATATGGATCTTGGTTGGTAGTTAATGAAGAAGCCTCGAGGAGGAGAGTAGCAAGGGAATCTGATGATTCAGATTTTGAAGAGGAGGAAGTTGCTCCCTTAGTGACTCGGCAAAGGGCCAAGCGTCACAGGTTTATGCAAGGGTCATCCTCAGCATCTGATCCACAACCAGAAATCCCCCAAACTCAAACTCAAGAACCTCAAGCCACCGCTCCACCACCACCACCACCTCAACATGAACCATATATTCCATCACCCATTCGCCCAACTCCTATACAATCCATTCCATCCACTTCGACCACCTACGCTGACAACCAAAGGTTTGTGCAGCTTAAGGGACGCGTTGACTTCCAGCATGTCCAAATCTTAGGCCTAACAAAGGAGATCGGCGAGCTCCAGGCGCATAATGCAAATCTTGATAAGGATAATGCCGAGTTGAAGAAGATTGTGGAGAATGTCAGGGAAGAGAACACAGAGTTAAAGTCCTTTATTGCAGATCAATCAGAAGAGATCCGATCGATGAGGTCCCTCCTTGAGCAGCTAATGAAAAATCTAAAAGCTCAGGGGGAGACAAGTTGTAGGGATCATGAGGAGCAGCATAGAGATGAAGATGACGAAGGCAATGATCCCGATGCGCCTAATGAGAATGAGCCAGTAGATTTTCCTGCTGCTCAGGCTACACAAGTTCAGGGGGAGCCCAGTCAAGTTGAAGGAGAAATAGGAGAAGCGAGTTCATCGAAGCAGCCCACAGATTTTGAAATCAGTGAGATGATCGACGCTCTCATGGATCTCGATGATGATCCGATGGATGTAGGTTTTGACTATGACGATGAAGAGCTAGAAGAAGGTAAGTTTGTGCCAGAGGAGATAGTAGACTGGCAGTCGGATGACGAAGTAGTTGCCGATGAGGATGTGAAGCCGACGAGATAGTTGTACAGCAGAATCCTATCACGGATACTTACATGATAGATGGGAATAATATTGTCAACATAGATGTAGTGAATGCTGCGTTGAATGCTCAGCCATCAACAGATGAACCTGCTAGAGAGCTATCAAATGAAGAGAAACGAAAGTTATGGTTCAGGGCTGAAAAGAAGGAGTTAGAGATTAAAAAGACAATGAGGGTGCCGGGTACTGGAAAGTTGTCTGAGCGCATATTAAGCTGGTTCTTTGATAGAGAACTGCAGCTATTCATCATTAAAAGGAAAGACGGGCTCCAGTACCTAAGACGAACTTTAAAAGCCTTCAACTCCCTGCCAAAGATCGAAATCACTGCGCTAGCATGGAAAGATCTGATAAACATTGGCAATGATCCCTACGCGAACGTAATTGAAAGAATCATAAGAAAAGAAGGGAGATCAAGGAAGTTCGAGCGATTGAATCCAAGGGTCGGGAGAAGAGTAGAAGATCCTTCGCGTATCGATCCTCTAACTGGACGACCTTGGATGAGGATTCACTATAAATCAGCTAGATGTCTTAGGAAGGTGCCTCTCAAGCCGATGCCACAGAATGTTTTGAAGAATCTACATTGGTGGTACGCTGACACTGAGACTGGGGAAGCGGTCATGGAAGATTTTGAAGAAAACGTTATTCTTAGAGTCTACGACCCTCTTCACCTGGTAAACCTCTCCAAAGATGATCTTCATATTTTGCATGCCTGTAAGATCTCTAGTGATGCACATATGGATAGTGAAGCTAGTAAATATGAAAATGTAGTCAAGGTATGTGTTGAGAAAGGTTTGTATGCTGGAAGTAGCTTGAATCAATAAATAAACAAAATTCTTAAGTCAAATGTGTGAATTATTAGAAGCTATCGTCAAGGGGGAGTCTGTTGGTACATCCTGTGTGACGATAGCAGTCTAAGTGATCCAACATTGTGTTTTAGCAAGTGTTTGTTATATATGTTTATATATGGTTGATATTTATTAGTGTTTGTATGTTTGAAATTGATGTAACGTATTACAAGAAGTTCAACATAATGTACAAAGATAAAATCAATCATAAGGTAAAAACATAAGTTTCAACACTTAGTTGTTTATGTGAAATGCTAGATTCGAATCATACAAGGCTTGGCATTCGAATCTGTGATAGATTCGAATGTAGCCATAGATTCGAATATGACCAGATTCGAGAGTGTCCTTGTGGACAGACTCGAATGGGCCTTGGGCCAGATTCGAGTTTGGCCCACATCAGACTCGAATCAGGGTCTATAATTAGGGATAGACTCGAGATATTATCAGACTTTTTGCAGAATTCGTGAGGGATTAAGCAATAAGCGATCTCGAGTTTATCAGCTTGGTGTGTGTTCTTTCGGAGAGAATCAGTTCGTAGGATCGTTCGTGTGTCGTTCGTTCAGCCTCTGATAGTCTCGGTGTTTCGTAGTTGAGAGTTGTTTCCGTCTACCCGTTAATGAGGATTCCACACTCGTTGACGGCTCTGCGTCTAGATAGATCTCGTAGTGGTAGACCTTACAGACATGAACTAGACCACTACTTAACTCTAATTTTGGGTACTGGTCAGAAGATGGATATTTGTGGGAGTTGGGTATACTTGATATATTATATTGATGGTTGTAATCGACTAGTAGACTTTTACCCTTAATAACTTTCATTTCAAAATTGTATTGTAATCACTGTAAACACTTATATAAATTTTCTTAGTTTTGTGATTGATAGTGTATTACTAGTTATGATCTATTGATTAACACTCTACGAAATTTGGGTCTTACATCGAGTATAATAGTGCGATGAAATATGTTCACAATTCTTAATATCGTTGTCGTGGTAAGACCCATCCTTCATACATTTCCCACTCAGTGTGGGAACAGATTTAGAAATTTCGGAAGTCATGAAGGCTTCTTGGTGCTCCTCATATGTTCTAACAGTGTTTGGGAATTCTACTGTGTGAGGAGGAGAGTTGGTCACTGTGGGCAGCATGTGTGACATGATTCAACGTCACGTCCCTCCAAATGAGGTGGTGATGGAATATGAGTTTCATCCCCATTGAATGAATCACCTGCATTTTGACTGGCAGATGAGTGGTTGGAAGGGTTTATTGCTGCCACTAGGAGTTTGATATTATCCGAGTTTATGTGGCTAGAGGTGGGTATGGTTACACCCTCATCTTCCTTATATCACTTCGACCCTTCACCCTCAGCTCCCATTTTCTTTGCCTTAGGTCATTTTACAGATATGGTCTCGTTCCCTCCCTCGACACTTTCAATAGTTATATTAGTTTCAGTCGTACTACTGTCACTCACAAAGCCTCCTTTATCTCCCTTAAGACTCTCCTCACTTTCTTTTTTAAAAGATTCTAGCACATTCGAATCAAGCCGTTGTTTTATCCTATTGAAGCTCTTACTCTACTTTTGTTAGATGTTTCAACAGCTTCCTTTTCCCATTAACTTTCATTATCTCCTGCTGCTCCCTCAGTATGTAAGTTTTCTCTACTAACTTACTCAAGATGTATATCCTTTCCTCGAGCTCTTGCTCCAACAGCACGCACAGATGGTTCAACTCTCAATCCTCTTCTACCCCCTTGTTTCCTCACTCTCACTCTCAAACATGGATGATCCCGTTAGTTATGGCGAGATCTCATCAGGATAAAATTCTCTAACATACACTCTAACCCTTTTCAATCTCCAATCAGTATACATGATTAGTGACATCGACAATGTACGAATAGGTATGTACGAATAGCCTATAACTTTGTAATTCTTGATATTGAGCTGCCAGTTGTGTACATCATACGATGCCTAGCTCTGTTTTATGGAAATTGATATTTTCGTATGTTGGGATATCAGTACGAGGTATGGGTGAATGAGGTAGGGAAAGTACAATATAATAACCCAACAAATAATAATAATCATAGTATATATAATAATAATGATAATAACACTAATAATATGGTATTAAGTAATGGGGAAACTCAAAGATTATGAGTTACAAGTTCATACACTATAAAAGGGAATTTTAGGGTTTTAAATCTTAGGAATGATTTAATATTGATCAAATGCTAGTGTTGGCCGAAAACCCTCAAGAAATTTCGGGAAATTTGACTCAACTCGTGGCGTGCATTTTTCGATTCATGGAAGATATTGTGGTAGTCAATCCTTACTAAAACTCATGATTTGTTTTTGAAATGTTCCAATGTTCAATTATGGAAGTTAAACGTGAAAGAAAGTTAAGAAAGAATTGATAACTAGTTTCAAGAGATATCTTTGTTTTTGAATGTATGAAAAACAGGAACTATTTGCAATGTGAAATACGAGAGTTTTATTAAAATGAAAATGCTAAGTTCTATACCATTAGATACGTTTTTGAGTTAGCTTTCTAACCGTATATTATATGCCCGGTGATTCTGTCTGGTTGTAGTAAATAAAAGGATTTTTTCTGATTGGGTGTAAAAGAAATGAAAGGTCTATCGTCTACCAGGCTAATTCGGAGGGCCATTTCATGAAAGATACTGAACGAAAGGTATAGAATTTGTGTTGTATATCGGTTGGGAGGTGCTTCAAGTCTTCGTTTTTCAAAAGATGCGTGCTGACAGAAACCACCAGTTCTTGCGCTGGGTTGGTTTTTTGACTCGCGTTTGACTGTTTTTTACCCAATTGACCACCCTTTGACCCGTGCTTCTGTTCGCAAAATAGTGACAAAATAACTCAACGCCAAGAAGAACCAAGAAACACTAAAACTTTCCATTAAACCCTAAAATAACCGGTAATAAGACCACCCTATTACTTACAACCAAAACTCTCTACAACCACTCAGTGATTTACACACCAACAGGTGCGAACCACACACTCAAACAAATACAACTGAAACTAGAATATTCTGATTGAGTCTTTTACAATTTAACATACTTTTAACACAAACCCTAACAAGAGAGAAATCGAAGATGAACTGAACAATCGATTTCAACCCTAAGCAGGGAACTCTCCTTAAATAGAGAGAGCTAAACAATCTACCAAGAATCTAAACTGACTAACAAATTTCTAACAACTTTTTTCCGTTGAAAGGAACTAAGAGGCGGAACAGATGAAGAGACGAAGAGAAGGAACCTGGGAACCTGCGTCAAGAGCAAAGCAGTGAAGGGCAGAACCTTAACTTGAGGCTGCGACGTGAGACCAGTCCACAACACTTAACTTACAGCAAACTATTAGCCCAAAACCTGTAGCAGCCCAAAATCCCAATGTATTTGCACCATGAAGTCCAGTTGGAAGCATGAGGCCCAACAAGACAACAGAAACACACAGTTAACTTGCATATAAATGTTATCATTTTAACACCCTCTTCAAGTTAATTGTGAAAACAGTTTAAAAGAAACTATATATCTTCCCCTCTAGGTCACTGCAACAATGATATTATATACAGATACCTGAAGAAAAGACTAAAATGACCACTTTCAGCCATACAGTAAAGCAGTGAATAAAGAAAAACGCAGTGCTACATAGCACCCCTACACATTGAATCAGGCCAGCAGCTAAAGAAGCCCATCACATCGTTAGACAGATATCTTTAGTAAAAAAAATCAACAAGAATGTTAGGAGCTTTGCAATCCACATGAACTTTGACAAGTAAGAATGCACTAAAAACTTAAATCTTTTAACACTTTGATGTTCCAACAAACCTGAGTACATACCTGGGCTCACCTGGAACCTTCGATGATAAAAGGAAGAGCCTAATCATTTAAATGCCCAGCTACCCAAACAATTAACTTGCAAGAGTTCCTTTTAAAATTCTTTTTAACACCCTCTCTCAAGTTAATTGTAAAAATGACTTAGCAATATGCCACTCAATGAAATATGAAGTAAAACTGACAACTGGATTTGCTGCTATTAACATAATGGCACAACTGTCTATAGCTTACTACATCCACCAATTTTATGTAGACCTCACACGTTACCGATACATGGAACTACACACATACTGCTTGAGAAAGATGAGGATCCAGTACCTTCTTTAGGGAGAATACCAGCCACACATGCCCACACACATATAACAATCCAAGGCATCAGCCAAAACCAAAAACAAATATAAACCAACACGAGCCCAATATAAACACTATAGTTAATTTTCACATTTACATATATTAACAACTTAAAACTTGCCAGGTTCATGACACAAACAACAACAAACACTTTCTTAACAACTAATCTGACTAGATTAACTTTCAACCATTAAACATATTACCAATTTAATTTTAACAACCAATTTTCAGTTAATTGTATTAACATATTCACAATATCATTTTTCTGCTTTACTACCAGCAGAACCAACAATTTTCACATTAACAACATAGAGACCAAATCTCTTTAATAACATAGAATCCAACTTTAGACTCAAAATTAACCGCAATTTGAATTGCAACATTATTGACGCTAACAGTTTTAGGGGTAGCACAACAAAAATAGTTAAGTCCCTCAGAAACTAAACTGTCTAAACAATCTCAGACACAACAGAAGCGAAAACATGTATTCAGCTTCCATTTAATTTCTTAAGAATTAACCAAGAACAGACTCAACACAAATGACTTTGCCCAGTCAACACCAACAAATGCGACTAGCAAAAATCAATTTATAATGGACTTAAAGATTTTTTTTTCTTTAACTTGATCACCTTCAAACCTATAGTACACTTGGGGTGCATTTTAAATCCTTAAATGAGATTTCCTAGGATTATGATTCATGCCATGAACCAATTTTCAACTAAATTGGATATTCAGTTATGATTTTCAAGCATACTCCCAATTACATTTTCACAACATTTACAATATATACAAGCACCTTGATCTAGGGGACATCGTGATGATTACAATCCGAATTTAAAATGCAGACCAAGCAACATACTCTTGTGCTAAGCATACCCATTATCATATTCAACCATTTTACTAGATAAAGCATACTTTTCCGTTTCTAGGTCTTTTAATTGAAAAACAGAGTTTAAACACAATTGGATCTTTTTTCCAAAACATCAACATGATTCTCACTTTAACAGTTTAACAATGTCATTAATATATATACTAACAACGCAATGATAGAGAATTCACATATTCAACAAATAAGAGAAAAAATTTCTCTTAAATAGATTTTTACGTTATCTTGTAAACCCACTTACGTTCTATCGGATTTCTAGTGCAGAAAATAGGCGACAAGAACTCAGGTATTATTTCAGCATCCATGGCAACAAAACAAAGTTGAATCTTAATAGCTTCCCAATAGATGGCAGATCAGATGATTTAGATAAGTTTAAGACCAACAAAAAAGAACCACTTTTACACAACCTCAACCTTAAGCAGTGAACAATGTTTTTTAATTCCTACAAAACTATACTTTTGACGATAATGTCTACAAACCAGACTTTCAACAACCCATGCCAAAACAAAACATGTTAGATAAAATCAATATTAAAAAAAATTTTATGAGAGTTTACTTAAACAACCTTTTCAATTGACTTAAATGGAGATAGTTCTAAAAAAACATTGCATCACAAGAAAACAAAAAAAAACAAAAAAATGTTGTTTTTCAATACAAGGTTTGTAGTCCTTCCTTTTAGGATATTCAGCAAACATATTTCACATACCAAGATCAGCCTTTTTGCAAAATACGAGCATTCAACAACCCTTAAACGAGAGAGACAAGGATCAACACCATGAACAACTTCACATGGAAACTTACCCTTTTATAGTTTCAACATTTCGTTTTTGGTTTTGATTAAGGTCCAAACAGCTATAGAAAAATTATCAACAATGACACCAAAACATTGAACATCAGTCTCAAACTACTCTCTCTTGCATACCAAAAGACAGCCACCCATTTTCAGCCTCTTTAACAGCCCCAGAAAACACCTCAAAACCGAGAATTCAGATGCCAAAATTACACATTAAAGGTAATTCAGAACCAGCCTTAATGACACCAAAACATTGAACAAGCTAGTAACATATACAAATATTGATTTTGTATCAAGTATCATGCTAAAAAAAACCATATTTCAATAAAAAAAACGACCTTGTAACAAATATATCAAAAAACAAGATTTTGTAAAGAGAAGTCAAGTTTTTCACCTTGCAAGACACAAATTACTTAGACATAACCTATCCATAAAAATTCTAATTTTCTCATCTTCAAAAGAATGGAATTGTCAAATTAAAAGGAAGGCTATTCTTTATATATTTAACAGCTATTAAACATTTTTTTAATTTTTTTCCCTTTTTTTTCCATTTATTTATTTTATTTATTTATTTATTTTTATTTTTAAACACAACAACACAAGACATATCACAAATTCACCACCAAGTAGATGGTGCAAATTATAGGCTTCTTATAATCCAGTCACTTAGGTCCAGAGGTGCTGCAAGAAATCAAATTAACCAAAATATAAATCTCTGAATTAAAATCCGTATTGGAGATGATAGAACCGGATAGAATTCGCAGATATATATCACCCCGTAACCATTTGACATATAAGAGTAATAATAATAACAATAGTATATCAACTCCAAACAGAGCCAATAAAGTGGGAAAAAGGATAAAACACAAAAAACACAAATACTAAAAAAAACCAGAATCATTAACTCACACAGAGGTCAAGCCCTTTAATGGCACGATTCCACGAGCGTTCAAACGCCAGGTCAAGCCAGGACATATCCTCACTCACACACACACACACACCATAATACTCAATTAACAAGAACACAATCAGAGGCAACACATAAAAACAAAGCACAAGAAGACAAAGAGAGAAAGAAAAAAAAAAGTCTCGTCTATAGGCCAAGTATGATTCTCAGGGGCAGTTGATTCCCGTGTGTGCGGGAACTCCCAAGAACAGGTACTTGCTACAACACGAGAGAGTTAGAAAATTCTTACAAAGTACTCCACTTATTTAGGGGTCTTGAGGAACAATAGCAGTGATACTCGATCCATAATCAATGAGGTGAAGCCAGAAGAAACCCAATGTGAGTGAGCCAATAACACAGCGGAAGTCCAACAACATGAAGCAATAAGATCAATAACCACTTTGAACCAACGAGCCCCACAGCGGAAGAAAAGACATCAACAGCTACGGACCAGAACCAACCATCACACTGAGCGCACAGTGAAAAACGCTGAGACCCAAGATCGATAGAAAAAAAACCTAATCACCCAACGAACCCTAATCTAAAAGACGAGAGGCAACCTATCAGAGACAACTTAAACTATATGCTTGCATTCAGTCATTGAAACCTCTTGAGTACAAGCCCTAACAGTAAACGAAGGGAAACAAAGCCAGAGGAACATGGCTCTGTTACCATGTTCGCAAAACAGAGAGAAAATAACTCAACGCCAAGAAGAACCAAGAAACACTAAAACTTTCCATTAAACCCTAAAATAGCCGGTCATAAGACCACCCTATTACTTACAACCAAAACTCTCTACAACCACTCAGTGATTTACACACCAACAGGTGCGAACCACACACTCAAACAAATACAACTGAAACTAGAAGATTCTGATTGAGTTTTTTACAACTTAACCTACTTTTAACACAAACCCTAACAAGAGAGAAATGGAAGATGAATTGAACAATCGATTTCAACCCTAAGCAAGGAACTCTCCTTAAATAGAGAGAGCTAAACAATCTACCAAGAATCTAAACTGACTAACAACTTTTTTCCGTTGAAAGGAACTAAGAGGCGGAGCAGATGAAG
Source organism: Centrapalus pauciflorus (assembly GCA_020465985.1). Lineage (NCBI taxonomy): Eukaryota > Viridiplantae > Streptophyta > Magnoliopsida > Asterales > Asteraceae > Centrapalus > Centrapalus pauciflorus. Next base: position 49,219 of record JAANYP010002385.1, on the reverse strand, counting down.
AGATGAAGAGAAGGAACCTGGGAACCTGCGTGAAGAGCAAAGCAATGAAGGGCAGAACCTTAACTTGAGGTTGTGACGTGAGACCAGTCCACAACACTTAACTTGCAGCAAACTATTAGCCTAAAACCTGTAGCAGCCCAAAATCCCAATGTATTTGCAGAAGCATGAGGCCCAACAAGACAACATAAACACACAATTAACTTGCATATAAACATTAATCATTTTAACAGCTTCTATAAAAACAGTCCATGAATTTATTTTTTTCATTTATCATTTATGATTTTATTTTTTCTATTTATTTAACATTATTTTTGTTACGTTAATTGTCCCTTTATTTGTTTTCTTTACTGTTCTTTGTATTAATTATACAGTATGTTAGATTAAATGTTGATTTTTACTTTAAAGATTTTAATCGTATAGAAATTAACAATATAGTTCTTTTAAAGAGTATTTTATCCGATTAATATAATTAAGCCCTTATAAAATTATTAAAAGACCAACGTTGAAAACTAAATAGTGAGAAGTGAAAAAAAAATGGAGTTAGTGATATTTATAGATTATAAAATGAACATTTCTATAATGTTAACCCTAAGTATAAATAAAGTATTAAGCATGTCAGGTTTTTTTTAGGATTATTAAATGAGACGTTCGAAATCCTAGAAACCAAAAGTTGTTATTGTAGATTCGGTTGGAACATTTAGCGGGAAACCTTGACTTCAAGATTGTAATTGATTATCCCGTTAGAGTTTCCATAAATACTTTCAAGATTTTATGAGTAGTCCTGAATGATTATTTGATGTGTCGAATTCCGTTATTGGTTATCTGAAATGAAAATCGTATTTTATGAAATCCCTTTTCGTTTTGGAGAAAATTTACTTTACTTAGAAACTTAAAATGTTATAGAAACCATATGATTCAGTTGAGAATTATCTTGTGGATAATTAGTTGTGAACTAATTTGATATTTATTTGCATTTGACATTGTGATTGTGATGTTTGAAACTTTTGGATATTTGATTAAACCCTAGAAATTAGACCGGTGATAGGATTACTGAATTAACTACGTGATGAACGTACCACAGACATGTCATTGTGACGTCAATGGTATGACACCACCTGTGGTTGTGTGAACAGTCGATGGTATCTTCCTTCTGTTGTATATTATGATTATCATTATATATGTTAACTCGCGATTGAGCTTATGATTATTTCAATGAGGTGTATGGATGCATCCTAAGCTATTTATGTGTTTTGTGGATGTGTCGTTGTAGTGTCATATACCCCTTCCGAACCAGGGTGCATGGGAAGCCACGCCCTAAGTGTAGTCTTCTAATTATGATACATTTTGTCATCTTGGTACTTGTGAAGTACAACTATTTACACATTCTGTAGACAACTTGGTATTGACCTAACCCCTCGTTGCTTCAACCTTATTTAAATCATTAACTTTGGTGATGTTGTGAGTATTAAAATTTGACAAGACCATTGTTTTGCTTTTAAAGCTTATCACTTTTATACATGTATTCTATATCCGTATTGGACATTGTTGAAATAAAATATCTAACAATTCCCGGTATCTATTGTTCGTTGAAAATACACAAGCTTCCCAACATGTCAATAAATACTAATAAACTAGTGACTAATGCGTCAATTTCTACTTTAATTGTCATGTATTCTCACATCCTTTTGTCATGTGATATACTAAAATAAAAAATCAAGGCTAATCTAACTAATTTAATACTTATTGTTAGACTTTATATTTTATAAAGTTTTGGGACTAATATGTAATTTTATATAATATTGACTATAAATAGTCAATTTCTATGCTTTGTAATTCATTAGTCAAGGTAATACAATATGAGATTTTTTCACTTTGTTTTTTGATCTTTAAATTCTCTTTGTGATTGTCATGATTATGATCTCATTGTGATTCATATCTTGTTTGAATCAACATTGTGATATAACAATTGGTATCACCATATATATATCTTTATATATATCTTTATAATTATTTTACATATCTTTATGAATAGCAATATATGGGTATTAACCTAACAATACAAATAAATGTTGTTATTATTAAAAGGGATAATTGCGTAAAAAAACCTCAAAGTTGTCTGGTTTTTGTGATTTAATCCCCAAACCAATTTTCATTGCATAAAAACCCCTCAACTAATTAAAAATCAGTAAATAAAGGTTTTTTTTATTGGTAACCGGTTGATAGTCCTACGTGGCACGGTCAATACTTATGTGGACTAGATATTAAGTTACTGAAACCGGTTATTACCTTTACCAAGCCTCGTTCCCGTTTAAACCCTAAGGTAATGAAACGTCACTCAGAAGCAATGACGCGAAGAAGTAGAGCAATGTGAAGGAAGAAGCTATAGAGCTATATCAGTGAACTTACTTGGAATGGACTTCGAATTTCATATTAGAATGGACTTTACATTCAGTTTTTCGCCTCAATCTTCGATGCACGCTTCAACGTTCTTCCTTCACATTGCTCTGCTTCTTCGCGTCGTTGCTTCTGAGCTACGTTTCATTACCTTAGGGTTTAAACGGGTACAGGGCTTACCAAAGGTAATAACCGGTTTCAGTAACTTAATATCTAGTCCAAGTAAGTATTGATTGTGCCATGTAGGACTATCAATCAGTATCAACTAGTTACCAATCAAAAAAACCTTTATTTGCGTATTTTTAATTAGTTGAGGGTTTTTTATGCAATGAAAATTGGTTTGGGGTTTAAATCACAAAAACCGGACAACTTTTGGGTTTTTTGCGCAATTATCCCTTATTAAAAACGTACATCCATATGAATATGTTGGATAATATTTATTTGTAGGTACAGGTGGTGACAATCATGACCTTTGTAAGTTGTTGTCATATTGAAATTCAACCATGCTTAATTGAACATATAATAAAAACAAATGACATATTCAAACTTCTAGCCAAACGGTTAAATAAACCGTTCGTTTATTTGCAGCCCTACATATTGACTAGTGAATGGAAGGGGCTGCAAAAGCCAATAATGGATTTTTCTTATGAACCGTGCCAATAGCTACTTCTTCCATGTATGTGCCATCATCTATTCTTACATCATCAGGCAATGTCAAACTGAAGTTATATAATATATTTGCTAGCAACATCTCATCCATGGCCATAGCGAAACCCCTTCCCGGACAGTTCCTCCTACCCGCACCAAATGCAAGCAACTGAAAATTATGATTCGCGAAATCTAAGGAAGCAGAAGTTCCATTAATAAATCTTTCTGGTAAAAACTCGTTAGGTTTATCCCATACAACAGGATCCCTTCCTATTGCCCATGCACTGATCATGACGGTGGTTCCTTTTTCGATATCATATCCCATTACTTTTACATCCTCGGTTGTTTTCCGAGGAAATAAAAATGGACCCGGAGGGTGAAGGCGTGTGCTTTCCATGATCACAGCCTTCAGGTACTTCATCTGACGGACATCATCATCTGTTATTTGTTTCTTTCCGTTAACAATCGTCTTCACCTCTTGTTGTAGTTTCTTTAAGACACTAGGACGTGCTAGGAGCTCAGTCATCACCCATTCCATCAGTGCATGGGATGTGTGTACGCCAGCAAAATATGTGTCCTATAGAATGAATCATATCACGAAATCAATACAAAGGGCTTTTTTTCCTCAAAATATGGGTTTTCTTCACAATTTTTAAAAGGTAATTCTATATGCACATCCCTCAATTGCTAATCACACACCTCCTTCTTAATGTGAGAGAAGATTAACTTATAATAATTGAGTCTAACGTCATTAACAAAAATCATGTGAGTAAGAGGGCGTGTGATTAGTAAAAATTAAGAAGAAGATAGATGTAAATATAGCAATGCTTGTTTTTTTGTTTTTCCTTTGCAAAATTGGTCACTTAACCAATTTGGCTCCAACGAAACTCAAAATTATCCATCCCACCACAACTCATTTATTAATAAATATATTCACCTATTTCTTTTAGTGACTAACTTAATTTTAATATATTATAGAACTTCGTGACATGTTAACTTTTGTTGGTGATCAAATCCAAAAATTTTTTTTTCATAAATCAACAAAGTATATACATTAGACTACAAATCTTTTCTTATCAAATTAATTGATTTTTTTAAACTAAAAACTTAATAGTTACTATATTATAAAGCTATAAAGTTTAATTTGTTTAATTTATACATACACATGGTTACAATATACATATACATACATAAATACACACAGATACATATAAATACATACATGCACACATATAAATACAAACATACATACACATACACACGTAATATAAATACGTACACACACATGGATACTGGCATACATACACATACAGTTCACACACAGTTATATACACACATACATATATACAGTTATACGCGCACACACACCCACATACATACATACATGTGTTACATGGATATAAACATACATACATACACGTACACACATACATATATACATACATATATGTGTTACATGGATATAAACATACATACATACACGTACACACATACATATATACACATTTAGTTATACACACATACATAATTGCATGCATACACACACATACATACACATGGTCTTGGATACAAACATACATACATACACACATACACATATATGTCCGTTTACAATAAATTACAAACTACTTCACGTATTCGAATTCCTGCATTTACATGTTTTATTGGTATTTATGAATTTCTTTTATATTTTTTTAAGATATTAATGAATTTTAATTTTAAAGTTACGAATTATTTTATAAGTTTTATTAACATCTGCGGGAAACTGTTTTCAAGTTGTTTTTTAATTGTAATCATTTTATATATGTAAATTGTAATTATATTTGTAAATTATTAATAATATATTATCGTGAAATTGTTTTATATCCAATGATTTGAAAAGTTCGAATCGAGAAATTCGAAGCGGGAGAATGCTTAAAATAACCCGAACCCCAAAAAGATCCCGAAGATCCAAACCGAAAGAGCTAAACAGGGAAAGCCGATTCGGAAAAACTGTTTCGAAAAGTCCATACCGAGATACCGAATATCCTAACTGGTTTGAACCGAGACTTGTCCGGAAAAAGATCGTCTTGGGGCAACAGAGACTGATCAGGAAAAAGACCGGTCCGACATGAACTAGTCCAGAAAAAGATTGGTCCGAAACGGGTAAATGTTCACCTCTAAGTTGTTGGGTAATCTTGATCTACCGGGTCACATTGAAATGTTGGGTAGTTTTGAATGGGTCAAGCTATGACCAAGCCCATAATTAGTGAGGTCTGTTGCATTAGAATAGGAAGAAGTGGACGTCCTAGTTTGCATGAAAGTAGGATAGTTAGTTGATTATTGTTTTCTATTTAAGTAATGTATGTGGTCTTTTGTTTAACGTGGTGGTATAACAAGAATGAGAATGAGCAGAATGCGATAGAAAATTTATTCCTCCAAAAGGTTTATTGCTTTTTAGTTTCTTTAGTGTGTTATTCAAAGGGCCTGTTTCCAACACTTGGTATCAGAGCTCGGTTAAGGCTCGTAGGAAGCGGGTTTTGAAGATCGGAGGCTGCCTCCGCCAGCAGGTATGTCGGTCGGCGGAGGGCAGTCAAGAAACACAACAAAAGATGGAGAAGAGTAAGGAAGAGAGAATCGATTGCAACATTATGCAATCAGGAAGTAGCAAGGTTTGTTTCATGAAAAACAAACAGCAATAATCGATAAGAAAGAAGCAAGAACGAGATCAAGATCGGTATTCTTAGCAAGAAATCAATACCGTTTCTTTAGCAAGATTTCAGAGAAAGTAGCACGCAAGAAATACCGCAAGTAGTAAGAATCAAGAAAGCAAGAACAAAAAAAATAATGTCCAGTTCCGCTAATGACCGAAAAGATTGACGCCGGTGAGACCGAAATAGTCTGGCGTAGACCCATGCTAGCAAGGAAGAAAGAACGAAAGAGATCGAAGAAGACCGCTACCGGAAAGTGAATTCCGGTGGAAGAAAGAGAAGACCGAGAAGCCGCAAAAGACCAGACGGCATCTAGACCGAAGCCGAGACAACCGTGACCGGAGGGTTGTCTAGACCGAAGCCTCAACATACCGAGACCGAAGAGAGGCATCAGGAGACCGAGACCGTAAGACCGAGACCAAAGGAGATAACCGTGACCGGTGGGTTACGTGAGAAAGGAAGGACGGTGAGAAGAATGACCGGAACTCGCCGGTGACGCCGGTGACAAAGGAAGAGAGAAAGGAGCAAGGTTGGTCACGATTGGTGAGGAAGAAAGAAGCAGCAGCTCGTTTACGCAAGTTAGCAAGCAAGAAACGAAAAAAAAAAAACAAGTAGCAAGTAGTATCATGAAGACAAGACATAGCAATGTAGCAAGCCGCATGATCGAAGCAAAACCACGTAGCAAGTAGCAAGAAATCATAGCAAGGAAAGAAGTAAGCTAGACACATGTTTTAACAAGAAAGCAAGATCGAACGAGTGCCGTACAAAGTTGCAGCAAAAAGAAAGCAAGTAACGGGTCAAGATCATCAAGATTACGGGGGTGATTGTTGGGTAATCTTGATCTACCGGGTCACATTGAAATGTTGGGTAGTTTTGAATGGGTCAAGCTATGACCAAGCCCATAATTAGTGGGGTCTGTTGCATTAGAATAGGAAGAAGTGGACGTCCTAGTTTGCATGAAAGTAGGATAGTTAGTTGATTATTGTTTTCTATTTAAGTAATGTATGTGGTCTTTTGTTTAACGTGGTGGTATAACAAGAATGAGAATGAGCAGAATGCGACAGAAAATTTATTCCTCCAAAAGGTTTATTGCTTTTTAGTTTCTTTAGTGTGTTATTCAAAGGGCCTGTTTCCAACATAAGTTAATGGTAAGATTTTCATTTCCACCTCTTTAAGTTATAATTGTTGTTATTTGTGTCATAACTTCTTTTAAATAATTTTAATTTTATATATATATCATACTAGTATATTACACGTGTGCTACACGGAATAGGAGATAATTTGTTTTTTTTAAACTATATATATCTGAAAAATTATTACAGAAACTACAAATAAAATAGCAATATTATATTGTTAAAGTGATTATAGAAAATATATAAAGTGGGTTAAATGTAAAATACATAACTAAAAATTAAATAATAAGCAAAAAAGGAAAAAAAAAATATAGAATCCAAGAAGTTTGGATAAGAAACCAACAAAAGACGTGAGTTGTAGCCTCAAATTTAAATTTGAAATCCAAAATAATAGACGTTATAGACTCAAATTTAAATTTGAAATCCAAATTAATAGGATGATATATTTTATTTCTAAATTAATTTAATTAATGCAACTATATTTTAATATTATACACGTGTCGTATCCACGTTATGTCAAGTGACATTCTAATTAGGTGTCATGTAGCATTTAGTTACTCTTTATTATAAATTTAGTTATAAATTGCTAACGTTTAAGTAAGACTTCCAAAATTATAAAATTTAATTTTTTTTAAGAAAAAGGCGTAAGCAGGCACATATATGTAATATAACTACAAACGAGTTTACTAACCCATATATTATGTAAACATTTTTATAAAAAATACTAGCGAAGATGTATATAAACTCGAATTAAAACATATAAATCATAATTCTAATTAGAATGACAAGAAATAGTATTGTTATTTATTTTGACTATTCACAAATGTCAAATAGATAATAATGACAGATAAAATTATTGGATAATGTCAAATAGCGGATATAATTAATTATTTCTTTTAGAAATAATAAAACTTATTATCTTCCTGACGTTCTTTATTGGATAATGTCAAATAGGTTAAAAAAAGGTATCACTCAAATTCGAGTGCACCCGAAGGTAACAAACTAGCTTAAAAAACTTTTTTTAATTTTTTTCACAATCATGTTTAAATTCACGTTACAAACATGATATGTGAACTTCAGATATACTCACCAAATTTACCTCTTTAAAAATTTTGTGAATGCTCATATATATTTGTGTGAGAATGATCATCTAAATGAATGATCATTCACATGATTTTTTTAACCATTAAAAAAAATTTAACATGGTTTTTGTTATGTAATGTGTAAATACAATCTATCTATATCGATCGATATCAATTAATAAAAGAAAACAATTCGTGACACGTGTTACTTTCTCAGCTCTCCTAATTTTTGTTTTCCCGCTCATATTGCTTAATATAACTCTTTCAATTATTTTACATAATTGTTTTTAAAGAAATAATTGATTTTAAAGAAAGTAAAAGATTACTCATATAATTAATGATTTAAATACTTACTAATTTAACCTCTAATTTACCTAAAATATTTTATCAATAATTATATAATTGATTTATAAAACAATTTTTTTTATTTTCAAACTTTAAATTAAATGTTACATGTATTAATCCTAGTATAATTTATAATTTATAAATAATAATAAGGGTTTAATTATTATGAAAAAAACCAACATGTTTTCATGTTTTTTTTTACGTTTTCGTCCTCCATGTTATTTTATTACATAAAAGTTCTCAAGTTAATTTTTTTCTTTTTGGTTTAGTGAAATTTGGACATTAGAACCCGGTTTTTCAGTTTTTAAAACTCCGGTCCACAAATTATAACCGGGGTCTAATGTCCACATTTCACTAAACCAAAAAGAAAAAATTAACTTGAGGTTTTTTATGGAAAAAAAAATAACATTGAGGGACGAAAACGCAAAAAACGTGAAAACATGTTGATTTTTTTCATAACAAACCCTAATAATAAATGAATAACTTTACTTATTTCTCGTGATATCATGTGTCATCACAAGCATTTTACACGTGACATATCATATTGTAGAATAACAAATAATATCTGCGTCATATCTTTCTAAATTTACATCTAATATAATAAGATTTAAAATCAATTCAAACCAAAAATTCATATAAAAATATTTGATAACCACAACATAATAGAAAGTTTAAATATGATAAAGAAAACATATTTTTATTCATATATATTTAGAATTCTAAAAAAATATTAATTTATGTCAAATAATAATATAATTCTTTTATTTTTATAATAAAATTAATATTTTTATGTTTTAGTTTTTAGCTTGTAGTATGTATTTAATATAAAAAACTATATATTAAAACATCCGCGTAATACGCGGGTAACAAACTAGTTTATATTAATAAAGTAGAACATTAAGTGACACATGTCAATTTCTTAACTAATGAGTTTTTTTTATTTAACCTCTCAATTTTCCTAATATAACCCATTCATTTTATTCTTTAATTATTTGCAAAATTAATACTAATTACTATTTAATTAGCCATTATTAATGAAAGTCAATTTAATTAAATGATTTAAATTTAAATCTATTTTCATTCCTAAAATTTTTATTAGTGTTATTTATCTTACCAACTTAATCAATTTTAAAATGAGTACAAGTTTTTCTCATATATGAGGGTTTGATTTTAAACTATTTATTACTAAAAAATAAAAATACATTTAAATAACGATTATAGCAACATAATATACAATAATCGATCACATAGCTGGTATAATATAATGTTATAATATTAAAAATACTTATTATAATTAGCTAATATCATATTTAAATTCATATTTGATGATAATTTTTATATTATTATGATATCAACATTTTATTATCTTATATGTGTTTTAAAAACACCTATGTAATATATGAATTGCTGAACTTGTAAATATATAAAACAATAAGCTAATACAAAATTATAACATAAGTAGCAGCAACAATGATAAAGGATGGAAATGCATACTTTGTCATCAACTCTCCCAGGTTTTGACTTTCCTAATGGAGTCAAATAATATTGCCCATTTTTCCAAAGGGAAAAAGAAAATATAGAAACTCATTTTTAGTTTTTTACATAGGATTTGTAAAGGTAATCTAATATTGAAAAATTTTATTTATTTTGACAATTAAATCCCTAAACTTTTTTTATCATTATAAGTCTGTAAACTATTTTGTTATTATTTAAAAGTGTATATTTAACATGTTTTACTGGTTTACTAAACAAGTGATCTTAGTTTTTTCACTTAATTAATTAAATATAAACTATGGTGTATTAATTGTGTGTTTAGAGTACGTACGTACGTAATATCATTAAAACATATATACGTACCATGAGAAGGACCTTCACGACATCTCTTTCCATAGAAAACTCCTCGACTCCTTCTTTTTGAACACTAAGTAACTCATCGATGAAGGGTTTTACACCATCAACATCATCATGATCTCTTTTTCCCCTGAGCCTCTCACTAATTGCTGACTCCAAAAACTCATCGATATATTTGGCAACGGCTTTATCTTTATCAATCGTGCCATTAATTCGATCAATCCACGCAAGTTGTGGATAGATATCCTCAAAGTAGAAACGATTAATGGTCGAAGAAAGATCCTTAAATACCTTCAAACCAGAATCCCATGACAACTTTTTCCCAAATGTTGTCCTACATGTTACACTTTCTGAATATTCCAAAAGCAAAGTAGACAAGTTCACAGCCTTATTACGCTCGGAATAGTCTTTAATTCTACGTAAAACATCTGTGATTTCTTCGTCCCTAATTCTACTGTATGCATGCACCTTTGTGGTAGTCAAAAAGTTTTGGATAAGAAGTCTCCTGGTTTGCTTCCAGTGTTCACCATACGGTGCCACTGTTACTTCCTTTGAACCATAAAAAAGTATATCGAACCTCTTTTTGTGTGGTTTGCTCGAGAATTTGACATCATGGGTTTGCATTACTTCACGAGCTGCCTCAGCGGATGAGACCACTAAGGTTGGGACAAAACCCATGTGGATGAGCATGAGATTGACACCATAACGACGGGATAAGGAATATAAGGAATGGTGTAAGAGTGGCCTGACCTGATGGAGGTTGCCGATAAATGGCAACTTTGGTGGTGAAGGTGGTGGCTTTTTGGCTTTCGTTGATTGGGTAGAGTAATATAATCGATAGAGCATGAACATGGTGACGAAAAATAGGAACATGTAAATCAAAGAACTCGCCATATTCTTTGTGATTTTAGGTTGAATATATGTTATGTTTGATCATGTCTATTTATAGTGATATAATATAATATGTGGACAAGTGAATAAAAACATGTAATTGTTATATTGATATAAGAAACATACATATTAATTTAAATCTTAATTAATATGCAGCTTCTAGATTCGGATGTTATAAATCACTAGCTTCTAGGATTCTAATAAATAAAAGCGTTAACCATTTAATTATGCAATAATCCTTAGCTTCTTATAAATGAATTTTAGTAAGATATATTGTTAGAAAATTTGGAGAATTTCGATTGCTTGGAAAACTGAGAGTCGTGTTTCACTCTCAGATTGAAATATTTTAACGATACAATCGGATAAAACTCCGATAAAACTGGAACAGAGAATTTGAGTTATAATATTTTCGTGGCCAAAATTGAGGAAAAATCACCATTATAAAACTGGCGGGAAAACCAACTCCCACCAATAACCAACCAGCACAATGGTTATAATTGGGGGGAAATAGCTACGGGTCAAAACCGGGCTTTGAATCCAAATTCGGATTTCTATGCAATTTTTATAATAGTTGGGTTCTGCTCTTTGGATCCCGCTTTTAGGGGCGCTGCCCCCGGACCCCGTTGAAGACCTTAAATACCAATTTATACTAAATTATGATAAATTCAAACAAATGTGCATTTCGCACCACCATTTACTTATCTGATATTTATCAATATTACAACGGTCACCAAATTAATCTCATTACACTTAAAAAAATATTGGTGTAAATCACCAACATATATGTAATTGTATTCATAGTTGTCATCAAAACCAAAACATGCAACAACCTTTATTAATTTATTTATTTTCATCAATTTATACAACTAATGAAATCATTTTACAATAAGATCCCTTGAGAATAAAGTTAGGTTTAATATTATGTTTAATAATATATATGTTTAATCATCTTTATTTATAGTGATGGACGAATGAATAACACTAGGTAATTGTATAATCGATATAAGCAAAATATATATTAATTTGAACTTTTATACATGCGGCTTCTAGATTTGGAAGTTATGAATTACTAGCTTCCATAGGCTTCTAATAAATAAGAGTGTTAAACTTATAATTATGCAATAATCTTTCCTTATCATCTCAATTTACACAATGAAATCGATCAAGCTTAACACTATATGCAATGATGTTTATAGTTGTTAACAAAACATACAAAGACATTTTACTTTTTCTTTTTTTTTTTTTTATAAATGTATGTTACTTTTTTAATATAATTTATGTAAAAACGTTTAAACTTCAATTCTTATAAAACATGTAAAGCTTAACCTACTTTCCTAATAAAATATTGGTCCGGTGGCAAAAATTTCCAAACTTTGATACGATGTTTTGTTTTTAATCAATCTATCATATTAAAATAGTTACTACATGTCACTTGTCGATTAAATATAATGTCACTTGGATTAACGAGGATATGAGTATCCTATAATTTTCATTAATAATAAAATAATATTAAAGTAATTTATCTATAAAAAATCATCTGATTAAGGTTTCTGTTTTGAAAACTCATGAATATCGCTTCTTATCTTTCAATCTTCATGGTCTCTTCTTGTCCAACCGTGTTATTCAACTTTTAGCTTCTTTTTGTAGTTTTTCATCTCCAACTATCGAAGTTTAAACCCAATATTTTAGTATCCATATAGTACATAAACTAGTATTTTATTATAGTTATATACTAGTTTATTACCCGCATATTACGCGGATATTTCTAATATATATAAAATATAATAAATAAAAAGATAAAGATATAAATATTATTTTTTAAACAAAAGTATATAAGATGATATTATTATTTATTATGACCTATTAATTTTGTATATTTCTAAATATACATGAAGAGTAATTATTTTCTTATATATTTTTTTAAACTTTTATTATATTATCTTATAATAATAAGTTAGTAGATTATTAGATTTTGTTTGATTTGAATTTAAAATTGGATTATATTAGATTTGGATAGATTTAATTAATAAGTTAGCAGAGTATTAGATTTTGTTTGATTTGATTTGATTTAAATTTAAAAGTGGGATTGTATTAGATTTGGATAGATTTGATTTAAATTTCTTTATTTTTTTTTAAAAATCTATAACTGCCACGTGTCGATCCATGGTGACGACACGTGGCTTCACAAAAAATGAGTATACTTACTCTTTTAATAATATAGATAGATGTTCGTACAAACTATTCCTTCAATTAGAGGATTAAGTCATTTGAATTATTCGTGAGTTGTTTGAGCTCGTAGATAAAGGGCTAGAACTACTAGTATTAATGACACCCTATTATTCTTTTAACATATGATGCAATCTTGACTATAACAGCAGGATTAAATTGTTATGCATAAATTTGAGAAGTTCATTTAATTCAACGGGTTGTAAGTTTATTCGGTTTCGCCGCAAAATCCCTTTTTCTTGAAGTGAAAAAAGCATGAAAATTAAACGTTGATTATTTCACATGTTTGGGAGTCAAGATGGACTTTTATGCAATATATTGAAAGAACTAGTTTTGCATCCCATGTATAACATGGGTATATTTAATAAAACATATATAAGATAATAAAATGTTGATATCAAAATAATATAAAATTATCATTAAATATGAATTTAAATATGATTATAAGCTAATTATAATATACAAAAATTCAAGATAAGAACATGATTCCATTTAAATTAGAAAATAGTATATTTTTTTATATTATAACATTATAATGTATCAGTTATGTGATCAATTATTGTATATTATATTGCTATAATCGATATTTAAACATATTTTTATTTTTTGGTAATAAATAGTTTAAAATCAAGCTCTCATACATGAGAAAAACTTGCACTCATTTTTTAAATTGATTAAGTTGGTAAGATAAACTAATATTAATAAAACAAATTGAAGAATGAAAATGCATTTAAATTTAAATCATTTAATGGGAAAATAACATCAATTAGGTCTGAACTTTCGACTTTGTACACATTTATGTAGTGAACTTTTTTTTGTGCACATTTGGTAGTCAAAGTTTCAAAATTGTTCCAATTTGGTAGTTGGCGTACCTGTAAATCGGTTTCTTCCGGTTTCGAAGCCTACGTGGACAATTGTTTAATGACGTGGCTACCCGTTTTTATATTACACCCGGTTTTATCTACGTGGCAACCCGTTACTTTAAACTCACACAGTTTTATTACCCGGTTATAAACGTAAGTTGGACCGATCGTATGAAAAATGAACCGATTTTATAACCAGATGATTTTGAAAACGGGTTGCCACATTAATAAAACCGGGTATAATATAAAAATGGGTAGCCACGTCATTAAAAAATTGTCCACGTAGACATCGAAACCGGACGCAACCGGTTAACAGGTATGCCAACTACCAAATTGGAACAATTTTGAGACTTTGACTACCAAATGTACACAAAAAAAAGTTCACTGCATAAATGTGTACAAAGTCGAAAGTTCAGAGCTATTTGATGTCATTTTCCCTCATTTAATTAGATTGACTTTCATTAATAGCGGCTTTTTTAAATAGTAATTAGTTTTAGTTTTTGAAATGATTAAAGACTAAAATGAATGAGTTATATTAGGAAAATTGGGAGGGAAAATAAAAAACTCATTAGTTAAGAAATTGACATGTGTCATTAATTGTTTTGCTTTATTAAGATATGCTTTAACCCTATAATGAAATATGGTTAAGTGTCGTCTAAGCATTGTCCGATTGATTTTGAAAGCACTGTGCTGCAAAAATAAAATAGGCCCTATAAACTTAGTTTTTCAATATGTATAAAAGTTCACTAATACGATAAAAAGGCTATAGATATCCAAAAGATTAAAATAACGATTGAAAAATGTAGTGCATGTTATTTATCTCTTGAGTAATAACATTCGCCTAGCATTCCTTTAAGCAAAGTTGGTGATCAAATCTTTGTAATTATTACTATCCAATAAATTGTTTTCGATAGCTATCAATGCTAATCCATTAAGGGGGTGTTTGATAGCCACTTATCAGGCTCTTATCAGAGGTAACCTCTTATTCGGTAAGAGGAAATACTGATAAGTGCGTTTGATACGCAGAAGACATAAGAGTCAAAATTCTCTTATCATGTCTTATCAGGATAAGACTTTGATATGCTACTTATCACCACTTATCACACCAAAAAAAATACATGTCTCTCACACCCCACCCCACCCCACCCTTACCTTTACCCCATACCTTACCTCACCCACCCTACCCCTACCCTACCCTATCCTAAACCCCCTACCCCTACCCTACCCCTACCCCACCCCACCCTCAACATACCCTACCCTCAACCACCTAATCTCACCCTACCCTATCTACCCTTAACTTACTTATACCACCCCATCCCCATCCCCATCTCCACCCTTAACCCTACCCACCCCACTCCCATAATTACCCTATCCCACTCTACCCCACCCCTACACTAACCCATCAAACTTACCCACCCCACCTCACCCCTCCTTATCCCACCCCACCCTACCCCTATCTTTTCCCACCCCTACCCCTCAAACCTACCCACCTCACCCCTACCCTACCCCTCAAATCTACCCATCCCCACCCACCTTACCCCTCAACCTACCCACCCTACCCCTACCCTATTTACCCCACCCCACCCCTACCCTCCCTCTTACCATATTTATTATAACGAGAAATATTCCAACACTTTTTGATAAAATTTATTATTTTTCAATAACATATCTATATAACTTATAAACTTAAGTCATTTGGAAGTTAATAAACGTAACATTATAAACTTGATTATAACTTATAAACTTTAATTGT
Source organism: Centrapalus pauciflorus (assembly GCA_020465985.1). Taxonomy (NCBI): domain Eukaryota; kingdom Viridiplantae; phylum Streptophyta; class Magnoliopsida; order Asterales; family Asteraceae; genus Centrapalus; species Centrapalus pauciflorus. The sequence goes on along the minus strand of JAANYP010002385.1, from coordinate 33,343 downwards.
TATTTGGTTCTTGAAAGCATGTTGGTTATATGTTTATTGAATGCATTTATGTTACTTGATTATAACTTATAAACTTGAATTGGTTTCTTACATAAATCTTGTTAATGTTATTTGAATGATATTAAATGTTTACATAGATCACTTTGATTCAATGATATTATTCTTACTTGATATTTGATTTTAATCAATGATATCTGTTTGGTTTTGGGAATTAATATGTAAAATTAATAAAAATAACAGAATCAGATAATTTATAAAACAAACGAACTTATTGAATTCTCTTATCAGATCTTAGTATCTTATCAGGACCACCTCTCATCAATCAGAAGTGGAATCAGACATCAGACAATTAACCTCTTATGCAATCAAACAGCACCTAAGTCTTTGTTGTGCCATTGTACACCGCAAGTATGACTTCAACAACTTTGACTTCGAGAAACTTATTTCTGCAGAGACAATAATTATAAGAACAATCCACAATACTCTATAATCAATAATCGCATTAGGAAAACAATCAATACGTGTGTTTCAAAATTTTATAGGTCCCATTTTTTCATTAGACAATAAATCGTTAAATAACTTCAAATCTATGTAAAGATCATTTGCATCAATATCAGATTGTCCAGTATTTCTAAGTGCGGCTTCAAGCTTGCAACAACATGACTTAAGACTTTTATCATCAATGAACTTCAACTTATCAAATGTAAATACGAAACAAAAATACTTTCATACTCTTGGTATTGTACTATTGTTCAAAGGGGGAAATGCAAAAGCTAGAAGCTTAGTGATAATATAGATATAAATTATTACAATACATATATGATCAATAGTGAACTCGGTTATAAGCATTGACCTTGTTACCAAACAATATCTTCTTGCTCTTTATGAGTGATTTACATATTTTTGTTACAATAGTTGTGCTACTACAAACGTTCATTTATATGAAATCCATTTTGAACTATCTATCAAGGTACTTGTTTGTTTAATTTCACATTTAACATCTCTACTAATTACTTCTTGCACTTGCGGGAGAAAACATCATCACAAATCCTTTTTCTTTTAGTAAAGAATCTAGTCCAACCACAAACATCACTACAAGTTTTGTTAAGCAAGTAGGAGTAAACCACTGTCAAAGAACATCACTACAACTTTGGATTAAGTTTGTAGGAGAATATCTCATTCATAACGTTTCATTTGTAACATCACTACATGCTCCGCCAAATCGTGTAGGAGAATAACTCGGTCGTAAACATAACTACTAGTTTATCTCAAGCTAGTAGGAGATAATCACATTCTTTACACCACTACTATATACACTTGATCTAGTAGTTGATAATCATAAATATAACATCACTACTAACTCCGTTTGAGCTAGTAGGAGATAATCACAAGTCTAAAATCACTACTAACTCCACTTGAGCTAGTAGAAGATATTCACAAGTCCCATAATTTTCCAGATTTCTATGACAACCCAATTGATACGAAGAATATATTTGATAAATAGCTCAATGAAGTCATGATAGTACATATCAAGCATATGACTAAATATAAGTGGATAAATATAAACTAATAGTTTTTTTATATCTCATAATATGCATGTAATGCAATAAAATTTATAACTCATAGTTTATATTTATTATGCTATCTTGCCCCGTATTAGCTTTATTAGCCTTTATCTGCTTTAGCTCGTGCCTTAACGCCAACAATCTGTAGTGTAGTAGAACCACCTCCTGAGTTATATCAGGGAACAGATTCACTTTACCTCTTGCCTTTGCCTTTATATTGCATTATTGCTCCTATCTTTGACTTTATGTTCTTTAAGCTCCTTATAACACTAATCTTGTTAATCATGTCATTTATGATGAACATGAGCTTCATAACCTTTATTGTATTCAATTTTGTGTTTTTGTTGTTGATCATGATGATTTGTAGCTCATTTGTGCTTTTTATCTTATCAAACATGTTTAAGTACGTTACCGTGTTGATGTTTCATGCGAATTGATCACTGTGACCGTAAAACACACACACACACACACACAATTGTTTATTTGATGAATTTAACATAAATTACCTTGGATTCTAGCTTGATTCTCGTTGCTTTTTGTTTTATTGATTTCCAAAGATTTCTAACACAATCCTTGTACAAATTATTGCAATTTGTAAAGAGATGAAGTCACTATGTGTTTGTATGTGTTTTTAATAGATTGCAGATGACTAAAACTGTAAGACCCAGATTTCTCAAGAGTCTTGAACAATAGGTCCCAGCTAGCAGTACAGTATCAATCATAAACTAAGACAAATAATCAACTGGTTAACAGTAAATTACATTACAAGTTTAAAATTAAAGTTATAAAGGGTACAATACACTAGTCTATTCGAACTTCAACAAGACATCACATTACATCTACCTAAACCACCATAAGTATTGTCTTCAAATCTGTATCAAAATAGAGATTGAATAGTGGTCTACTTAGCTTCAACTTCAGTACTTTCAATCCTAAGAACTTGAACCAACTTGACTTTTACCTTTGTCTTTTCCTATAAAGAGATTAACAACGACTGTAAGTGTTGGCTTAGTGAGTTTATAGATATAACAGTTAACATGTCATATAAATAAAGCGGAATATGTGGGTACAAGCATGATTTAAACATGCTGTTGTAATTAGCCAAACCTCGTGAAACATAATACTATAAGAAAAGGATGATGTTAAAGCCCACACACACGCTTTGGTGGAGGCCAATCCACAAGATACTGAGCTAGCTACCAATATTACAACGTGAGCAGACATCAGAGCAGACAACCACCAGTTCATGTGAACAAGTCACATAGACAAGGTAAATAATAGACCGAACAAAACTGATAGACTGAATGTGAATATAAGTCAAAGAAGAAAGTATACAAAAGTAAGTTAGTTAAATAAGGCAATGACAACAACAACGTCCTTATAACAGTCTACCAAAACATAAACAATATAATGTGTGATGGACGATATCAACATGCTATCGTGATCCACGGGGCAACATCTTACCATGGTGTGCACATGACACATTCTAGCTCGAATATATAAAGAATGTCAATAAAGCTAGAACAACAATATCTCACTGAATAACAAACATGAATACTATTATAAATCTATAACTCATAGTTTACCATTTTATGTCTCTGAAGTAGCTTTGTATTTCACAAGTCGATAATTCCACATTCTGAGTTATCTCAGGAATCTTGTCACTTTACACTTTGACTTTCTGGACTTTAACTTCTCTTGTAGACTTAACCTACTTTAGTACAACTTGATTGATCTTTGACAATGTCATTACAAAGTTTACCCACTTTATGATGCTTTGACTTTATTCTCTCAATTCAGATTTAGCTGAACATGTTCATTATATGACATTATTATACACATAAGCTTTATTGATCTTTAATGATTTTATATTGTGCACTTGTATGATTTGGTTGATGATCAAGACATTCTGTAGCTTATGCATATGTTTTAGATATTGCTTAATATTGTTATGTCATATTTAAACTTATAATCACAATGCCCATACAAACAATGACTAATAGTGGACTTGAATGTAAAAACATAATGAAAATACACACATATGTACTACATGCTTCTAGGCTGAAACATATAATATTACTAAGCTTTAAAGACCTTTAAAATGTCTAACTCACATATATATATGCAAGCCCATTAAAGATGAAGATCACCGCGAGACTAAGTTTCGGGGTCTATGACTTGAATGCATACACGTGTATGCAACATGTTCTTCCATTTTGAACATTAAACACAACCCCTAAAGTTGTATTTATGCTTTACTCATTTGAATAAGGAACACTTAGAGACTATATGTCTCGGGGTCCAATACTGACAAACACACAACACATGTTTAGGTTTCAGGGTTCAAGGAATTAAACTAAATGCCAAAAGAACAAGGGCCTAGGGCCAGGGGATTAAGCCTTGGGCTGAGAGGGACCTAGGACAAAGGTTGAAGGTCAAGGCCATAACTAAACTCACCACACCCCTTTCATCATCCCCACCTCAAGACTTAGTCTCGGGGTCACATGTTGGACACACACACACACACACACACACATAGGTTCTGTTGTTTCCTACATGAACATGAAACACACATACACTATGCACATTATCAATAAAGCATCACGTCGAGACTTAGTGTCTTGGGGTCTACATGTTGGACAGACACACATTCCTTAACTTTGTTGCTGCTGTTTGCTTCACTTAAAAGACACACATACATGCTTTCTGGCTGATGTTTTTAATTAACACAATGAACACTCGAGACTATATGTCCCAGGGTCAAAGACACATCAAACACACACACACACACAATTGAATTCTTATATATGTAACCAAGAATGGGCGATCACCATGTCCAACACCTACCCGGAGACATATAGTCTTGGGGTCCTTAACTTGCAGCCAAAATCCAATAATATATGTTACGAGTTAAAGCATAAAATATTAAGCATTAAAGGCAAATGAAGTAATCTATGACCAAGTAAGAAAATAACAAAACCAAACCAAGACCATATAGGCCACCCCAAGACTTGATGTTTCGAGGTACACACACTCAAAGCCAATACCGAGACTATGAGTCTCCCTATCATTCATCAACTTTGTAATTCTTTCCTGCTTTTGCTACAAAAATGAAACATCCTCCATTTTATGTGCCATATGATAAACTCCAGGATCAACACGCAAACCCAATATGAACATATAATTAAAGTGTCAAACATATTACAAGTTATAGATTACATCAACTCTAAAGCATGAAAGGTTTATAAGTCTACGGGGTCATAATCTAGCTATTACAACATCATTGTTCACTTGCAACATCATCAATACCCAGCCCAAAGCTACAACATCATTAATTTACCAAGTAGTTTCTATAGATCACCGGGAACTTGAATGAAAGCCTAAGTAGAAGGCCTAACAACTTCTTTTCCTTTGCCTGAAAACATTTGAATTCAACAGTAAGCTATGGCTTAGTGAGATAACAGATTACATATTCAACAATTATTTCTTTACAAACCAAATGTGAAAACGGGCAATGCTTGCCCCTTCGTGCGGAGGGAACGTATAACAAGTTTTCATCATGCAGAGAAAGCATGAATTGACAGTTCAAATATCGATCGGGGATGTACAACCTGGCTGTAATGAGATATTTGGGATGATCAGTCCCCGACAGTGGCCTGCTGTCAATCCTCAACCCAGATCACATCGGATTAAGAGATAATCATGATGCAGAAGCATGTACTAAAGGATGCACTTTCAAGTGAACGCAGGCTACATGTTTATAACATGTCAAGTACGAGTGTGCATCAATAACAATAAATCATATGAGAGTGCCAACTGATATGTTATGAGCAATAGGAACATGCCAACAAATATGATTGTAAAGACAATAAATGCTTGAATAGTAATCTATCACTCACACTATTTTACTTAGCAAGGATGTCCTGGAAAGATACCACAGGGTCTTACACAATACAGGTAGGCTTTACCGAGATTTATAAATCAATGTGTGTTAGTTAACACCACAAAGATCTTGTTAGGTCAATGTAATAGAACTTCAATATCAATATTTGTTTATTTCATAAAAATTATCTTTAAAATTTAACTAAATTCTCCGAAATTCAGACCCCAACCGAAGTTCGGATTGACCCGAAATTCGTATGGCCCGAGATTCCATCCTTAGAATTTTTATTTTGGACAAACCACCCGAAATTCAGATGCTTTCATGATCTGAAATTCAGATGCCTTACTATCCGAAATTCGTATCCTGAATTAGGAATCTTCGAGTTTTCATCTGATATTCATCAGGTCTGAAATTCGGATGAATCCGAATTATGTTCATCAGACCCGAATTCATACTTAGTCATTTTCGATCATTTTCCAGTTTGAATTTGGTCACTCTTGTACTTATCCTGTGACTGAAAATTATTGATACAAGGTCCAATATACTCTTTTTAACACTTATCAGGCCCCATTTTACCATAATTTCACTATTCGACGGGCGCACACACTAAAACACACAGTAAAATCTGAAATTTGTATTTAGGGGTTAAATCAGAGGCTGAAATTTGGTATATAGCTTGCTTATCACTCGATTTGAACATCTTAACTTAAAAATACTACATGCATTAACATCTTTAACCAAAATCTATGATTCAGGTTTTATGAAAACCGAACACAAAACTCACTAAATCATGAATTTAAGTAAGTTTTACCTCAAATGGATGGTTGTAGCAGTTATAGTTCCTTTCAATCTTCTTAAATCCAGAGTTTCAACACTTTAATTTAATGATTTTTTGTGTGCTTGATTTGATGAATATGAGAGAACCGTGAGTTTAGAGAGAGAAAGAGCTATAATTTCAGTGTTGTGTGTGAACGGTCACACACACTCACCCATTTATATTTATTGAAATTTTGCCTTAATTGCAAAATACCCCCTTCAACTTTTACATTTTCTTCACTTTAACCTTTTAAAATATCCACACTTTGGATTTTGTTTTTTTATCAACCATAATGATCCCTTGTTGTTTTTGTCGCTCAAAAGACGACGATGTTTTCTCATCATCATTATCATTTTTAATATTGATCGATGATCGATGTTTATCCTACCAATGACGGTTCCTTTTTGTTATGCTTGCTCAAAAAACCACTATGATGATTTCTCCTCATTCTTTATCATAATTAATTTGTGATCACAATTTACTTAACCAAAATAGTGATCCATTCATACATCAACTGGGTCTTAATTGTTAATTACATGAAAATTTAAATTAGGGATGTTACAAAAACTATATTTGAACTATAGACCCACACTTGCAAATGATTTGGTTGAAGGTTTATGCAACTTTTGTTGGAAAATTTGAGAGTAAATTGAAAATTTATGTTCTTATGTTTTCTTGGAACCTATAAGTTCATTCACACACACATGAGACAATTTAAGATGAATTTTACCTTGGATTGATGCTAGATACTTGTTGACTTTCACTAACTGAAGATCTTGCAACTTTAATCTTGAAGCATAATCAAGAATGAGAAATGAAGACTTTTAGCGTGAGAGGCTCTCAAACGGTTTTTGCATGAGAAATGAAAAAAGCAGCGTGTATATTGATGATTAATAAATTATTTGATACGTGAATTATAATAACTTTGGCTCAATGACAGTTTACACCTTTTAACCTTAACTATTGATAATAAACACATTTAACCCTAAACATAACTTTTATTAATAATTCCAAAGTTCATTGTTTAAATTTTGAATAAAAGCTACGTTAATTAGTGTTGATCAAGTTAAGGAATGTTACAGAATGGACTGCGCCATCCTTAACTTCATCCTTGAAGTTAGTTATGTTCAAATAGACATAGTATAGGAATTACAAAGTAATTTTGAATTCCTAGGTTTGATATGAAACATATTGGTGGTTATACTGAATAAGCACCATTTGTAATTTAAATTTTCAACTTCTTTGTCTTTGTAACCAGTGTACGCTTTGGCTTTTCGACGTTATGAAGCTTATTCACGAGCTTATAGATTAAGGTAAAAAAATTGTGATTCCCAATTCATCAATTATTCTCCTTCTGAGATGACTAGATTTGAAATACAATATGCATTTCAGTCAAATCAGGTAAAAATTTTAAGGTATTAAGATGGGTTGTCTATCTTCTCATTGATCTTGTACTAGTTACAGTGTCTTGGAGTCTGCTAACTATACTTTATAAAACAAATCAATTTCCATTGATGACATTGAAATCATTAATAACTTATCAAATCATGAACTGTATTGACTCGTGTCAACAATTGTAATGAAATTCATTTTCCTATCTTTGAGTTCAGAAATATTTATTCTGATCAGCAAAGTTTTTTTATTGATTAACTGTTGAAATACAAATTTAATATTGGATATCTCAAATATCTCACGTCAACATATGAGAGTCCAACACTTACATTCATAAAGAGTTATGATTGGCTTCTCGTTGATCATATAGTGACAACTTATTATCATATAAGAATCTCACTAGTGACTAGTGATAGTCTCAATTATCACACAATAAGAGTTACAGTCATACATCTATTTACTTAGGGATTTCGATAAAGACTCACTTTGAACATTTGTATTGAGATAACAGGCACAACTCATAGTATTCTGAGTATTTTAGTCTTTTATATATTTTCTTACGAAATTTATGATGAAACAAATATCACTTTGTAAGACTATATTTCCTAACATATTTCATTGAAATACACACTTTAGATTCTTGTTTAATTTCTGTTTTCTTTGATTATGATTATGTAGTCATTTGGTATTTGACAATTTAGTTTTCAGAATGTATTCTTACATGATTTTATTGGGTTTACAATATTTTCTTCAAACAGTTAGCATAACCTATAGAGTCTATCTATTGTACTATATATTTTGTCACCTCTGTCTATTCGAAAGACACATTATACATTTTTCAAAATAACAAAGCTTTACGAAGAAAACTTTAATTTGGAATCCAGTCTTAGTTTTCATAGAGCTTTTGAATTACACACGATTCAAACATTAATACATTATCTATATTTAAGCATTCTAAAATGAAAGTCCCTTCTGTCATTGCTTCAACCTGTACAACTTGGATATTATCCATATTACAGAAGAGAGCACATCACGAATGACGACATAGTTGTTTAGTCCAACATAAGACTCAATTACTCATAATATCCACAACAATATATGCTTTGCCAGAATAGTACAAGATCTCACATTCATAATCTTTAATACGTTCTATAGACTATTTATGCTTACGTTAAGATCTTTTGAGTAATTATATAAGTGTGATATAGATGATTAGTACAGAACTATCACTTATGTCTCTTTGCATAAGAAACATATCTTAACAATATCAGAGATATGTTTATGGATAAAGAAATCATCTCTATCTTTTGATTTAAAGCATACTACGCTTCAGAGTCAAGAACATTCTTGCTATTTATCTCATTCACATAACTATTATAGGCCTTCTTATAAAAGTTATAGATAGTTCACCAATCTTTGAGAATTTTAGTTGTGTCTATGACATTAACTGACAATAGGGAACTTTAGGTCATTTTGTCATTGATAAGATAATATTATTCATGAATTTACACAGAATAGAATTTCAAGTCATTTTCAAGAAACGACTTACAAGTTACTGATGACAGTAAGGTATATATAATTGTCTGAGTAGTGATTTAATTTATAGAATTTTGCATTGAGTCACTTGTCTAATAATAACTCTTTGCATTTTCTAAGATTCAAATTTTGATAACTTTCAAGGTTAGAATAGTCAACATATCATTTCCATAAATGATAACAACTGATTAATCATTGATCTATTAACACAATTCACGATCTTTCATGAATATTACTATAATGTTAATCAGATCGCTTGAAATTACTATGAACCTATAGTAGCCATAGTTTATTCAGGATATTAGCTTATTTATTTCCTGATATATCAAGCATATTAAGAGAATTCTACTTAATCTCTGACTAACAATGCATTCTAAGAACATGAGCTATATGGAATTAAGATCATACTTAACAGATTTGGGATTGACTTGATATTACTGCACTTATGCAGTTGCAAGTCTGGACAAACTCTTGACAATGAAATCTTAACAATGTACGTCTTTAATTCTAAGAATGCAATTGTCAGATGATCTGAATTCATTCACATGTCTGTCACAGATAATATTGGCTTTATTTTAGATCAACAAGTCAATCATAACACTGACACTGAATTCCCTTTAAGCATAATTGAAATTCAGATCAAGTTTAGAAATCTTGTCATTAACAAATAGTATATAGTTATGATAGACAGTATCAACTTTGACATAGTTGTTACCAACTGTTTCTAGATCAAGTACCAATGACAGCTTAGAAAGAAATATTGATAGTTACTGAACAAAAGAAGTAGAAATGAAGTACTTACTAGTATTGGAAAACAAAGTTTTAACAAATATAGAGTTCAACATTGGATTTGACCAACTGATACTGAATTGATCCTAAATGAACTTTATAACCAGACACTATTTCAGATTCTAATGGTAAAATTTATATTTCATATTTGTCTTTGATGTATTATCTTTAATTTTGGTGATTTGACTTATCAGATGACTTTTTGTATTCTTTTAAATAATTGTCATATATACAAAAATTGAGGTTTGAGAATAGCTTTAACATATAGCTTTACTAAATATACTGTCATATATTTCTTGTCTCATTCTCCCAGTCATATTGCACTGAAATGCAAAGTGACCAAAGCTTCCTCAAATAGAGCAACCTTTGCCTTTTATCAGACATTTATAACTGTTGTGCCCAACCATTTTACATACGTACCAGACAACATTATAGGGATTGCATGCTCCGTCATGTACCTTCTTGCAGCGAGGACATTGGCTTGATTCCTCAACTTCTTGATTATCTTTTTCTTTCTTAGAAAGAGAAGGACAAATAAGATCTATCCTCAATAATCCTGATTCATGTATGGCAGCGATATTTTCTCATTCATTCATGCAAGCAGCTTCCACCATGTCAATGTAAGTCTTGAAATTGTTGACGCTCGTCTGTTGGTGATAAATTTTATCCAGTATTTGTTAGAATTATCCACCTTCCTTGCCTCAACAACCATTTGTTGATGAGTAGGTTCACATAATTTGGTACATCAGGCTCATTTTCTCCATTTTCACTATCTAGATCATGAATTATGTGGTTATCTTTGGGTTTGTTTTGTTTCTCTCTCATGTGTTTAGCTTCCCTTTCTTCATGTATTTGGAATTGATCATGAATCCGTTTAAATTGTTTTTCATTACCTTGTGCCAACTGTTGTGTTATCTTGTACAGTTGTTGAGGAGTTTCATTATCAAGAAATCCTCAGTGTCCAGACATACAACTGAAAATATAAAGCAAATAACCTTTAGTTTAAAGACTTAGTGACTATGTATCCTTTTTCCCATCCAAACAGTCTTTACATCTTATCTTAGTTCAAGCCACATATTATGATTGATACTTATACTATTGCTTAAGTTTGAGATTAAGTATTACACATAATACTTTGATTCACTCAAACTAGTGCTTTGATACTAAACTATAAGACCCATATTTCTCAAGAGACTTGGACAATAGGTCCCATTAACAGTACAGTAAAAACTAAGACAAGATTAATCAATAGGTTAATAGTAAACTACCTTACAAGTATAAAGTTAAAGTTATAAATGGTACAATACACTAGTCTATTACTACTTAAACAATACATCAACCCAAATCACCACAATGGCTGTCTTCAAATCTGTATCCTAACGGATATTGAGTAGTGGTCTATTTAGCTTCAACTTCAGTATTGCAATCCTAAGAACTTGAAACAACTTGACTTTTACCTTTTTCTTTACCTGTAAAGAGATTAAGAACAACTGTAGTGTTGGCTTAGTGAGTTGATAGATTTAACAGTTAACATGTCATATAAATAAAGCAAAATGTGGGTACTAGTGATTTAACAAGGATGTCGTAATCAGCCAGACCTCATGAGACATAATACTATAAGAACAGAATGATGTCAAAGCCCACACATACGCTTTGGTGAAGGCCAACCCACAAGATATTAGGCTAGCTACCAGTATTACAACATGGGGATACATCAGAGCAGACAACCACCAGTTCATGTGAACAAGTCACATAGACAAGGTAAATAATAGACCGAACAAAACTGATAGACTGAATGTGAATATAAGTCAAAGAAGAAAGTATACAAAAGTAAGTTAGTTAAATAAGGCAATGACAACAACAACATCCTTATAACAATAACTACAAAAACATAAACAATATAATGTGTGATGGACGATATAAACATGCTATCGTGATCCACGGGGCAACATCTTACCATGGTGTGCACATGACACATTCTAGCTCGAATATATAAGGACTGTTAATAAAGCTAGAACAACAATATGTCTCACTGAATAACAAAAATGTATACAAATAAATCTATAACTCATAGTTTTACTGTTTTATGTCTCTAAAGTAGCTTTGTCTTTCACAAGTGGATTATTCACCTTCTGAGTTATCTCAGAAATCTTGTCGCTTTTCACTCTAACTTTTTGGACTTTAACTTGTGTTTTAGACTTTACCCACTTTAATACAAATTTAATGATCTTTGATAATGTCTCTAAACTAGTACAAAAATGGGCTATGGTCACACATGCTCGAAATCAAATCATCACACATTAGAATATTTATGTGACTAAAGATACAAAACTAAAATTCACGTCATTCTTTTAGTCACATCTGAACTCCAATTGTGTGACCAATCTGAAATGTTTTGCCACACCTTCGAACATTTGTGACTAAAGGGATCTGGTGTTTTTTCTGATAAAGTTCGAAGCATTAGTCAAGTTACACACATAAAATGTGATAAAATGGTGTCACACAGTTGAACAGTGTGACCAAATGTCACTATTTTGTCACATGAAGTAATTTGTTATGTGACTAAATCATGAACTCGAGTTTGTCACACACGATTTCAGTGTAGCCAAAAGCAGATACTATATGGTCACTTAAGTTAGTATGTGTGTCTAAAGTGTAGTGTGTGTTAAAATGTCAAAATCTAATACGTATTAGTCACATTGAGTGCCATTTTGTGTGACTAAATCATATGCCACTATATGGTCACTTGAATAATTTTTTGGGTGACCAAATCATATTCCACTATATGGTCACATGAAGTAATTGTATGTGTGACTAAATCATATTCCACTATATGGTCACATGAAGTAATTTGTTATGTGACTAAATCATGAACTCGAGTTTGTCACACACGATTTCAGTGTAGCCAGAAGCAGATACTATATGGTCACATAAGTTAGTAGTGTGTATAAAGTGTAGTGTGTGTTAGAATGTCAAAATCTAATACGTGTTAGTCACATTGAGTGCCATTTTGTGTGACTAAATCATATGCCACTATATGGTCACTTGAATAATTTTTTGGGTGACCAAATCATATTCCACTATATGGTCACATGAAGTAATTGTAGCTTCCATAAAACCTTTGCCCATGGCCTTAAATTACGTCGATAGTACTTTGTGTAAGACCGGGCCTGCTCAATGGTCAGATTAAACACCTTGCTTAATTTCCTCACCCATCCTTCAGAGTGGTGCAAAACACCTCTGGATAGATGTGTCAAAATCAAAGTAATCACACAAATCAGCTCGAGTCACTACCACTTCTTTGCCATGGATTGTCCCTCGGAGCTTGAAATCATGCTCCACTTCAGCCTCTCTGTGGACCAAGGTGCTAAACCATTCTTTGAGTTCATCCACGTGGATAAAAGGTGTCTCCAACCGCAATGCCCCCGACCATCCTAAGTGCTCAAAACTTTCAAGAATACCAAATCCTTTGAAATATGATTCCTTAACAGTTAGTTCTCTCAAAAAGAAAAACAATTGGGGAATCCATAGTGGATGGAGAGTGAGGCGGTGACGGATACTCGATATTGATAGGGATAGGCATGTGCACGCTCATATGCGGTGTCCTGGTGTTGCGACGCCTTGGTCGAGCATTGAATTGACTTGCCATCTATTTATAAAGAAAGATATAGAATCAAGCATGGACATGATAGATATATAAATAATATGACTAGATCATAGAGATGCATTTCTCGTGAGACTCGGATGAGTCCGATGAGATTATCAAGAGACCAATGAATATTTCTTAGTGACTAAGTCGGATAATCGTTACATGTGATGAAAACGCAAGAACGACATTCCTTCCTAAAATTTGAACATGAAGTCTAGCATTGTCCATGAAACTTACGTGCATGATCAATAGATGCATGGTGGTATATGAGTACGTAGCATGACAATTGGACTATGTGAAACGACTAAAGTGACCTAAATGCCCCTGGATTGAATTTGGACCCTAATCATTTATAGCGCTTCTTAGAATGAAAAACGACATTCACGCTTCTTAGTTATTCAGAATGCATCCAAAACATTTTCTTAATGATTTATAGCATTTCAGTGAATTATTAAAGCCATGGACAACATCAAAGTGACTAAATTCCTAAAATCAAGAGCATGAGATTATGAGTACGTGACATGAAATTCCTACATTCTCGGAAGCAAACATTTCACTGTTGCATACATTCCTAAACATGACCTAGATCTACCTTGAAAACATGAAGGATGAAATTAGGGCAGAAATGTGCCTCTGTGAACATAAGCCTTCTTACATCTCTTGAGAGCTTGACAATAGGAGATGGAGGAGTTAGAAATCTACAATGAGATGAGTTGCAAGAATGATTGGAGGATTAAAGATGAGGAATTTGGTGCAAGAAGCTCCACAAGCAAAAGAAGGCACAAATTTTGTGTGATTTTTGGAAGAAATGGGTAAAACGAGATAATACACTCTTAAACGTTCGCTGGTGTTCGTCAGAACGCAGGCGCGGGCGCGGGCCGGTGCGCTTGGGGCGCAGCCCTGCGCCTCGCTCTGTGTGGCTCTCCTCCAGGTGAATTTTGTGTGTGCTGCCTTTGGTGTTTGCTCCCCCCCTATCCTAATAATTATTATGTACGAAAGAAAGTTTCAATTCTCCTAACTTTAGTACATCCTTCTTGATTCTGTCGTATCTCGATGGTCCCATATTAGCGCAGTCTTTCCCCAACTTAGTTGGTTTCCGCGTGTGACATTTTTAACAAATTCAAGCATACACGCAACTAAGTGTTTTAAATGATGACTAATGAATTACTAAAAATAAGAAACTAAATATGACTAATTATAACTAAATTAAAACACACTATCATGGTGAAAACGATTGCACTTAGCATGTGCAACAAGCCTTTAAATCCCTCGGTAGCCCGAGTGGACGAGTTATAGTCTCATGAGGGTTTCTATGGAACACACCCAAAAAGTTCAGTGGATTGCCTTCCAGAAAGCGCTAAGTCTAATGTCTTCAGCCAGACATTCGGTTCTCTAGTATTCAGGTGACTTCTTTCAAGACCATTGTCTCAGATGATACAACTTCTTTATCGGCCCATTGTACAAATAATTTAAGGCGATGCTCATTTACCTTAAATGGTTCACCACCTTTTTGGTCTATTATTTCTACTGCACCATGAGGGTAGACATTAGTTACTGTATATGGACCGGACCACTTACTTTTTAGTTTGCCTGGGAAGAGCCGCAGGCTTGCATTGAATAACCAGACCTTGTCACCATTGTCAAACACCTTTCTTTTAATTAAACGGTCACGGAAAGATTTTCTTTTTTCTTTGTATATTTTAACGCTTTCGTAAGCTTCCCTACGTATTTCTTCTAATTCCATTAATTGGTGTTTCCGGTATACACCGGCATCTGTGAAATTAATATTTGTGTTTTTGATTGCCCATAATGCACGATGTCTAGTTTAACCGGGAGATGACATAATCTCCCATACACTAACTTATAGGGAGACACGCCAATAGAGGTTTTGAAAGCAGTGTGATATGCCCAGAGTGCATCGTCTAGTCGTGTTGACCAATCTTTATGATATGGTCGCTGTTTTCTCTAAAATCTGCTTAATTTCTCTAATGGACACTTCTACCTGTCCACTAGTTTGTGGATGGTATGGGTTTGAGATCTTTGCTAAAGTACATGTTCTTGAAATATGAACCCCATCGCTGATTATAGCTCTAAAAATTCCATGACGCGAAAATATGTTCCTTTTAACGAATTGGCAAACTACCTTATGGCTGTTAGTCCTTGTGGCCTCTACTTCTACCCACTTAGAGACATAATCTACCGCCACTAAGATATATTCGAAACCATATGACTTAGTGTAGGGTCCCACGAAGTCTATGCCCCAGACATCAAATATCTTTACTATAAGAATCGGTGTCATAGGTATTTGGTCTCGCTTCGAAATACCTCCTATTTGTTGACATCGTAAGTATGATTTGACAAACTTGTATGAGTCTTTAAAGATAGTAGGCCAAAAGAATCCACATTGTAGAATTCGATGGCCTGTATTTTTGGCACTGAAGTGTCCTCCGCATGCATACGAATGACAGTGATTTAGAGTATCGTAATGCTCAGTGTCTGGCACACATCGCCGGATAATTTGATCTACTTTGAACAAATCCGGCTCCTCCCAAATATATTGTTTAGTTTGAGAGAAGAAGTACTTTCTTTGATGTGAGTTTGAGTGGCCTGGGCTTTTCCCTGTGACAAAATAGTTTACTAAATTAGAAAACCATGACACTTTTGTGATGAACAGTAGTTGTTCATCTGGGAAATTATTAAAAATGGAGTCCAACATATCGGTGGTGATTGCTGGTAGTCTCGAAAGATGATCTGCTACTACAATTTCTGAGCCTTTTTTATCTCGAATTTCTAAGTCGAATTCTTGTAATAGCTGTATCCCAACAAATTAGCCGTGGTTTGGCATCTTTCTTAGCCAAGAGGTGTCGTAAGTCACTGTGATCGGAATACACAATTACCTTAGCTCCCCAGACATAAGATCAGAATTTATCTAATGCATAGACCACTGCAAGTAATTCCTTTTCAGTCGTGGTGTAATTTATTTGAGCTTCTGAAAACGTTTTACTTGCATAATAAATGACCACAGGCTTTTTATCCACTCGTTGGCCAAGGACGACACCTACTTCATGATCACTTGCGTCATACATGATCTCGAAGGGTTGAGACCAATCGGGTGATTGAAAGATTGGTGCTTCCGTGAGCTATTTTAATGTGTTGAATGTCTCTACACATCCTTTATCAAAGTTAAATGTGGCATCTTTCAGCAATAGGTTACACAAAGGCTTGGTTATGGCACTAAAGTCTTTTATAAACCCTCGGTAGAACCCTGTGTGACCTAGGAAAAAACATACCGCTTTGATATTGGTAGGTGGTGGTAAGGACGAAATCAATTGTATTTTAGCTCGGTCAACCTCCATTCCTTTTTCGGACACTATATGTTCGAGAACCACTCCTTCTTTGACCATAAAATGACTCTTTTCCCAACTTAATACCAAATTGGTTTTGGTACATCGTTTAAGAACTTTTTCTAAATGAGAGAGACACCCTTCGAATGACTTATCGAATATTGAAAAATCATCCATGAAGATGTCAAGAGAGCCTTCGACCATATCTGAAAATATAGCCATCATACATTGCTGGAATGTCGCCGGAGCATTACACAATCCAAATGGCATTCTTCAGTAGGCGAAGGTACCATACGGACATTTAAAAGTAGTCTTATATTGATCCTCTGTGTCACACCCTGCTACCCCGGTTGGCAGCGAGGCGTGACGAGTGCGGAAGCGTGACCATAATCATAATGAACGACCACTATATGGACGTTTTCAAAGAAATACATCGATATAACTTTAAAAGGTAGAAATGTTTTACATAACCCGTAAATAATAAAGAGTAGTTCGCAAGGTACAGAGATTTGAATACATAATTAAATTATCCAAAATAATGCAAATAAATCTCCGACGGTTTGAAAAAGAATGCGACTCCTTAAGTGCGGAAGCCTGAAAGTGGTTACTTCTGAAGGCATACTTGCCTTAATTACCTGAAAATACATGCTAAAATACGTCAACAAAAATTGTTGGTGAGCTCATAGGTTTACGCGAAAAGACCAGTTGTATGGACATTATCAGATGAGTTGAATTTATAAAATCATAAATTCCGTGTATGTATTACATAAACCATCATGCAACCGAAGCTTAATTAGAATGAGTTTGCCCTGTGCAGTATTCCCATACGTAATACCGTGTGTTGAATATATATGCACTCGCTGTTAGCCGAACCGAGCTAACACGAATGGGGGACATGACTCCCAATAGATCTATCCACAATATACTCGCGCTTACAAATAAATGCAATTAACGGTTCATGATATAAGGGCTGATGGAATCCGAACATGTAATACATATAAGAAATAAACAGTTTTGATGTCCATATGAAAAACAGTGCATGTATTTCCACCCCAATAGATAGTGAAAAATAGGGGCTATGAAGACTCACCGAACTTGTGATGGAGAAATATGCGCAAAATGCAAGTTTGCGTAGTTTGATGGGTGATGAAACCGGAGATGGTTAACCGAGTCCTAAATGATAATAAGGACTTAATGTTACTAATATATGATAATATGTATATTTATAGATTTTTATGTCTTAAATCACCCAACATTACAAGTTTAAAAATAAGATTTGCTTAAAACGTCAAGTTTATATATATATAATTTTCCAGCTTTTTCGGAGGTTTTTCGGCCTACTTTGAGGCTGTCTTTGACCAAGCTCCAAAATGTTTTAGACTTTGGTTTTCTAGGACATTAAACTACTATATACAAAGGATTTTTAGAATCAAGAACGGCCATTTTTCGAGTTGTTTAGGTTGGTGAAAAATCTCGTTAAAAACGCTATGTTGGCCATTTTTGAGCTGTCAAACTTTCGGTTTCTCAAATAATTTCTGGAGGTCTTAAACTTCAAAATAAATTATGAAAAATTTCAGATCTATATTTAAGACATAGATCTAACTTTTGAGACAAGAATCAACTCATTTCGTTGAGTTATGAATTAGTTATGATTTTTCAAAGTCGATACAAATATTCTGCCGAAATTCCGTAGTTTATAAACTTGAAACAACTTATGATTCTTGTTGTTTATTCAAAGACTACTTGTATAAAAGTCATAATAGTTATAAAAACACATATATATCACATGTTTTCATAATACTAACACTTTTATAATGTGTTCATATATTCATAAACACATTTAAAGAAACAACTTAAAAATAAAACTAGAAAGTTATAAACTTGAGTTTTTATGAAACTTGTTGTTGTTGGTGATTATATATATTATGCAAGACTTATATAAACATAAATATATGATGAAATAAGTTAGTATTTACTTACTTTGATGTATTTGGAGTATGAAATTGAGAAGAAGTTGGAACTCTTGCAAGATTTGAACCAAGAACACTTGAAGTTCACCAAGAACACTTGAATGAAAATGTTTGTAGTGTGTGTGTGTGTGGGATCCGGTTTTGAGAGGAGAGAAAGAGATATTTTGGTGTGAAAATAATGAAAAGGAAGCCCTCTATTTATAGGCAAAGTCTTGGTCTTTCAAATGGAGGTGAAGTGTAAGATCATGTTGAAATGAAAGGAGAATGGGGTGTGAAAGATTTGATTATGAAAGGTTATGGAGTTGGGAAATAAAAAATTGAAATCAAATCTTGGGTAGTACTACCCTATGACCAGATTTTTATGGATTATTTTCATGTATTTATATATATATTTTTTTTGTATAAAAGTATTTAGAATGTATTCTTGTATTTCCCTTTTCTTGTAAATTCAAAAATACTTTTGAATGCATTGTTTTAATGAATTGTTTTAGTCTTGCATAATTAATGTTAAGTAATTGTATTAGTGTATGATTAGTGTCACTAATCATAATTTAATTATGTACTTAGTTGAATTAATCCCTCATATCGTAAATCGATCAGATTAATTGATTTTCCGATTCATCGCACTGATGAATTTGATTCTAATTGAGTTGAATTTTCTAATAAACCTTGTTAATCACTTGATTAATTTCTAATGACCACTGATTAGACTATAATTGACTATTAAATGTGGATTAGGGTTTTGTTACTAACCTGGTTCAGTGCCGGATGTTACAGTCTCCCCCTGTTAAGGGAATTTCGTCCCGAAATTAGCTCGTGTTCTCCACTGCTTGAATATCTGAGAACAGGTGAGGGTATTTTTCCCGGAACTGATCCTCGCGTTCCCACGTAAACTCAGGACCTCGCTTAGAGTTCCATCTGACTTTTATTATCGGGATCCGGCTGTGCTTTAGTTTCTTGACTTCGCGGTCCATTATTTCTACAGGTTGCTCAATGAAGTTCAACTTATCGTCTAACTCCAGCTCGTCCATGGGTATAACGAGTGATTCATCAGCCAGACACTTCTTAAGATTGGACACGTGGAAGGTATTATGAACGTTATTAAGCTCTGGGGGCAGGTCGAGTCGGTAAGCTACCGGGCCAATTCTTTTGGTGATCTTGAATGGTCCGATATAACGAGGATTGAGTTTTCCTCGTTTCCCAAAACGGATTACGCCCTTCCAAGGCGAGACTTTTAACATTACTTGATCTCCCTCTTGGAACTCCAAATCCTTCCGTCGAATGTCTGCATAACTTTTCTGTCGATCCCGCGCGATCTTTAATCGGTTACGAATCTGGGCTATCTTTTCTGTAGTCTCCTGGATGATTTCCGGTCCAGTAATCTGACTATCTCCTACTTCAGCCCAACAAAGAGGTGATCGACACTTTCGCCCGTAGAGTGCCTCGAATGGGGCGGTCTTAATGCTTGAGTGATAGCTGTTGTTATAGGAAAACTCGACTAATGGCAGGTGTCTGTCCCAACTTTTGCCAAAATCGATGACACATGCCCTTAACATGTCTTCCAGCGTCTGAATCGTCCTTTCACTCTGACCATCCGTTTGTGGGTGATAGGCTGTGCTCATATCTAGGCGTGTACCCAGTGCTTCTTGCAATGACTGCCAAAATCTTGATGTGAACCGGCTGTCTCTGTCTGATATAATTGATACTAGCACTCCATGCCTTGAGACGACTTCTTTAAGATAGATTCATGTTAACTTATCCATCTTATCAGTCTCCTTAATGGGCAGGAAATGTGCGGTTTTGGTAAGCCGATCCACAATCACCCAAATAGTGTCATAACCTCCAGACGTCTTTGGCAACTTGGTGATGAAATCCATGGTGATGTTTTCCCACTTCCACTAGGGTATTTCTGGTTGAACTAGCAATCCTGATGGTTTTTGGTGCTCAGCTTTAACCTTCAAACATGTTAAGCACTTGCTGACGTAGGTAGCAATGTCAGCCTTCATATTTGGCCACCAGTACATTCCTTTCAAGTCGTGATACATTTTATCTGCCCCTGGATGAATAGCATATCTTGTCTTATGCCCTTCATCCATGACCAGCTTTCTTACTCCTCCGAATTTTGGTAACCAAATTCTGCCCATGAAGTGTCGACATCCATCCGGCTTGATTTCGAACTGCTTATCCATCCCTCTCAAGGCTTCATCCAGTATATTACCCTCCTTGACTGCTTCTTCTTGTGCCTCGCGGACTTGAGAGTTTAGGTTTGACTGTATAGTCATGACCAAAGCTCGGACTCTCAAGGGTTTAACCCGTTCCTTTCGGCTCAGGGCATCAGCTACGACATTCGCCTTCCCCGGATGATAACGAATTTCGCAGTCATAGTCACTAAGTAGTTCAACCCAACGACGTTGCCTCATGTTTAACTCTTTCTGGTTCAGAATATGCTGAAGGCTCTTATGGTCTGTGAATACTGTGCATTTAGTTCCATACAGGTAGTGCCTCCATATTTTGAGAGCAAACACCACTGCTCCAAGCTCCAAGTCATGAGTCGTATAATTCACCTCGTGAATTTTGAGCTGCCGTGATGCGTAAGCAATGACTCTATCCCTTTGCATGAGCACACAACCTAATCCATTGTGTGAGGCATCACAGTAGACCACAAAATTTTCAGTCCCTTCAGGTAAGGACAGAATTGGTGCACTACACAACCTTTGCTTTAACTGCTGAAACGCCTTTTCTTGCTCTTCACCCCAGATATACTTCACATCCTTTCGAGTCAATTCCGTTAAGGAACCCGCTATCTTTGAGAAGTTTTCGATAAATCGCCTATAATAACCGGCAAGTCCTAGAAATTGGCGGATTTCCGTGGGGGTTCTAGGAGTCGCCCAGTTCTTTATGGCCTCGATTTTTGATGGATCAACTTGGATTCCCTGGCTGTTGATCACATGTCCAAGGAATTTAACTTCTCGCAACCAAAATTCACATTTTGAAAATTTGGCGTATAACTGTTCCTTTTCTAGCAACTCCAAGATCAACTTGAGATGCTGTTCATGTTCTTCCTTATTTTTGGAATAGATGAGAATATCATCTATGAACACTATCACAAATTTGTCCAGATACGGTTTACACACACGATTCATGAGGTCCATGAATACGGCTGGTGCGTTAGTCAAACCGAATGGCATTACCTGGAATTCGTAATGTCCATAACGAGTTCTGAATGATGTCTTGGGTATGTCTTCTTCCCGAACCTTTACTTGATGATACCCGGATCGTAGATCAATCTTAGAGTAGAAGCTAGATCCTTGTAGTTGGTCAAACAGGTCATCAATTCTGGGGAGAGGATAGCGGTTCTTTACCGTTAACTTGTTTAGCTCTCGGTAGTCTATGCACATTCTGAAGGATCCGTCTTTCTTTTTCACGAACAAGACCGGAGCTCCCCAAGGTGAGGAACTTGGTCGAATGAATCCTTTATCCATCAACTCTTGTAATTGATTGGATAACTCTTGCATCTCAGAAGGGGCGAGTGTATATGGGGCTCTTGCGATCGGTGCAGCTCCCGGCGCCAAATCGATTTGGAACTCTACTTGTCTAGTTGGCGGAAGTCCAGGCAAATCTTCCGGGAAGACCTTCGGATAGTCACAAACCACTGAAATATCCTCAAGTCGCTTCTCCTCTGCCTCTTTTTCTACAATTTGCACCAGTACTGCATGACAACCTCTCCTAAGGCACTTTAATGTTCTTAGGCCGGATATGACATTCAACTGTCGGTTCTTTCTTTCTCCTTGGACTGTTAGGAACTTCTTCTTGTGGAGTGGTATCCGTACCACTTTCTTACCACACAAAATCTCGGCATGATTGTGTGACAACCAATCCATACCAACTACTACGTCGAAACTTCCGAGTTCTATAGGCATCAAGTCTATTTTAAAGGGATGATCTGCCAGCTTCAGTGTGCATTCCTTAATGATACTACTTGCCTCTATTATTTTACCGTCAGCCAGTTCTATAGTATAAGAGTTGTCTAAGGGAAAAGGAGCGGCATTCAATTGCTTACTAAACTTATCAGATATAAAGCTCCTATCAGCCCCAGTATCAAAGAGTACGTAAGCATAAATGTCGTTTAATAAAAACGTACCTGATACCACGTGGGGATCTTGACGAGCGTCACCTGCTCCCAACACAAAAGCTCTCCCCTGAGCTCCTCCACCATTCCTCAGTTTCGGGCACTCACTCTTGAAGTGCCCAGTAACTCCACATACAAAGCAGCCTTTTTGATTGTTACCACTGGTTCCCGGGGCTCCTGTCTTACAGTCCTTGGCCATATGCCCCAAACGTTTGCATTTCTCACAGTGGGTTGGACAGGGACCCTGGTTGTGATGGAAGGTGCATTTAGTGCAGAAAGGCTTGGTACCGGTATAACCTCTTCTTGGCTCAGCTCCAGCTGCGTAAGCCTTAATGGTCTCGGGCTTTTTGGATTGTGAACCCGCATTCTTCCCCGTCTTGTCTTCCCACTTTCTTTTGTTCTCCCCGGCCTTGGCTTCATTCCTCCGGGCTACTTGGTCCATAAGATTATTGGCCATCCTGATGGCATCCTGCAGGGTGGATGGGTTTGAGGCAGTCACGTTACCTTGAATTTGAGGAGCGAGTCCCCAAATGTAACGTTCAATCTTTTTGTACTCCGGGGTCACCATTTGAGGGCACAGAATGCTTAGCTCATGAAATCGGTTGGTGTACCCCGTCACATCTGTTCCCTTCATCGACAGGTTCCAGAACTCCGATTCCATTTTCTGGAGTTCGTTCCTCGGACAATACTCGTCCGTCATCATTTGTTTTAACGCGGACCATGTGAGTTGGTAGGCTTCATCGATACTTACAAGACTGGACATAGGAATTCCACCACGTGAGGGCGCTATCTTGTAGGGTGTGAGTAGCAAACTTCACCTTATCTCCCTCAGCACATCCGCTGACGCGAAAGACAGATTCTAACTTCTCAAACCATCGTATCAAGCCAACGGCTCCTTCAGTTCCGTTGAAATACCGGGGTTTGCAACTTAAAAATCCTTTAATTCCACAACCTTTTGCGTGGATTTCCGTTCCTCCCGTGGTGCGGCTAGCACCACCATCTCCATTTGCTGAGCTATTCCTATTTGCCTCATATGTGGCTATAGCGGCAGCCACTCTTTGTGCGACTAGCTCTTCAATGTCAGCAGCGTTCATTGTTCGTTTCGGCGGCATTATCTTAAAATTTTAAAGAAAAAGCATAGTGTAAGAAATTGAATCTTAAAGAGGTAAATTCTCCTTAAAGCACAATACTATAATCATCAAACACAATTTCATAAATAACTTGCAATTGTCATTAATCATTCGAAGTTTTCTTACATTAGGGGCGGGTTATTACCCGAAAATTTTGTCCTATACTATTACATGATATTTTCCTACCATTACAAAGATAGATAGATGTGCACTAAGTGTGGGAGTGATCGGGGGTCTCTCCCTTTTCCATTGCGTTGAGGCGCTGAGTCAGCTCCTCGATCCGGGCTTGGCTCTCGGCTAGTTGCTGCCGGAGCTCATTCAGTCCGTCCTGCTGTATAGCAAGGGCGTGCTGGTTGGCCCAATATATGTTGGAGTTTTGCAACTCCTCCCGCTCTAAACGAGCGGTCATCTCCCCGATATCCAGGTTAAGTGACCGGATCTGGTGGTCATGCCTGGTAGACCTTGCGATCAAAAGTGGTATGGTCTGATCGGCGGGCTCTTGAGTGAGCGATGAGACAGGTGCGGAGGATGGTCCTCCGATCTCGAAGTTTGGAGGAACTCCCTCCATCTGCCTCCATTCGCGGAGGGTCTCCGGTATCCAAGTCCATCGTCGGGCGTCTACCCGTCGGTGTGGTGTCGGGGGATTGGGCTGGGGAGTCGGAACAGGAATAGACTCCCTTCTTGGTATGTTTACCCGTTTCCGGGGTGTGTACAACATCTTTGGGCCGTTAGGATAAGGCCTATACGGCTTATAGGATGGTTCGGCCGGGTGATACGGGACGCGAGCAGGGGCCGTCGGTGGTGAAGGATCCTCTTCCTCCATCGGTTCTTCCTCCATGGGTTCTTCCTCGGATTCCTCCATCGGGTCCTCGTCCTCCGAGGGGTCTTCCTCCTCGGTCGGGTCCTCCTCAGAAAATACTTCCGGATTGCATGGGCTAGTAGGGGTATACTCCTCTTCTGAGTCGGACAAGATGATTATCTCTTGGTGAGACATGTTTTCTGCTATCAAGGCCCATGCATAGTCTTTCAGTTAGTTACAAGTTACAAAATATTTCTAAAATCAGTAAATCTTATGTGCAGTTATAGTCTAGGGTACTAATGCAACCTAGTTCACTATAACTATGGCTCTGATACCAATCTGTCACACCCCGCTACCCCGGTTGGCAACGAAGCGTGACGTCGCGGAAGCGTGACCATAATCATAATGAACGACCACTATATGGACGTTTTAAAAAATACATCGATATAACTTTAAAAGGTAGAAATGTTTTACATAACCCGTAAATGATAAAGAGTAGTTCGCAAGGTACAGAGATTTGAATACATAATTAAATTATCCAAAATAATGCAAATAAATCTCCGACGGTTTGAAAAAGAATGCGACTCCTTAAGTGCGGAAGCTTGAAAGTGGTTACTTCTGAAGGCATACTTGCCTTAATTACCTGAAAATACATGCTAAAATACGTCAACAAAAATTGTTGGTGAGCTCATAGGTTTACGCGAAAAGACCAGTTGTATGGACATTATCAGATGAGTTGAATTTATAAAATCATAAATTCCGTGTATGTATTACATAAACCATCATGCAACCGAAGCTTAATTAGAATGAGTTTGCCCTGTGCAGTATTCCCATACGTAATACCGTGTGTTGAATATATATGCACTCGCTGTTAGCCGAACCGAGCTAACACGAATGGGGGACATGACTCCCAATAGATCTATCCACAATATACTCGCGCTTACAAATAAATGCAATTAACGGTTCATGATATAAGGGCTGATGGAATCCGAACATGTAATACATATAAGAAATAAACAGTTTTGATGTCCATATGAAAAACAGTGCATGTATTTCCACCCCAATAGATAGTGAAAAATAGGGGCTATGAAGACTCACCGAACTTGTGATGGAGAAATATGCGCAAAATGCAAGTTTGCGTAGTTTGATGGGTGATGAAACCGGAGATGGTTAACCGAGTCCTAAATGATAATAAGGACTTAATGTTACTAATATATGATAATATGTATATTTATAGATTTTTATGTCTTAAATCACCCAACATTACAAGTTTAAAATAAGATTTGCTTAAAACGTCAAGTTTATATATATATAATTTTCCAGCTTTTTCGGAGGTTTTTCGGCCTACTTTGAGGCTGTTTTTGACCAAGCTCCAAAATGTTTTAGACTTTGGTTTTCTAGGACATTAAACTACTATATACAAAGGATTTTTAGAATCAAGAACGGCCATTTTTCGAGTTGTTTAGGTTGGTGAAAAATCTCGTTAAAAACGCTATGTTGGCCATTTTTGAGCTGTCAAACTTTCGGTTTCTCAAATAATTTCTGGAGGTCTTAAACTTCAAAATAAATTATGAAAAATTGCAGATCTATAGTTAAGACATAGATCTAACTTTTGAGACAAGAATCAACTCATTTCGTTGAGTTATGAATTAGTTATGATTTTTCAAAGTCGATATAAATTTTCTGCCGAAAATCCGTAGTTTATAAACTTAAAACAACTTATGATTCTTGTTGTTTATTCAAAGACTACATGTATAAAAGTCATAAAAGTTATATAACACATATATAACACATGTTTTCATAATATTAACATGCTTATAATGTGTTCATATATTCATAAACACATTTAAAGAAACAACTTTAAAATAACAACTAGAAACTTATAAACTTGAGTTTTTATGAAACTTGTTGTTGTAGGTGATTATATATATTATGCAAGACTTATATAAACTTAAATATATGATGAAATAAGTTAGTATTTACTTACTTTGATGTATTTGGAGTATGAAATTGAGAAGAAGTTGGAACTCTTGCAAGATTTGAACCAAGAACACTTGAAGTTCACCAAGAACACTTGAATGAAAATGTTTGTAGTGTGTGTGTGTGTGGGATCCGGTTTTGAGAGGAGAGAAATAGATATTTTGGTGTGAAAATAATGAAAAGGAAGCCCTCTATTTATAGGCAAAGTCTTGGTCTTTCAAATGGAGGTGGAGTGTAAGATCATATTGAAATGAAAGGAGAATTGGGTGTGAAAGATTTGATTATGAAAGGTTATGGAGTTGGGAAATAAAAAATTGAAATCAAATCTTGGGTAGTACTACCCTATGACCAGATTTTTATGGATTATTTTCATGTATTTATGTATATTTTTTTTGTATAAAAGTATTTAGAATGTATTCTTGTATTTCCCTTTTCTTGTAAATTCAAAAATACTTTTGAATGCATTGTTTTAATGAATTGTTTTAGTCTTGCATAATTAATTTTAAGTAATTGTATTAGTGTATGATTAGTGTCACTAATCATAATTTAATTATGTACTTAGTTGAATTAATCCCTCATATCGTAAATCGATCGGATTAATTGATTTTCCGATTCATCGCACTGATGAATTTGATTCTAATTGAGTTGAATTTTCTAATAAACCTTGTTAATCACTTGATTAATTTCTAATGACCACTGATTAGACTATAATTGACTATTAAATGTGGATTAGGGTTTTGTTACTAACCTGGTTCAGTGCCGGATGTTACACTCTGGGTGTATTGAGATTTGATTATATCCCGAATAGCCGTCCAAAAAGCAATAGAACTTTTGTCCTTCTAATTTCTCTACTATTTGGTCTATAAACAGCAGAGGGAAGTGATCTTTAGAGGTTGCAGTATTTAGTTTACTGTAGTCGATACATACTCTCCACCCAGTAACAGGGCGAGTTGCAATCTTTTCTCCTTCTGGAGTATCGACTACAGTGATTCCTGATTTCTTGGGAACCGTTTGTGTGGGACTAATCCATTGGCTATCTGATATAGGATAAATAATTCCCGCATCTAGCCATTTCAGCACTTCTTTCTTCACCACTTCTCTAAGGCTGGGATTCAGCCTTCGGTGAGCATCTCTGCTTGGTTAGCTGTTGGATCAGTGATAATCCTATGCACACACACAGTTGGGCTAATCCCTTTAAGGTCAGTTATAGTCCAGCCTACCGCCTCCTTATGTCTCAACAATACTTCTAATAATGCCTTTTCTTGTGTATCAGTAAGATCAGTTGCAATGATTACAAGCAATGTGCTATCAGGACTAAGAAAAACATATTTAAGATGGGATGGAAGTGTTTTCAACTCCAGTTTTGGTGGTTGTTCATGAGAGGGTTTTGTTGATTGTGATAAGTCAGTAGGCAACACTTTTAATTTATTGCTACCAACTTGTAGCAACACTTTTAATTTAGAGCAATTTGGTGAAATGAAGGAAAGGATGTCTGGGTTAGAGAATACTATTGTAAGTGCTCTGGGCTCTCGGAAAGGTTTTCTACACTTGAGAAAACGTGTAAGTCTCAAGCTTCAGGGTCCGATAGAAGACATGAGGACCATGACGACTCTGATGATGCTCCTCATGAGGGGGAGAAGAGGAGGAAGTTTAGAGAATCTGAATTACAAATGGTAGTGTTTGCGGAGAAGGGAACTGAAGGTGGAGGAGCAGGAGAAGTGGGAAGCTCATCTGATAAACCGGTTGATGCTCAAAGTGTGTTGGGATTGGTTCTTTATGCAGATGTTCCAGTTCCTTTGAGTATACAATCTGTGATTTAAAATTTTGAAGAGTATGATGATTCTAATAACGAAGTAGAATAAGAAGTATTGAGAATTGAAGGAGCTGAAAAGGAGATGAATGTGCCTGAGTAAGACAGTTTTGAATTTTTAGAGATGTCAGCAAAAGCTGAAAAGATAATTGATGAAGACGAGCTGATTGAGGAGATCATAAGAGATGATTTGCCAACACCAACGGTTGAAAAGTATGCAGTTACGGTCACTGTGAAGGAAGAATATGATCCAGTTCCAGTGAGTGGTGGGGTGCCTGAATCACTCCAGGGATTGACAGAAGTTGACTTAATGGACAAGTTCTTTCAAAGTTACATCTTGGCAGATGAATCAGAAAGACAACATCACTTAAGATTTGATGTTCAAGAAGTTATACAAAAAGAGATAAATGATATGCTGAGTTCGTTGAATGAAGATGAAATAAGAAAAAAGAAGGTTAAGAAGCTGAAACTATCTTGAAAGCTGAATGCAGGTTTTATCAAGAAGAGAAATAGGCTTCCATTTTTGGAAGACCATTTGGAGAAAAAGATTTTTTACAAGAGATATATGTCGTGTTAATTTTTAAATCTGTTTAGAGTGATGAAGCCAACATGCCAAATCTTGTCAACTACACTCATTTCCTTCAAAACAATACAAAACCAATACAAGACGTCAGAAGTGAACATAGATTTGTTGAACTGATAAGAATTGACAAAGATCGAATTGTCAATGTCTTTTATCCTATTTCACAGTGATGAGAGCTGATGGAAAGACTTATGTGTTCAGTTAAGCCGATTTGTTTAAGATTAACTTGGTTAACGTTGAAGACCTTTTTGATGAATTTTGTCAGATAAAGAGAGATGAAAATTGCCGATTTCCACTTAAAGCTATATTCCATTTCATGCACACCAAGTTGGTTTTAATGTCAATTTAAGATCTACAGATTGAGGTTGAGAGAGGGATGAGAAGAATAAATGTCAAAGTTTATCAAAAATATGGAAAGGCCGAAAGAATATCAAGTGGTTCTTGCCAAGCATCCAGTGGTTATATACAAAGACAAGAATCAAAAGAAGAGAGCCATGCGGATGATAGAGCTAAATAAGTATTGTGATGTTACTCTTCAGAAAGTGACGATGGCTATGAAAGGAAAACTTGATTATGATGTAAAGCGACGATTGAAAAGTGTAGGTTTAAGTCCAGGTGATAGAAGAATGGTTGTAGATTTTGTGGTGAAGATTGAGTCTAGACTTAGTAGCAGAAGAAGCATTAGAAGGTTTGAGATGAAACTGGGCCTCAAAGATTAAAGACTGATTACTATTCATAAAAGGGGAGATCGTTGGGAATAACTTTTGATTATGAGTGTAATAGTCTAGGGTCTGTTTTGTAATTTCTCAATACTTTGTGTTTGTATATAAATAGAAGTACGGCTACTGTAGCAACATAACTTTTGCACGGATAATTCTCATTATGTACGGCTAGGTCTCCTAGATTTCTATGCAAGTTTTCCACGAGCTGTATGTAAATCTTTTCTGTGGAATCTAATTATTCGGCTGATTGTGTTTCAATTGTGTTCTTTATTGTTTGAATCTTGTTTGTGATTGTTGATATTAGAATATCAATAATTGGTCTACTAAAGACCGTCTCCACTCCGGAGAGATACCAAGAGCAAAATGTAAGACTCTCTTGAGCTAAATTACCTTCTGCAATTGAACCTTCCGGACAAGCTTTATTGTGCACATATGACGTAAGTGTTAACAGGTCCTTGTTTAATTATAACCACGTATTAGTTTTTGAAATTGAATAAAATTGTTCTAAGGAGAAAATAAAAAATAATAATAATTACCTTTCAATAGCATACATCCATCGAAAAGCAACAGGACCTCCAAGTCTGACCTCTTCAACTAAATGGATCACCAAATGGACCATGATAGTGAAGAATGAAGGAGGGAATATTTTCTCCATTTCACATAATGTGAAAAACTGTTGCATTTATAAAATAATGACAACACATTAAAAAGTGTTGCTTTAGAATATAAAAAGTGTTGCATTTATAAAATAATGGCAACACTTTTGAAAAGTGTTGCATTATCTAGTGAAAGTGTCGCTTTAGACCTAAGGCGGCGTTGGCTAATCTGGAACTACATAAAGTGTCGCATTAGGCCTATAGCAACACTTTTAAGGCCTAACACAATACTTTAGCCATGTTACTTTAGGTTCATTTTGTTGTAGTGTTTGAAGGACTTTTTGACATAAATCTTGTCTGGTTCCTACTCGAAACTACATTTTGAACAAGTTCCTTTTACTGAAGTTATTCTAAAAACAACTTGTTGACATTCAACAATCTGATTTTAAGAAGATTTGAAACTAGAAAATTCTTTAAAACTCAAATTAAATGTCGTATGATGTATGATAAGTGTTGAAATTTGATATTCACACTTATATTTACATTATGCACACACACATACTTTCAATTTCATATTTGAAACCCAAATGAACGATTCTGTCTCTTCTAATGAGGTCAAGGGGCATGGAGCGGGTTCGGGCATATATCAAGGAGAGTTATCCGGACGAGTCTCAGTCGGAATCGACTGAGACTAACCAATCCGAAGGTGAGCCAAGAGAGAGTGAGCATGAGGGAGAAAGGATGGATGTTCAGCAATCTCTGGGTTTGGGTGAGGGGGAGACTGTGATTGTGAGGGAGGGAGAAGGAGGTAAGACGGCAGAGACGGCGGATTCCGAAAGAACCGTCTCTGTCGTGAGAGCGAGGGAGATTCAATCTGAGGGTGAACTAAGCCCTATAAGCCGGACTCCTCTCGATAAGACCGTCCGTCCAGCGGTCGAAATCACCCCCACCGCCCACTTGGTTTCCCCTCAAAGGGAAACCACTTCATTCCACGGGATTCTACCACATACTCCATCGCCCTCTCATTCGGAGAGTGGCGGTGTTGAAAGAGGTCACACTCCTCCCCATGTGACCGCCCTTCATTCCATCACGATTCCATCCCCCATAACACAGCACGATGCCTCCGTGGCATCCCCAAGAGCTGCCTCCGTGGCAGCTCCACAAACTTCCGGATCTGAGCGTCCTATACAGGAGCCAGACATGACGGAAGGAAGACCAGGAGTGGCTCAATCACCGCCATCCACTTCCGGCCATCTCCCAATCAATCTGGAGATGCTAACGGCAGCTTTATGTGCTACCGGAGTGATTACCCGGGCTGACCTGGACGCCCAAAGGGAAGCCGCCGAGGAACGTCACACCGCCCTTCTTTCACTAATCAAGGGTAAGGGTGTCGCTTCCGAAGCTGGCCCCCCACCAGGTTCCCATTCAGTCCATCATCAGATATCGGAGCTGTCAGACAAGATTGATGCGCTTAACCGTTTAATTCTTCAAGTCCAAGAGCAGCTTAATTCCAGAATGGATCGCCTCGAGTCGGCGGTCATAGAACTCCAGTGCCGCTCTCAGGCCGAGGCCCCAAAAAGAAAGCATGACGACCAGGACGACCCTGATCGTCATGAGGGGGAAAAACGACAAAAGGTTCATCATGAGGACCCCATGATTATTGTAGGGGGAGCAGAGGCTGAAGGCACAGAAATTCAAGGGTCTGGGGATCAGACTTATGAGGCTACGGAAGCACTGATGATAGAATATGAACCTCTACAGATTGAGGGCCCAGCTCCGTTAGACCCTAGCTCAGCAATGGTGATCTATGAGCCTAAATTCGATAAAGTCGAAATCATATTAGTGTCTGACTCAGACTCTGATACTTATAACGACTATACCTTTTTCTCACCAAAATCTGAACCCCAATCTCCACAACAATCACCTCTAATTCCAATTGAGATTTTGGATTCTCCATCCCATGAACCCCAAGCACAAACATCTTCTTCCATCCAATCACCTTCATTCACTCCCACAGAAACTACATTAATCCAACCCTCTCCCACACCGAAAGAATTGCCACCAGTTATACCTACTCCATCAGTCCAATCAACTCCTCCAACTCAATCAGCTCCGGCTGCCCACATCGCTGAAACATCCGAATCCAGAACTGTCGATTGTTTTGAAACTAAAGAAGTCACCGCAACATATGACATGACTGACGTGGAATGGATAAATTGGTACTCACGGGGACAAGTCCACAATCTGGATGCGGAAACAAAAGAAGAGTTATGTCAGGACCGGAGAGACCGAGAATTGAAACTTCTTGAGGCTCCTCCTAAAGAATTAGAAGAACCTCCGGTCCAGGGGTTAAAAGAATTTTTGAAGAAGTTCCCGGCTGATCAATTTCAAAATCCTTTCTTGCAAGAAAGGTTCAAAATGGTCTTCAGAAAGAAGCTGGGATCTTACAGTAGACGTCTTCTAATGGTAATGACCGATGCATCTCGATGCGTTCAAGCTGAATACAATCAGATGATGCTAAGAGAAACGAGAGACAAGAGCAAATACTGGTCAAAGTCCAAAATTGTCAAAATCAATAACATTCATATGTACAAGAGAGCCAGAGTCTACACTCCAGCCTTCGAGGTACTCAGAGAAGACGGTACTGTT